>CM059587.1:63097500-63597500 GCA_030407085.1 Trichopria drosophilae
CGATGATCTGGACGATCAGTTAGGGACTGAATTGATTCATTTTAAGTCATTTTATCACGAATACGAAGAAGATCAAGAGAAAAATGAAGAAGTACTTAGCCAGGAAAGGTGGATGTATAAAATACTCTTAGATAAAAATGTCAAAGACTGCTTCCCTGATATCGAAAACGCGTTACGAATATACTTATCGCTCATAATCACGAATAGCTGTGGGGAAAGATCATTTTCGAAACTTAAATTGATTAAAAACAGACTTCGAACCTCCATGCTAGAAGATAGACTCAACCATTTGGTGTTGTTCAGTTTAGATGTTTTAAGGCAGTTAAATTTTGACGATATTGCAAATAGTTTTATAAATATGAAGTGTAGACGCAAGGCTATTTAAACGATTTTTTTTATATTGAATATAAATTGTTAAAAATTGAATTGTATTTATTTTTAATACACCCAGTTCTTCATAACAAGGTTTAGTATTTTTCGATACAAGTGTGAAAACTATTTTATAATCAAAACGAGATTTGCAGGTACGGGCAGAAAGCGATTGCGGCAATTGCATGACTTAGAAAAGCTAATTTCCACACGTGTGCCAGAAATATTGTTGTAACTAATGCAAAAACAGAGCGCGAAGTTGAAAAAAAAAAACATTTCATTTCATTTTCATCTCGTCAATTTAATTTTTTCAATAACTTCTAAATTCTGGTGAGTAAAATTGTTTATAATTTAATAATTAAAAATCAAATATTTGAAGAAGAATTAATCATAATTGAATAATAAACTTACTTAAAGAACGCACACTTTAATAAAAGGTTTTCCACAGAAAATTTAAAACTAATTCGGTGAACGAGGTTAATTATTTCCTTACAGAGGGCCCGCACCACACGTTCAGCCTAGGGGCCCACAAATCCTAAAAGCGGCGCTGTAAAAGTGTTTAAAAACTATTAATGTAACAAATGCAACATCGTTGATGGCAATGAATGTTACCATTTATTTGATTAGCCCAAGTGTTGAAAATTATTGTCCGTGTTTGAAATATAAGATCGTTGATGGTAATGAATTTTACCATTACTTCGCTGAGCATAAGGGTTGAAAAATGATTGCTGATGTACGAAATACAAGTTTGTTTAATGGTGTGGAGGACGTGCCACGCGTTAAAAAACGGGCACAGAAACGAGAACGCGTAGGTTCGACTCACAGGAAAATATAAGAGCGAGAAATACACTAATACAAATTAAATCTATTCCGCGCCGAATACGGAATTATACTTACGCAAGTATAAAGATCGAAGTCACACACACTTGAGGTAACAGGAGACAATAACCAAACAAAGTGGCACGAAAATTAAAAGTAAATATTCAAATACAAGAGTTAACAGAGCATTTAAATGTAATTCCGAGAATTACGAGTATTTCGGAATTAAAATTAAAATTTAAATTTTTCAGTTATACATTCGAAAATGGAAATGATTTTTTACGAAGATGTCCACTAAACTAAGTTCCAGGGTATTTTTTTAAGACACTGGACCATAGACATCATAACTCGTATAGCGGAATACAGATATTTTTACCTAAGGCGAATCGGAACGATTTTTTATGGTTATTTTTTAAGTTCTGTTCGCGTATTAATATAGCCTAGGAGAAATGACATAAAAAATGTTTATGTGGAACAAACTAAAAAACACAGCATTAGAAACTAATAAGCGTTCAATACAGAAGAACCGTTAGACGTGAAACACGTTAAATTAAATGGATAAAGAAAGTTCCCTGAATTTTTTAGTAGTTAAAAATTCACAAGTTTAGAAGCAAAAAAGGGTTAAAATGTAGGAACGAGTCTGAATCCTGATTAATATTAGAAAGTAACAAACTTAGCACGTCCGAATAGAAAAAGCTAATTTTCACACAAAAAATAGAACATTTTATTATAGACTATTTGGAGAATCTTAAAACAACGAAAGTCGGGAACCAGGAACTCATATTTATTTATTAAAAAACGTAAGTTCATTTTTTACCTATACTATTAACACCCCAACGCGTAGCCACGAACCAATCAGTGTAAACTCTGTGCTCGGTCAGGGTATAAATTACGGGCGTTTCCAATGGAAAATAATTCGAGATTCCACCTTCAACATTGGCACTTGTAACAGGCGACATGTCTAGAATATCCGAACGTCAAGGAGGTTATTGGTACAAGCAGCATTCCGAAGGCTTCTGTAACTAAACTACGCTTCACGAGATCGAATTCAGCACTCGGGCCCAATATACCGGAACCTACGTGACATCACAGCATCCAGTCAGTGGTCCATGACCGCAGTCTAGTTAACCACTAGAAACTAACTCTATTCGATCAGTCCTTTTCAGGACTTTTAATTGACTTCTTACAGCTACCTGGACCACAGTTACCGTACATACCATTCAAGGTCGTGAATACTTTCAAGGACGGCAACAACAAAAAAAACTACCGTTCGAGATTTCGTCTGGGCTGCCTGTAAGGTCGGCCACTCATACTGTATCATCGAGTGGAGGACTATACTTCATAACTCCTGTTCAACCGGGCGAACAGGTAATTGAGGAACATTCTTACGTCCATGCCACCCGCTTGGTAGGCACCCGTAAGCCTCCGCGATTTTTCCTGCAACCCTAATCCGTCTGCAAGACAGGATTGACAACCGTAAGTGTCCTCATACAGCCTGCTGCTAGCATGGCTCTAACTTTTTAGTACGGTAACCGATTAGAGTCAGTGCGCGATTCATGTCATCTCCGGTCCAAAAAACAGAGGACACAATACGCGAAAACGTCCGTCGCCGCGCAGTATGTAAACGAAACCTCGACGAATTTTTCCAATGTGACGCGATAGATCCTGACTCAGTACGAGATTACGCGTGTCCACCAAAGGAGACTTTTCAAATCGAAGAGGATTTCGTTCCTAATAAATCTCGTTTAAAATCTGTCGTTATTGTGAAGCCAACTGTTTGGAAACTTATACCGTGTAATATAGATACTAATCGTAAATTATTAACTACTAAGATTTTTCGGTCTGATTCGCGATTCCTATCCATACATCGTAAATATCACTCCGCTTCGCCAGCATTACAAAAATATTCTGGTCATTTAGATTACGACTGTGAAATACCCGATTCCAGATATATAAACATTAATACTCAAGCTGTATAAAAAGCTGTACAACTTGTATAAAAATTGTATTGAATAAATTCCTATAGCATTTTCTTTTTTTTTATTAACTTCGAGTATTAGTTAATAAATATTCCCTATGTGCGTAATATTGAATACTTGTCGTAGAGAGCATCGCCACAGGAAGAGTAGTTTTTTCTTCTGCAATCGTTGAAATCATCAAGGACGTATTTACAATCAATTGTTTACCTTTTCGTATCGTCGACAATTTGAAATACTTCCTCTTATTTATATATTCCGCATTGGATCAACAGCAGAACTGCTTCATAAATATACATTTTTTTGTTGGGCGGACTAGAGGTGGCAATGCACTTATAACAAAAAAATTCTGGACCAAAAAACTACCAAATCTACAATGGTAATGAATGTTGCCATTAATTCACATATAAAAAAGCTGAACAAATTGTTGGCAATGTGAAAATGTAAAAGTATAATGAATGCTAACATTGCTAGATTTATAAACCTGAAAAAAAAATTTTTGGCAACGTACAAAATTAATTATGTTGTCAGTAATGAATGTTGCAGTAGCATAGACATAACCATAATTTAATGAGTTATCAGTGACTGGATTATGGCGATTACGCTACATACATATGCTTACTCTAACCTAAACCCTAAACGTCATTCCGAGCAGTTGACTCTGTACTGCGCCATATTGGATATTGTCTTGAAGAGAGCGCTCCCCGCGCCAAACCCCAAAAACATATATATCCAGAGAAATTTAAATGCCAGTACAGGCATTTAAACTGCGTATGTAAATTTAGTTTAGAATCAAGTGTCAAGCTTTCTGGACCACCAAAAATAGACCCATCGAAATTTGTACTTTATATTCATGATTTCTAAAGATCCATATGTTATAAGAAATATCCCAAAATATTTTTAGAAAATATGAATTTTTACAAAAGTTATAAAAAATTGAATTTTGGAGCAGTTTCTCAGCAACTAATTGATAAAAAATAATGAAAATTTAATGGCATGTTCATAATTAGTAGTGGAATAGAAAACCGTATCGTTTGTAGCAAAAGCATTTAATTTGCTAACAAAAAATTAATTTTACAATAAACAAATGACTATTAAACAGACTTCTCATTGCATTATACTAATTTTATGTTTTCTATTTGCTTGTTAAATTTTCTTATCCTTTTGTGGTCCGTGTTACGTAGCTTCCGTCCCACCCATATTGTATCATTTTTCAATAAATAAACTTACTATCACTTATCCAATGTAAGAATATGCACGAACTGCATTCTCGCACGGTAAAGCCGAGCGAAGGAAGTGCAACCTCAGCATAGTCCCACTGTTGGAAAGAAATCCGACGACGAACTCCGCTGCGCTCTCGCTTCGAGACCAGATCGGACGTCGAGAGTATTCGAGCCGAATAAAAGTCGGGTAAAAGTTGGGATTCCGTCCCGAAGCTTTTGGGTGCGCCCGAAGACGCTCTAGAGTGCATAAGTGTCGGCGAAAATAATCAACCCTGTTACATGGCGCCCCACGTGGTACCCTAAGTCGGTAAGATACCCGTAATTTCGTTGTGGCGTTAAATCGCGCCAAACGTTAGAAATGAAAAGGGTTCAAGGTAATAAAATATTACATGGCCAAAGGATTGGGGAATAATAGAAAGTGAGAAAATCGAAAGATACAACGGTTAACGGGAAAAAGTTAACAATAAAATAAATTAAATACAATCGGAATAAAGTTAATGGAAAATTCCAAAAATTTAAAGGAAAATTAAAATACAATTGTGAAGTGCCAAAAACAAAACACAAAACTTCCATTTTCTCGCTTGTATTTTTTTTGCGGCGCTAGTGCGATTGCGCAAAAAATGATAGGCATTTCAATTGTGCCAAAATAAAAGTTAATTATTTAAGTATTCGATACGTTTAATATCGATGCGTCCCGAGAAACTAGGCCGAACTTTAAAATAGGGAAGATTCAAAATATAAAAAGTTTCCAAAATCTAAATATTCGACAAAATATTTCGAATCTTCCATAAAATCACGCACACGAAAGTGCCGATCGGAAAATTAAAATTTTCGAAAATCGGAAAATAAAATAAATTATAATTTATTTTCCGGGAATTCGAAACGGTTTGTTTACATTGCAAGTAAACACGAGTCGAAAAATAATAATCTAATATAATATTACATAGTTTTCGTGTTTCTTTCAATAAATATTCTAGTGACTAAAACTAAATTTAATTAGACAGCAAAGGAAAATTTAAGTTTCACAAATTAGGCATAAAAAGTGCCAACAGAAAGTTTTAATTTTCCTGCATGTCGGACACAAACAGTGTCAAGATTAAAAGTTCGTTAAGAAAGACGGTCGATGTTTCAAAAGACGAAACGAAAGTTTAATTCATCGTACCGGAAAGATGTTTACGTCGCGCGTAAACAAAGAATCGTACGACCTATAATCAGTAATAATAGAAAAATAATACAGCAAATATTATATAGATTTATGGAAACAATTTGAAAATTAATTTTTCGAAAAGGAAAAAGAAACTTTGGTAACGACTAATTGATCAAATATAGTAGTGCCAATCTAAAGAAAAGGCACGGATTAAACATCAATTAATATAATTAATAAAATTAATTAAACGAGAATTTTATTTTCTCTTCCACCTGTTCCTAGTTCTAAATTACGAAATTATTGTTACTCCTTTTTTTTCCGGTGGCAATAATAAATAAGTCCACAGAAACAAACAGGCATCAGACTCAAAAGAAATAGACAAAATTTAAAAATAAAACTAGCGTTGGCGTGGTGCCTCGCTCGCTTAGCTCGCTCAGAAACTTCGACCCAGTGGAGAGTCGGCTATTCCTTAATACTCGTTCGTTTAGTAACAGCTTTCAATTATATTATGAAATTATATTGATATCTGGGGGTCCAATCATATTTACGTCCAAGTGACTTCGATAGATATGTTACAACAATATAGTGTTTCTTATATGTAGGAAAATTGAAAATGAGCATTTTCAAAACGTCCACCCCGACAACAGGCCAGCCGAAGTATTAATAAATAAAAGTTGCAAAATACTTACTTCATGCACTTGTATTGTAATAGACTATTCGATACATATTACATGTTTACTGTGTTTTACTACATTGGTCAGATTTACTTGCCAACTTTATGCCATCTATGGCTAATCGGGCAAGGCATAGTCATCATCCCACACAGGACGATACAAACAAATAAACAATCACAAATACTACACATAATCGACACCGTCAACAGTTAGTCGGTGACCTGTGCCCTAGCAGGCGCATCGCAAACATTGTCTTATTTTCATTCAAGACAATATTGACGAAGCGTCGACCACGGAAAAACCATTCACGGTGTCGATAACTACCAACTGATATCGGTAGCAGTCCATAATTCGTACCTTCGCCCAGCAAGGTTTCCTGAATTATCCGCAATGGAAATCATCAGAAAAAGTTGCCGGACGGGGATTCGAACTTACGACCTAAGGAACGTTCAGTTTACGAGGCGAGCATGCTAACCACTTAGCCATCGCGTTCCCTACTGTGTTTTACTAATTACTGTCTGTATCATTATGATTTTATATATTCAATATATATACATATAATTTGCCAAAGATATCTTGAAATGTCGAAAAGATCTCTGACGGATATCTTTTAGATATCTATAAGAAATCTTTTAGATATACCAAAATAGTTATTTTCGTATCAAGGGCGTAAAAGAACTTATGCGCCCGTAGGTGATCACCGCGCCCGAGAGGCTGGCGAAGACGTCGAAATTTGATGACAAACTATAGGGTAATTTTTTTTCCAAGGTGACCAAATTCAATACTTTTTCAGACAATAGCCGTAAGCATTTTAAACCAGTTTTTATGGCAATATCGTTGACTTTGAGAAGAAAATGCATACAACCTTTTTTGTAGAGAAATTAATGGTCTATCTTTTTTGTTTGAAACATTTTTTAATAAAATTTGTATTTTTCAAAATAAATGCAAAAAATTACGAAGAAACTTAATTGGGGCTAACGTTTTTTAGTAATTGACGGATGGATCTGCGCCAAAATCTAATCAGATCTAAGTTATGCCAAGACACGTATTTAAAAAAAAAAGGGTAATTTTTATGCCCGAAGTGACCAAATTCAATACTTCATCCAGACCTAAGTTCTGGGTCAAGTAATATTGTGACACATCAATAAATTTTGAATATCCGGCACATTATCAGTCAGATAATTCAAAAGTAGTAGTGCCTACTGTAAAAGGCACATTCTAAAATTGCATCTCCGTGTCACGGATCGAAGCAAACAATCAATATTGTAAATTAATTAGTAGGAGTGTATACACATTATAGTGTACATAGAACAGTTCCTTCGGAACCTAATTAAAATGAAAAATAACAATTTCGGCACGAAATTAAAATTAAAAATAATCGAGCCAGTAGAAACGTGTACATATTTTCTACAGTATCTCTATATATTTTTGTTGTGTCATCCCTAGCACTTCGCAGTTCCTACCATTTTCTCCCAACAAAAAGAGAAAATAAGTAACATATATTTTTTTTAAAATAAAAGTCAGTAAGAGAAATGAATTACTACTCCATGTAAATCAAACAAAAATGTCTTTTTCCGGAAACATTCAGTATTAAGAAAATATAAATAAACATATTTATGTTTAAATTAATATTTAAAACATATACATGTGTAACATATTATAAAACATATAAGTATATACAATACATATAGAGATAGCATGTAAATAAGTCAGGGGAAGAGAACCGTGACAACTCGGAAGATTTTGTTAGTGCGCTGACACCAAAGTGTCAAAATCTCGAAACTAGTGTTCGTGCCCGAATACAATAGATTCTGCACGAAAAGTGAAGTGTCAAATAATCCATAGTGAACAAAAACAAAATGGCACAAAATAGTGAGGATCTAAGGACCCCGGAAGAGGAACTGGCAGACCTGACAGTAGAGGAATGGGCCCTAAATTTAACAGATCATGAATTAGATGAGGCCCTGGAAAATGTGGAACTTCAAACCACAGGTAGAAGGTTGACAAACATTTATAGATTGTACCGCAGGATGATGGGCGACTACACTCAGTCCGACTTCATAGAAGTAGCAAATGAAGAAGACGATGAAGAAAACAAGATGTACAGAAATCCGTTACTGGCGACCTTCATTGAGAAAACCATCCGATTCCTCAAGAGTCACGGGCAGGAAGAAAATGCCCAATCACGGCAGAGTGAAGACCACGAGGGGTCAATACAGTAAGTGCCACGTACCACCGTATCAATAACGGTAACAACGTCAATAATAACGTCCACGGCAAAGGCGAGTACAAATCAGGGCCCGGGATATCAGGCTCAAACACACACCATCACGGCCAGCGGCCCCCGACTATCTATGGTAGAAAATATGTCACCGGAGAATCTAATTCGATCGCCAAAAAGTTTGACCTGAAGGCGTTATTTGATCCTGGTGCGGCTCGAATAGGCACGATCGGACTGCCGATCGCAACGGCCGGTAATGAGCCCATACTCCCGTACTGAGGGCACGGAGCTAAAGCGGCGGATGGGTCCTACTCACCAATTTTGGGACTCGTAAAGCTCCCCTTTCTTGTCAACGGCACCGAAAGACGGATTCAAGCGATGATAATGCCAAACTTAGACATGGAGTGTTGGCTAGGGGCCGACTTCCTACGGGCCTTCGAACGCAAACTCGCAACTACGCAAACTCAATGCGGTAACGAAAGCAAATGCCTACCCGATCCCGTATATGGATAAGATCCATCAGAAGCTGCAAGCGGCTCGCTACATTTCGAACTTGGACCTTAGTAGTGCCTACCATCAAATTAAGATGTGGGACGCGGCGAAGTTTTTGACGGCGTTTACAGTCCCCGGAAAGGGCCTCTTCCATTTTAATCGAATGCCCTACGGACTCACCGGCGCGCCGGCCACCTTTCAGGCCCTATTGGACGAGTTGATTGGCCCGGAATTGGAGCCCCACGCCTTCGCTTACCTCGACGATATTATCGTGGTAACAGAGACATTCGAGGAGCACTTACGATGGTTAGCTCACGTGCTCCCCCGAATTCAAGGCGCTGGACTCATCATAAATCAGGAGAAGAGTCACTTCTGTCGAGACGAGGTCAAGTACCTCGGGGTGATGGTGAACGAGCATGGCTTCCAGCCCGACCCGGAGAAAGTGGCCCCGATTTTGGGGTACCCGTCGCCCAAGAACCTGAAACAGCTTCGCGGGTTCCTGGGAATGGCCTTATGGTACCGGAAATTCCTGGAGGATTTCGCGACGATCGTAGAGCCCCTGACGGGCCTGACGAAGAAGAGCGTGAAGTACGGGTGGACATTCGCTTGCCAAAAAGCTTTCGAAGAAGTGAAGGCGATGATGGCTACCGCACCCGTATTGCAACGCCCAGATTGGAACGCGCCGTTCACAGTCCAGACCGATGCAAGCAACACAGGACTAGGAGCGGTCCTGACACAAGAGATCGGCAATACGGAGAGGGTGCTGATGTTCGCGAGTCGGACGATGACTCGCGCGGAAAGAAACTACTCCGTCACGGAACGGGAGTCCTGTCTCGCAGTATTATGGGCCATCCAGAAGTTTCGCCCCTACATCGAGGGTTATCGCTTCACTGTAGTGACGGACCACGACAGCCTATGTTGGCTCTGTAATCTTCGGAACCCGTCCGGACGGTTAGCCCGGTGGGCCCTACAGTTGCAAAGGTACGGTTACACTGTCCAAGATAGACCAAGTGCCCTCAGTCACGTGACTAATGCGTTATCACGCATGTATGAAGACGATGTACCCCAACTGTGCTCCGTAGAAGAGCTGGAGGCGGAAGGTGAGGTAGACGACTGGTACCGGCGACGAAGGCAAGAGATTCTCGCTGCACCCAAAGAGAGTCCGTTTTTTAAAGTGGTATCTGAAACGAAGCTGGGGTGGGACCTACCACCCGCAAGCGAACCCCGTGGAAAGGGTCAACCGTACACTAAAAGACATGATCCGGACATTTGTGGAGGCGGGTCACCGGACGTGGGATGAGCCCATCGACGAATTTACTTTCGCCCATAACACGGCCGTTCACGATTCCACCGGATTCAGTGCCGCCATGTTGATGTACGGACGACAACTGGAAGTTTTAGATTCACTGCGCCGGAAAGAAGAAAGAGCAGTGCACAAAGAACAGACCCGGATGGCGCTGGAGAAATAGGAACAACGGATGGACAAGTTGCATAAACTCCATCGAGAGGCCCACTACAATGCTCAGGCGGCACAACAGCGACAGACCAAGTATTACGACACCAAACGATGCGACGTAACTTTCAAGGTAGCAGATACCGTCCTAAATCGTAACCGAGTATTGTCCTCGGCAGCGCAGGGTATTTCGGCCAAACTAACCCCGAAGTACACTGGGCCCTACCGAATAACGGCTCAACTAGGCTCGAACACTTACGAGCTAATAGACCAGTCCGGGAAGAAGGACGGTCCGATCTATGTCGTGGACCTCAAATTTTATATCAAACCTGTACCAGAAAAGACTGCAGCATCGGAAGATATCGTCACGGAAAAAACGACTACGGGAGATACTCCCGTGGAAGAGGGGGCGCCGAGGGATCAGCAAAAGAAGATGGAGGGCCATATGAAATCCCCATTGAATGCACCGAAACGTGGTCGCGGGCGACCCCGGACAATTGCCCTAGGCGCACAACCCCAGAACGACCTGGGAATCGCGTCAATACCCGCGGAACCGGATCTACTGTCCTCCCGACGCACCCGAGCGTCC
This sequence comes from Trichopria drosophilae, assembly GCA_030407085.1. Lineage (NCBI taxonomy): Eukaryota > Metazoa > Arthropoda > Insecta > Hymenoptera > Diapriidae > Trichopria > Trichopria drosophilae. The sequence continues at coordinate 63,108,464 of CM059587.1, forward strand.
TCGAGACGGGTTAGCCCGACCATTCCCATAATTCATAATCCCTAGGCAGGGCCGAAGGCCAAACCGCCCGGGTACGCGGCATGCCCGCAGTGTTGAAGGAAGAGGAGTGTCCAAACGCAGATGTACACCGAAAGAAGGCTAGCCAGGGATTGGGGCCGGAATTGTGAAACCGTGTACATATGTACCACTTGATGGGCAACCGGCCCGGTAAATAAATGGGATTATATAGATAAGCGGGCGTGTTCTCTGATTTGGTCCCAAAAGGGGGGAGGTGGAGAGGGGAGAGAACGAGAGATACCTACCTGATTCCCTCCAAATCGTACCCCGCAACATGTATCATCCTGATACCTGTGATTCCTAACCCTGTACTGAATAGGCGGAGCCCGGTACCGTCGGCAGAGTATTCGAGCTGGTACACCGGCGGGGTAACCAGTGTCTGGGGGTGGGGTGTACCGGTGATCTCGAGTCCCCCGTGGGAAGAGTAGCTCACCGTTGTACCGACCTTCCGGGCGCGAACCACTAATACGTATGTCTTGTAGTTACAGGGCCAGAGAGTCAAGGTGCCAGCGAGTGACGCCGCAGGAAGAGAGAGGGGGAGAAAGAGAGAGAGAGAGAGAGAGAGAGAGAGAGAGAGAGAGAGAGAGAGTAAGTAGAGGCACGCCGCGCCCGCCTCGGTCGCGTGGTCGCTCCCAGGTAGAATCAAGAGATCAGCAGTCACGCGCGTTTTAAGGAAAACGCGAGTTAAGGACAGGGACGGAAAGTCACCGTGTTCGTCTGCAAACAGAGGTCCAGGTCGGACGAATTGTCCCGATTGTGGGGACCGAGTTGAGACCCGGACGAGAAACGGTGTAACGGAAGCGGCCCGAGTGAGGAGGACCTGCGAGCGGCCATGTTTGCATGTAAGTACCACTCGAGGGATGTGTGGCCCGGGGGGCCAATAACTCTTTCTCTCTTCCTCTTTCGACCTCCATCTCGCGTGCGTAAGTGCCATAGAGTCCGCGAGTCTCCGGTAGCGAGCCCGTGTGCCGGTGTTGGTACTTGCCGAAGCGTTACGCGTCGGGATCGCGATTAGAGTACCCTTTGTTATCTTTTTTTGTTACTTTTCTTTCTGTTGAAATAAACGTGGTTGTGTCTTTGTGAATAACTTCGCGTCTCACTTCTTTCTGGGACGACCTTTCCCGGGGATACTGTAACGGCCCGTCTCTTTCTTGCCACCGCACGGAAGCTGGCCGGTGGACGGAGACTTCGCCGCGGGTTGCGTCCGTTCCAGAACGTCGACACAAACATATATTCACACGTTGAACTGAACCCCATGGTTCTTCAACTTCAACGCTCTCGCTTCGAGACCACATCGGAGAAGTCAGTTAGTGGACGGCGTACACAGAATAAACGTCGCGGATATTACTTAAAAATCCTATTACCTAATCCACCCTTCGCACTGTTACGACCATTTTATCGTAACATATAAATTGGTGTCAGAAGTGGCCCTCCGCGCCCGATTTTTTTCGCGTTGGGGTGTCGATACCCATGGGGTAAAACTTTAAACAAAAAATCTTGTGTGTGCCAATCGAAAAAACCGCGCGCGTCGTCTATCAAAAAGGCGATTATACCGTGAGCAATAATAACAACATTTTTCTAGAATACGCGAGTGCGTGAGATGGAAGCTGAAGAGGTTCATAGAATTTCCAGATGGGTTAGAACCTCATGAATTTATCGAAGTAAGATGGAGCCTAACTCGGATTTGTTATCATACGACGGACTTCGTTAATATCACTCCAATTCCAGACGACGAGATGGTAACGGCGCAGAAGTGCAAGAAATTTCAGATGGAAGCTGCACCAGAAGAAGTGTCAAGATACACGCCAATGCACATTCAAAAAGAAAAGCAAGCACAACATTTTTCAACGGAAAATGATTACCGTGGCACTGAAAGTGATAACGGTTATGAAGCCGACACCGACTCCAGCGATAATGAGGAATCCGATGATGATTGCAGCTCCGTGATCGAGAACGATGAGTTTTGCGTCTGTAAATTGACGTTCTATAGATACAAATTGATAGCCCATCGATGGCGTACAAGAAAGGAGATTTTTTCTGGAAAGGGTGAGTTTGTGTGTGGCAATAACCACTGTAAACAAACAAATGAACTCCAAACCTATGAGGGCTATTTTCTAAGTGTACCTGTTGAAATATGTATGTGTGGCGGTTGTTCGGAGAAATACAAGTACGTCTGACTAAAGGGACATGGAGAAAGTCCAGCGCGGATGTCAGGTAAAGGCTCGGTCGAAACTTCACCGAGAAACAACGTGGTTATTTCCACGCAAGCAATACAGACGCAATTACAGTCGTCTAATAGATCGACCCCAACTAGTATAAGTAAAGGATACTGTGGGCCCGCCAGCATGCCCTACGCGAACAATTCGCAGCTTAAAACAGAAGCACCATTCAAGACTGCCAATCCAAACTCCATTCAAAAAGAAAATGCCAGTAACGACATCGAACATTGTGCAATGACAAACCAAAGTCAAGCCCTAACCAAAGTTATCAATAATAACAAAAAAACTGGAGAAATTGCAACTGTAGAAATCGATCAGATTTGCCGATCCCTGCAGCAAACACTAATATCCACACAAACAGAGTGCAACGTTCCGACTCAATATCGTGACAAAGAAAATTCTGATAAAGACGAAGATGCGTACTCCAGCGACGAGAATGACGGCGATACGGATATCATCTTACCAACACACTCCGAAGCTACAGTAGTAACTGCAATTATTAATATTAAGATAACAGATAATGTAGCTATCAACAATCGTGAATCTTTCGAAGTGCTACCAACAATTTCAGAAGAAAATGAAATGACAGAGAAAATAGAACTAACAAAACATAGTGTAGTGAAAAAAAATAAATAAAAACTCCTTAAATCCATATGTACCAAATACAAAAAATGGATAAAAAAATCAATTTCTAAAAGTAATAAAAAATAATACATTTGAAGAAACTAAAAGAGTGATTCGAACAGTGACATTTGTTAGTGCATTTTTGAGGCCTCCGCCCGAGCCACCACCAGGTGAGCGGGGTGAGGAGAGGAAGAGGAAGTAATAGCCTCTCCTCTTTGTGCGATTCTTCGCACCGGGCCGCGACGCGTCTACGACGCTGGGCCCCACCCACACCATATACGCTCTCTGCTTAGACATACGGTGCATGCAAGACAAAAAAAGAAAAGCTATAGAAGTGCACATTACGGATGATCAAATGTAACTGAGGCTCCGAGGAGCCCCCTCCAGACCAGACCAACTCAGACCAACTCCACAGATTCAAGTCTCAGTAAAATGATAGATAACAGTGCAAAATCTATTGGTGAATAGTGGAAGTGTCGAGTGTTGTGTTTATAAAAACAAAGAAAAAAGGACAATAAAGTAGAGACTATAACTTGCATATGGTGTACTAATGTTATAGCTTCAATTATTGCAACCATATTGCAATGAAAAATTTGCAATCTTTGTAAAATTGTTTGCGCACCTGCGAGAACGCCCATTTTCTACCGTTTGGCGTTATATGTACTGCCCCTATCAGGTCCATCGGCGAGGACGCCGATTTTTCAAAGAGCGGAGGTGGTAAGACAGAAATTAAAATTTTTTGTACATCAGCGAGGGCGCCGATTTTTCATGGTGGGGAGGTGTTACGTACCGGTGGTACGTAGCTTCCGTCCCACCCATATTTTATCATTTTTCAATAAATAAACTTATTATCACTTATCCAACGTGAGAATATGCACGAGCTTCATCCTTGCACGGTGAAGCCGAGCGAAGGAAGTGCAACCTCAGCATAGTCCCACAGTTGGAAATAAATTCGACGACGAACTTCGCTGCGCTCTCGTTCTGAAACCGCATCGGAGAAGTCAGTTGGTGAACGGCGTACACAGAATAAATGTCTCGGATATTAATTCAAAATCCTAATCCACCACTCGCGATGATACGATCACCGCTCGGATCGTAACAGTCCGTCGTTTTAAAGTAAAATTTCGTATGTTTTTGAAATGTCTTGAAGCCCAGTTAGTGAGAGCTTGAGATATCAATAATGAATCACGTGGCTTAGCAACAAGACTTACTCTATACACTTCTCTTTTAAAGGATATACCGATATCATCGTAACCACTTTTGCCATGAGCAGTTGTATTGTAATGCCACTTTGCATCAATACTGAAATCCTGTTTATGATGAAGTAAGTTAGCAATTTGAAATTTGTTTTTAAAGTGCTGTTTCGCACTATCAGTCATGTATATAATTTTTTAAATATTGTACATCTTTTTTATTTCTGCAATCAATAGGACAAAAAAAGGACAAAGGACAGGAAATTTTCCCCCGCGTTAATGACAAATATGTCTGTTTGCCGTTCGGCTCTCGGATGGAGAGGTACAGGACAGAGACAGACAGTACAAGACAGAACTATAGGCACACACAACACCCACCCAGAGCCAGTCCCCCTTACCCCAATATCGGTACCACCAGCAGATATGGCGGTCTGTGCCTTAGCGAGTACGACGCGGGGCTTATCCCATCATTATCCGAGATAAGACCCACGACGTACCGACCGCGGATAACACGCTGCCGGTACCGATAACTGCCGACGGGGGTCGGCAGCGGTCCCAAATTCGTACCTTCGCCCAGCAAAGTTCCCCGGTTATTCCACACTGGACATAAGCAGAGAAAATTGCACAGACGGGGATTCGAACTCGGAACCTTCGCGACGTTCAGTTCGGGCGGACTAAAACTGACGCCTTAGCCCGCACGACCATCACGTCGACACTCACGTTAGCAATTTGAAATTTGTTTTTAAACTGCTGTTTCGCACTATCACTCATGTATATAATTTTTTAAATATTGTACATCTTTTTTTATTTCTGCAATCAACAGAATTTGGATAGTGTAAACAACAGCGATATCGTGTTTCAAAGTGTCTGTTAAAATTATCTGACTTTTGTGCATTAATTGTAATTTTTTTTTAATATTAAATTACAGGAAGGGCAGTACACTGGCCATTATTAAAGTGGAATGCCTACCATGCATTTTTGCATATGCATAGTTTTCTGAGAAATCGAACATAACAATTTCTTCATCCCCACAAAGATTTTCCATTTTTTCAGAAATAAAAGCTATTTACTGCTTAGTAACGTTACGTCCTACGTAACTGGCTTAGATTAGTTATTTTTTAAATGTCGTACTTGCAGATTCCACTGATTGTAAATCAGTATCAATGAACATTCTTTATTAGCTTGCACTTAACGCATGACGCACAAACACGTCTTTGATTTCGAATGTAACCGATCTCTTATGTTTCATTTCATTATGCGAAACGAGATGAACTAGGCGATTGTCTAAAAACCTTGATAGGGTCACGTCACCCTAGTAGGAAAACGTTATTTTGCAAAGTTTTTTGTTTATAACAATTTGTCAAGTGACGTTATTGATATATTTAACTTTTTTTAACGTTCTACAGTATTAACCTGCTCGGTCGAGTAATTAGAATTCTTCGCTAATTCAAAACTCCCGTCTACTCCGTCTTTTTCTTTGGATAATTTGCCATCTGCATTTTTCACAGTAATTTTGACGAACATCGCTTTTTCTTCTCTGTTATTAGTGCCGATCAACTCCCGCACAGTTTCTTAACTCAGGCGTTACCCTCTATTTTACCGTATCTCCTCCACCTTTATAATCAGTCCTTATAAGAGGCTGTTTTTCCTACTGTCTGGAAAAAGCTCTCCTTGTTTCACTTATTAAGGTTAAGATTCCATCGTGCTCCACAGATTATAGACTGATTTCCATCTTAAGTGCGCCTTCTATGATTCTTGAAAGGATAGTTCACGAGCAGGTTCAATGATTGGTTTGACTCTTTCCAATCTGGTTCCGAGCAGACCAGACGGCTCTTCTCAATGTAACCGATGACATAAGGTTCGCCGTGGACGAGGAGATAGTCGGTATTGTCATTTTGTTTGACTTCAGTCGGGCTTTTGACACCGCAGACCACTCTCTCTTACTAGCTAAGCTTAAATATGCTAACTTTTCGGACAGAACAACCATGTGGTTTGCTTCTTATTTATTGAGTCATCAGCAAGCGTTCATCGGACCAGATAAGATTCAAACGAATTGGTTTCCCTTAAAGGCTGGTGTATGTCAAGGATCAGTGTTAGGTCCGCTTTTATTTTCCATGTACATCAATGAACATTCCACGGTTCTTAGATACGCTTCGCACCACATATTTGCTGATGACACTCAAATATTACGAAAATGTAAACCTAAAGATCTTGCACTTGGCATCCAACACAGCACTGAAGACGCAGAAAGATTTGCTTGCCGGGCAAAATAATTATATTTTAATTGGATCAGCGCAGAGTATTGGTGGTTCATGGCATGGGGACATTTCCCCGTTGATAGTCGAGGGCGAAACTATTCCTTGGTCAACTAAGCTAAGGTTAAAAGCTCAGGTCTCACGATCGAAAGAGCATTGACTTAGAGGGAGCATGTATCTTCTACATCTAAAAAGATTTTCGGTTCACACATCGATTACTGTTACGCTGTATTTAACGATCTTGACGCTATCACTTGTTTGAGGATTAAAACAATGATGAACGCGTGCATTCGATTTATTTTTAATCTGAGAAAATATATACACATTACGCCATATAGAAAAGAGCTGTGCTGATTAAATACTGCGAATCGAAGGCTTTACTTTATAGGCTCCCTAACTTTTCAAATTCTGACTATGAAAAGACCCGATTATTTGTACAATCGTTACATTTGACGCGATTCGCAGTAATCACGCGCTCTTAGACCAGGCGCGAGTATCTGACGAATCCATAAGCATCGCACAAAATGTCTTTCAAATTCATTTGTCGTGACATTCTCACCATTGTAGAATGCGTTACCGACCACTATTCAATCTGCACCTTTTCCGACGGCTTTTAAAAATAATGTGTACGCGTGGCTACTAAAGGCAGAACTTGAAAATCGTAGCATTTTACTTAAATTGTAATGTTAATTTCAATTTCTCTAGTTGTAAGCTAATTCCCTAAATTGTGTTGTTACTCGACTTTTCCTACAAATCTGTTTTCCTAATTTCTTATTGTATCGTTTATGTAAATTCCCGTAAATCGACGTCCACTATTAATATCTATGATTACCTCCTGACATTTTATACATTAATCTATACTATTTTATGCGATATGTGTATACATGTATTTAATAACTTTGTAGGCTTTTGTATGGTTGGCCAAGAGTTTAAAACCTCAAGTCATAAAAATAAATTACTACTGCTACTACTACTCATATGAACAAGAATCTGATTTTATAATTATAGAAACGTTATGAATACAAAGCAAAGTTCTCAATGAAAAAGGTGGTAATCTGGGTTACCACTATGTCGCAAAGGCTTAAACCACTGCGAAATAGTGCTCACCCTGGAGTCGTTATCGAGAGTCGTCTTCTAGAATCCTCATCGAGGGGTAAATCTGGACGGAGTAGTCGACGATTTACTTGTCGCCGAACCCATCCGCCTCTAGTTTTGGCAACCTGATAGTGTCATGGTAAGTCGTTCGTTTTCTTTTGATTAATTCCGCATTTAACAGTTCTTGATTTCTTCTCGTGCACCCCCTCCTCCTATTCCGGAAACCGGAGATTATTTGTATTTTTATTTTTATAATTTGTTTTCTTAATGACACGAATGTGTTGGTTTCCTTCAAGTTTTGCAATTCGTATTTTCCAAATTTTATCTTTCACATTTATTATGTCTATATATTACTTTTTAGGAGCGGCGGTGGCTCAGTTGGTAGAGTATCGGCTTTGTAATCAGAAAACCCTGGTTCGATCCCGGTCTCTGCCATCTGTCATTGGGACACCTCTGTATTTGTTTATAAGTGTCTAATAACGCCAAAGCTCAGGTGGTTCGGATTCCACCTTCATAAACTGTAGGTCCCGTCGCGATTTAGTCCCATGTGGGTTCACAAAAGTCGAGGTAAAATAATATATAAAAAAAAAAATCATTTTTTTATTTCAATTTCAAGATTTATAGTTTCATGATATTGTTTTTGTTTAAGTAAATAATTATTGTTATCTAAGCTTCAGATTTATAATACGCATATTTGTTTTTCTGATTCTAGGCCAATTTAAACTTGAATACCGGAGAATCGAAGATCAAATTACTTGCATGCTTCAATTTCTTCCAATACTTTCTTCTTTTTGTCCTTTAGAAACAATACTAAATAAATACAATCGTTTACTTTCCATTTGAATTTTATTTTCGCGGTCATGTCTATGTAACTTTACTTGAAGTTATCGTTGCAAAACAGTTTACCTTGTCGGCCATAACAGTAATATGTGAATGAAATTTAAAAACGTTCAAACGTTATTAAGTTTTAAGGATTGATCGATCAGATCCAGTCCATGCAGAAAATTGAATGCCGTAAAAGGTTTAAAACATTCAACAGTGCTCATAGTTTCGTAGAAAGTTCATTTGCTCTTGAACTATGATCACATTCATCCATATAGCAATCGGAATTTGATTCCTTAATACAATCTGCATAATTTGAAAGTGGCTTGTCAGAATCAGTAGTTAATTGCTGCAGGTAAACTGCATCGATTAGTAACTTCAGGGTTTCATTAATGGTACAAACACAAACGGCGTGTGTTCCCGATGCCTCACAAGAATACAATTTAGAGGTTTGCAATTTACACGGAAAACAACTGACATTTGCTACTGGGGGGTTTTCGAGATGGCTGATTACGAACCTGATCTTAGATGGGGAAAGAATCAAAAGACAAGATAAAGACAATCAAAGGAAAAAATACAAGGACATTAAAAATAAAAAAATTAATTAAAAAAAATAATAAAAATTCACAAAAACAAAATATTAAAATGAAACTATAAATTCGAGATGTCCTCGTCATTAGTTCCCAGTTGCGCCGAAAGCGAGTAAACAAGTTTATTTCAATTTACTGCAGTAATACATATCGGTGGATCATATTAAATCCGCCATTTTTAATTCTAAGAATCTGACGTCAAATTCGTAATCAGCGATTCCAAAAAACCCTCATACCGAATTTCATGAAATTACAGTCATTTTCTTAAAATTTGGTCATTGCCATTTTAAATTTTGTTATTGTAACTTGAGATTCATTATCTGCAACCTCAAAAACGTTTACAATATGTTTTTTGATCTGTTGTATTGAAAACTGACGTAAAGAATGACTTTTTTCGAAAAAATACCATGTTTTTCTACATTTGTTTATTTACAACAAGGTTATATGAATGTATATAGCTTTTGTAAATATATATAGCTACCCTCATGTCTTAGACACCTAAAACCGAAAATAGCCCTATAATTTGCCGTTTTGAACTTGCCGTGCATTGCAACGTACGTCCGGCTGCCCCCGTGCTCGGAAATGCAACGTAGCATACTTGAGGTCTTTACAATCCGAACCCTACTTATACCGAGACCTACTCTCGTCTCGAAGAGGAGAGTTTCGTTCTCCTAGATATGAACTAGAAATTTCCGCCGGATCAGCAGGATCTGTCCTCGGTTACGTACCCATCTAATCTAACTCCCCACTCGAGTTGCATGCCGCGTAACTAACCTTCTACGCGAGTACGTCAGTAGTCTACTAAACGCGTACAACACATTATACTCCCCTCGTAACGAACATTTACCTTCACGGTCTACTTCATACCCTCAACAACGTAATTACTCTGATCCACAATATCCTAATTACTACTATTGTCGTATTAAAACATGTGGTAGCTGACATGTTGCCGCCTTTCGGCGTCGCAACCAGCGCGGTTGGTATGTATACTCCAATCAGCCCTTCCAAAGGGCGGTGGGGGGCTGATAAAGGAAGTCGGGTACTTATCATTAGCTCAGTAATATTTCTTTCATCTCTTTATCCTACCGTTATAAGATTAGCAAAAGGAAATCGGAAGTCTGAATTGGAAGCCTCGGGTCCCATCGGTGCGTTACGATAATCCCGAAATTAAGTTATTAAATCTTTTTCAATATTACCGTTTGACTTCATTTTATTTGTTAGAACCTAAAATAAACAGAATGCAATCTGAAATTAAAAAAAACCAATTACCCGATGACTATACTATTCACCAAATTGAAATATTGCACGATTCCTGTGATCATAAAATTGTATAAAATCGCATATAATAATATAATATAAGAATACCTAAATGCTCCAATACAACATTGACTTCATTGGTAGGAGAAAATAACTGAACTTTCGGAACTCCATTTCCTGCTTCTGAACCGTCAATTGTGAATGTAACTTCTTCTCCACATCTAGCAGCAGTCAAACCACGGCCACGCAATGTTACACGACTCGCATCTCGCATCAAACTCTGAAATATATATTGTATGTGTTATAAGATCGAATAAATACTTTTTATCGATGATGAAAATTATATGCATCGCGTGTAATGGAATCGCTTTCTAATTGAATACCCGTGGCTTAATAGAAGTTGTCAAATGTTATGTTATGGAAATGCCCAAGTAACATTTTAACAAGTGCAAGCAAATATTATTTCTTAGCTAGGACCTTTTGAATGTATCAGCTAAATATTAAAACCTACATACAAGTTAAACAGGGGGTTGCTTTACTACATACATGCTCTCATTTTTTTATGACCAAGCCTTACCCGCCGTAAGGCTTTAAGGCTTTTAGCTTTTTGAGGCTCGGGCCCCATGAAGTCGGAATATGCCCGAACTAAAGCGAGATATCTTTTTCCGGCGCATCTAACAAGTCTATCTCCAGACGTCAAGACTTCTCGAGTTTCTCTGTAAGGAAAAAATCTTTCTAATCTCTACGACACTCTGCAGAGTCGCACCGGAGTTCCATTGCAACTCACAAATTGGAACAGATGAGACCCCCAGACGCTGTGATAAATTATAGTATCACAAGTAATAGTAGACGGGGTGATAAATTCCCCCGAATGGTCCTCCGAGTTGACAGCTCAAACGAGTACGAAATAATATGGCCTGGTAAGACGTTTCGTGGGTGGCCATAATTCAAACACCAACCCGCTACCAGCTGCGCACTTGCCTACATGAGATTGGACACCCAACTCGGTGGCATGCGGCATAGTGGACTCCTGAAGGTCCGAAGCAAGGTCCTACATAATACCCCATGATGCGCCTGCCTGTCACTCAGGACAACAGTGCAAATACAACTTTTGGTCTTCAAATTTAATTGAATGGCATTATTGTCTGGTGTCGAGTCAGTAAATGAATTGTTAATTCTGCATTTTACGTTACATCGGTTCATTATTATAATGAGCTCTGGGCGAGACAGAGCAAAAAATGCACAAATTAACAATTGAAAAGTTTATCGGCAACATCTGTTTATCATCAGACGATAATATCCCGGTCTACCTTGTCAAGTGAGTGATTCTTTGCCATTCACACTTGGTAGATCGTCGATAGATGTCTTGAGTGTGAGGGCTGCATTTTCGCATCTAGTGACGTTCAGGCTATTTTGTATAAAAGACTTCCCATCATGAAGAATAGTAATCGGCGTACATGGCATCTGCACTAACAAGCCTTGCTGATCATTCCAGTAGGTGCAGATCGGGATGAAACGTCGTAGGTGGAGTTCCCTCATTTTTTCAATGAGGTCATCTGCTTCATTCCTCTGATGATGAAAGTAACCTTTTCAATTAAAAATCGGTCAATTTTTCTTCGTGATGAAGAGATATGTCTCCTCCTCGGGAATGCACGCGGGTCGGCCGAGGGGGGGGGGGGGGGGGGGGGGGGGGGGGGGGGGAATGTAGGTTTTTCATTGGTGGGGCATAAGCCGTATTGAATTTGTTAAAAACTGACCCATGTTACTTCGTTTCATTATTTTAAAGGTCATGTGTTTGGTTTTTATGAAATTTTTGAAAAATATTAAAAGAAAAATGATTCGTCTCTTTATGATAAAAAACTATCAATTTATAAAAATTTCGGCCTTTTTTTTTTACAGAAGCTGGGAAGTGTTACGAAACGTTGCACAAAATATATTGTAGGTCGATATATGATTTCCTTAGAATACACTGTTTTAAATTCGACGTACAAGCACCAAGCGTGAGACAGTATTCTCCCCCCAAAAAGTGCTGCTTTAATTTGTAATTATAATTATTATTTATTACAACTCGGTCAAATTTGTTTATTATTCTTATTAAGATGATTATGCTGAGGCGTTATTGAAAATGTCTTGACCGCTTGATGTTTAAATGGTATGAGTTTTGGTGGTACGGTCGTTGGACAAGAAAGAAGAAATTAATTTACGTTTCAGCCACAATGTTGGCTATCTTCAGAAATTTATTGTCTACAATTAAACATTAGAATCCGAAGTTTATAAAAATTAAATTTAACTAATATATGGGGCATTATTTCTGAAATGTATACACTTTGACAATCGATGTTCTTTGCCAAACTTGGGCAAAATGTTGTCCTATGTGAAAGTAGTTTAAGCTAACAAATTTTTGTCGATTAATCAAATATTAACTGAGGGGGAGGGGGTAGAATTTTTTAATTTTATGCAGATATCATGTATTTCAGCATTATTTTATTCATGCGCCGTCGATAATTAATTTGATTAAAAATATGGTCTTTGTAAATTTTTTCACGCTCTTTTGAATGGTCATATGCATTTTTTAATATAACAATTGTTTGACCTCGAAAAATGAATATCAATTATTAAATTGCGTTTTTCTCCAAAAGAGATCAGATTTCTAGGTTCTCTAGAGGTTCCTATTTAAGTTTTATTGTTTTTCCCCCACCCCACCCCCAGGAGTTGGGGGAGGGGGTCAATTTCATTATTACTGAATGCCTACCTTCGTGTCGAACACCTTTTATTGCACACCTTTTTTGATTCTGTGCATAGTTCTCGAGATATTTCTATGTCTTCAGATAAATCGGCCACCCTGTATATACTAATGCCGACAGCAATCGCCCTGTGGTCGGCGCGACGCGCAATCGCTCTTTCAAGTAATGCATCCTGATAGGGGATCCATACTTGAAGTATGACTGTATAAATAAGAAAACGAGCGTTGCGCCCGCTCCGGTAAAGATAGCAGACTGATTGCTGAGTGGGAGACACTCTGTTGATAAAGTAGTTCGTCGACTGTATCTGTCTGGGTTTTCCCTAGTTTTCCCAGACCTCGTGCAAATGCGATACAGAGGTGTCAAGTCGCTCTACGGGTCGCAGTATTGGGGAGATGGCTCTGGGTGGGTATTGCCTATGTATTGCCTTGTAATGTCTTCGATTGTCTGTCCGACCTATCCACCCGGGAGCCGACCCGTGAATAGGCTAAAAATGTCAGTAAAGCGGGGGATAATTCCTTTACTTTATCCCTTTATCTTCAATGCCAAATCATATAAAATGTAATATAGTATTCTTTTGAAGTATTTAAAAACAAACCTAATTGCTGTACGTAATTTAAATGTTTCTTACACAAATTTAACACGAAATTACCATATTTATTATTTTTAACGCATCTGCAAGGTATTTTAGAATATATAATTCGATGTGCTCATATGTGATAATCGTTACAATATTTTTAATTACATTATTTTTAGTGATAAAAAAATAATTAAAACATTTATCGAAACCGGTATCAATAATATGGTTTATAAATCTCTTATCGCAAAGTCCAGGTTATCGGAAGTAATTATTCATTCAATTGATTCGTCACGTTACGTGTAATTTTGTTTGCCTCAAATATGGTCGCCATTTTGTAAATTTTTAATTTTATAAATGGGCCACTAAATTCATTCGAAAATTCTTCCAAAACACATTGGAATATGTTATATCTTCACTTTCGGAATTTCTAGAAAATCAAATTTTCCGTGGGTCGTAAGCAACCAGCAATATTGAAAAATTGGACTAATCTACGTTTCACCGGGCGATGATATTCATACGATTTACGTCTACGTCTGAAAACAATCGTGAAACATTATTGAAACATTATAAAAAAAATATTTGGATGTGCTAGAAACAGTTGAGCGTGATATGTGCTGAAGGATAAACGTTTATTCTTTATTTCCAGAAAAAAATGCTTGCCTATATCATAATGTTTTAGCGTATAGCAAACTTATTAGAATAGTTTCGTTTTTATATTGCCGGCCTATAAACAAAAACTTTTAAAATCATGTTTATGAAAAAATAAAGTTTTATGGTTTTTAAAAAATCCGTCCGTATTTTGTTAACTTCCAAAATGTAAAATTTCAAATTAGAAATGAAAGAACATATAAAACACTATAAAAATGATAAAGCAGTATGTTAAAATATTGAATTTTAGGAAATATTAAAAATATATAGGAAATTTATACAAACTTTCTACAGCTTGGTACATTGCGATTTTTTCTTATAAAAAATAAAATTATGTGTCGTCTTTTTTTATTAACAAACAATATATATCAATATTATGTGAATTGGTGATTTGTTTGTAGGGCAAGATTTAAAATTTATATAGAATATCGGTATATACCAACAAAGATATAAAATTTTCAAAATTCTAATAAGTTTGCTATTCGCTAAAACATTATATCCATATTCGGCCTACATCTTTTCATACTATATCTGTCAGTATAGTTATTCCCCTCGTACTAGACTTATTTAGTAGGGTAAGTGATTCCTTAAGAATAATGAAAAAGTGTAATCTTTTTAAATATTTATATTTTTTTAAAATAGTTAAAAATTTTTTCTTTTTAAAGGGGAGATCGAAAAACTGTAAAGTCGATTTATATTCGCTGATCATTTCCGTGCTTCTTTAAGCAGCATCTCTTTGGACTCTACGTTATATGCAAAGACTGGAGCTTGTCCAAATTGCTTTCTTTAAGAAGCTCTTTAACCGGCTGTGAAATATTTCGGCCTACTTAATTCGGTTGGAATTAGGAATACCTCGAATTGCGGCAGAAATATTTAACAGAGCTATTAAATAGCGAATAAAAACCCTCAGAACTGATGCTCCGAAAGGATTTAACCACCTCTCCGCAAGATTTCGGGAATTGGCTGGCTCAGTTAAGGGCTTTGGCTATCAGGGCAGAGGAGGGCGAGTTATGGGACAATCTTAACGCCAAATTCTGGCAGTGTTCTGGGCCATCTTTAGCAAATTTTCAGAAGGTTGTAGAAAGAAAGACCTTGCATCGAGCTTTATCTCAGAATCTAACAAACTGCCAATGTATCGTCTTCCTACGGACTCCGCTTACAATTTGTACCATCCTCGCATGCCCGTGGACTCTTTCAAAGTCAGAGCGCAGCTATGACGTACGTCGATCTACTCGCATACTCTATTATAGCCGGTTGTCGTTATCTTTACAGTCTGACAGTTTTGTGGACATTATGCAACGTAAATTCGAACGAGTCGGTACTCCATACCTTAACGGAGTATCCTTTACTAACATTGGTTAGTCACCAGTACGCTACAATGTTAGGATCGAGACTGGTCCATTCAGCAGGTTTAATTTGAGCTTGCGATGTTTTTTCGGCAAAAATGTTAGTAAAATTTGTGAAAGCCTACTTTGCTCGAAGATTAAAAATGGCGCGTTGCTTTAGCTTACATGCTAATTTTAATATACTCTGTATCCGTAATTTCACAGAATATTTTTCTTATTGATTTACTCTTGGCGACCAATGCGTTGCCTGTAAAGATAATGTTCGGATGGTTTTTTAACATGTCCTACGTTTTACGTAAAGCTGCAGCCTATGTGTAAAAAATAAAAGCCTAGATACAATTTAATGTATCTGATTATGCTACGACAATACAGTGATTTTTTTATTTCAGTTGAAAAAACCCATATTTGTTATTTATTTTAACCCGTGATATTTAATCTACTAAAAATATTGAAAAAAGAACGTATGGACGAACCTGAAAAGTATACAAATTATTCACGTATTTTTCAAATTTAGTGGATCAAAACCAAAAAAAAATGTTGACACTGAACGTGCATTTCAGCTATAATTAAGTGAACTGGTACTGTCTAATAAACATTTACTTTTGGTTTGTTTTGTCACTAAAATAAACTTTACCAGCATAAACTATTATCATTTAATTTGCAGTGACGTCCATGGTAACTTCCATACATATATATTTCTTTATTAATATCTTTTTAAACGTAATGCCAAAAATTAATTATATATAATTTACCTCATTCTCTTGTAAAATTGCTAATTTCGGAGCTCCTGGAAATGGTGATCCACTAAAAAATAATTCTACCCGGTGCTCGCTGCCTTGTAGTGAAGGTAGTATCAATTTAAGTCTATTATTTGATGTTATCTCGAAGTTAAGCGTATAGTCTCCTATAGATCCCATCAGTTCTCCAGGACCTGCCTCCGATGTATCGAAGTATATCTTGTTTCCTGATTGAATCTTGAGGCGTCCGATATCATCGCACAAAGCTGCCCAACCTCCTATATAAACATAAAAACGTATTAAAATGACATTGTTTCTAGTATATGCTTATTGTCTTCTAATATAATATCCAATAAAACATTTCTTAACAACAGAATGTAGATATGTTTACAAATAATTTCTTAACTTTTAAATAGTGGAGTAAGAATAATAAGTATATAAGACTGATGAGGTCGAGTAGCAAATAATGAGGAGTAAGAACTTCGAAAGTTAGAATCTGCATATGAGTCTGTAATATTTCGGTTGTCACAATGTCTACGAGTCTATACGGTGGTTTCTAATAGCCGAGGAATTGGGTTGCAGGACATGCTGTAAAAGCATTGATAGCCTAAATAGATATATATATAAAAGATATTTTATACATGAATTTTCTGCAATCTTTTTTACTCCGTATGAGGCCCGATGGCTCCGAATGATATCCCACGGTGCGCCCGAACTGGCCCCAACTGAAAGGTTCTTGCACTGTAAATTTTCTTTATGGGTTTGAATTTGTAATATTTCTGGATGATTTTGCACCAAAAATAAAAAAATTCGGCGGAGCCGTTTTTGAGATATCTCATTTCCAATGTTCACATTATTAAAAATTCGACATTTTAAAGGTACAATGAACACAACTTTTAATATTTTTTAATGAAATTTATCAGACAGTTTAAGTTAATCGTAAGGAAGCTTGGTACTGAATTTCGCGAAGATCGATTCATTTTTTGGGCACTTATTAACTTTTTACGTTAAGTTATTTTTTATTTTACGTTTTTCGCCGGTAACTCGTTTTGTCTGCAGTCTATACTATTCAAGTTTCAATTTAGTATTCTAAACAAAATATCAGTGTAACATTACGTTAAATACACACATAATATATACCTATATACATACATAATTTATGAAATATACCCAAATTTTATATGATCGTAATTGCGGTTCATAGCACAAAATTGACGGGTCAGTCCAATATTTAAAAAAAATATTATAGGTATTGAATTTCGCTTCATTAGCTTGTCACATCTTGCCAAATTTAGTTTTACTGAAGTACGTGAAAGTTTTTGATGATTTTCCGGCCGGATGTT
The DNA here is from genome assembly GCA_030407085.1 of Trichopria drosophilae. Lineage (NCBI taxonomy): Eukaryota > Metazoa > Arthropoda > Insecta > Hymenoptera > Diapriidae > Trichopria > Trichopria drosophilae. The sequence continues at coordinate 63,125,971 of CM059587.1, forward strand.
TTTTCGAAACTTTGTTATTTTCCCACATTGACTGGAAATCGTAATATACAGATTCCATGACTTGCTCAGAGAAGAATCCCAGTCCCTTCTGCACTCTGTCACAAAATTGTTCCACATGGAAAAATACGGCATGAATATAAGGGGTAACGTTGATTTCCAAGTCTATGAAACTCATTTTGAAAGCTGCTATATGATTTTTGTAATCTGTATACAAATTATTTCCGAAACACGAAGTGACAACTTTTTTAAAATCATCAAAAACTTTCACGTACACCAGTATACCTAAATTTAGCAAGATGTGACAAGCGACTGAAGCGAAATTCAAAATGTGATTTTTTTTTTTAATATTGGACTGGCACATCAATTTTGTGCTATGAACCGCTATTGCGATCATATAAAATTTGGGTATTTCATAAATTATGTATAGAGGTATGTATTATGTTTGTATTTAATGTAAAGTTACAGTTATATTTTATTTAGAATACTAAATTGAAACAAGAATATAGTCAGACAAAACGAATTACTGACGAAAAACGTAAAATAAAAAAATTAATTAACGTAAAAAGTTAATATGTGCCCAAAAAATGAATCGATCTTCGCGAAATTCAGTACCAAACATCATTAAGATTAACTTAAACTGTTTGCAAAATTTCATTAAAACATATTAAAAATTATGTTCATTATATGCCTTTAAAATGTCGAATTTTTAATAATGTGAACATTGAAAATGAGGTTTCTCGAAAAAGGCTCCGCCGAATTTTTTTATTTTTGGTGCAAAATCATCCAGAAATAGTACAGATTCAAACCCATAAAGGAAATTTACAGTGCAAGAACCTTTCAGTTGGGGCCAGTTCGGGCGCACCGTGATCCATGATTGTAATATATTGCAATATTGATAAAAAAGATAACCGTCTGGAGTGGTAATATAGCAACTAAACTGCTGTAAGAACTAGCTAGTGCAAGTGAGTAGAGAAAGACAAATGTAAGGAAATATTTATTGTGTTGTTGCGGAATGAAAGCAGAGTAATAGGATTTAGGTTAGATATTCGGGCAGTAATACCAATGGACATACATCAGTTGGCAAGGATCATTACGTAAAACCCATTTGTGATGGCTGTAAAGCTATCGCATCTCAGGGACAGACATTGCGTTGCAACAAATAAATGAGATGCTGTTGCTCAAACAAACCAATCAAGCCCACAAGAGGAGAGAGGGGTGTAGGGCCAAAGGTAAAAAGTTAATAGTCTGAAATAAGGTTTAGCAGATACTTCGATTTAAATGAGTCAGATAATAAATTGCAATTAAGTTCGCCAGTGATTATAATATTTTTATAACTAGAAATATAGAAATTAAACCGAATTTAACATTTTAAACAAAATTACCTCTGGGACGTCGATGCATGATAATAAGTAAGATGATGTGCGGCGATGAATCGATAACCATAAAAAAATATAGAGGTATTACTTACACATTCAAGGACTGAAAATACCAGAGATTTGTGGAGGTAGCATGCTACATCTCCGCCTTGAATAAAACGCGATTTTCCATCTATACGTAGCGTACATTTGAACTCCTGCATGGTAAAACTTGACGAGCGCTCGAATCTGTGAAAGTAGTTGGCTCCTCGCCGATATTGAAGGAAAAAAATAAAATTCTACAGCGATAACATTGTTAAGAATATCAGTCTGCATCTTTTTTCTAAACACTTTTTTTTGTCCAATCAATATTTTTAATAATAATGAAGAAAAATTGAAAAAATAATCTTTGTGAATTTAATTATATTTTAAAACATAAATTGCCGTATCTTCGTCATTTATACATGAAACTTTTTAAAATTTAATACACATACGCAGTGTACCATAGTGAAGCCTATACAATAATAAAAATATATAAATATATCTATTGTTTAATAATAATTAATTTCAAAATGAAGAACGCCTAAAAACACCATTGCCCAACTTCATGTGCAGGCCAGTTTACGTTCAGTAGAGAATTGAAAAAACTTCAAGCGAGAAATTAGTTCCCCACATTTTTAAGAAGTTTTTAGCGCCGTTCACCACAGCTAACCGATCTGCGCGTGAGCCACATGCAACAATAAATAACACTTAATATATATGCAATAAATAATAATCGCTTAATTTCTTAGTTTAATTTTATCAATATCAGTTGCAGTTGATTTTATTTAAACAAACATGAATTCTTAAAATAATTGAGTACATTCTATTTTTCAAATTATAAAATTTTTGAATACTTTTTAAATGATCAAAATTTTGCATTATCATTAGTAAATACGACGTTTAAAATAAAATTTACTAATATATTCCATAATCGTTATTAACAAACAACAGAATACAAAATATATATAATAATTCGTGAAACATTTAATTTTTATTTTACGGATTTTTTTAATGTCACCTTGGGTGCTTTAATTTTACATTTTATTATTAAATCCTTATACGTTATACGTAAACAAGAACATTTTTTGTTTCAATAGCGCAGAATATATTCAAGGTTGTTTAATATCGTTTAGAATATATTTTATGTTTGTGCTTTCTTCTCAAACTTTATGATTTATAAGTTATAAAGCTGGAAAACACTAAACGATTGTGTTATTTGTCTGATTTACAGCATGCGGCTCTCGTGGGGATCGGTCAGCAGCGGTGCACGGCGGCGCGCTTTTTCTTAACAATCGAATATCTTTTACAATTTATTATCTTTTGATCTCAAATCATCACGAAAATAGCATTCTATTTTTTTTGACTCCGTGAGAGAAATTTTTCGCGCACTGATTTGAGTGTGCGAAGTACTTCGCGCACTCATTTCAGTGCGCGAATGGCAGTGCGCAAATGGGTTACTTCGCGCACTAAAAATAGTGCGCGAAATTCAATTTCGCGCACGAAGTTAAAAAAACTTCTTTAAAATGTGGGGAACAAATTTCTCGCTTGAAGTTTTCTCAATTCTCCGCTGAACGTAAATTGGCCTGCACATGAAGTTGGGCAATGGTATTTTTCCGCGTTTTTCAGTTTGAAATTAATTATTATTAAACAATAGACATATTTATATATTTTTATTATTTTATAGGCTTCACTATGGTATACTGCGTATGTGTATTAAATTTTAAAAAGTTCCATGTGCAAAGGACGAAGATATGGCAATTTATGTTTCAAAATATAATTAAATTCACAAAGATTATTTTTTTATTTTTCTTCATTATTATTAAAAATATTGATTGGACAAAAAAAGTATTTAGAAAAAAGAGGCAGACTGTTATTCTTAACAATGTTATCGCTGTAGAATATTAATTTTTTGAACTTTAATTTTTTTCCTTCAATATCGGCGAGGGGCCATCTACTTTCACAGGTTCGAGCGCTTGTCGAGTTTTACGATCCGGGAGTTCATTTGTAGTTTGTTTTTATTATTATTTAGTCCATCGACAGTATTTACCGATAATTATATTCTTATAAATATTTACATTTCTGATGGTCAATAATTTTTAATACATTTAATCATATTCAGGAACTCTCATATAAATACACTGTGTAACGACTTCTCGCTACCATTTTGTATATTTATATCTATTAATAAATTAAACATTCCTCGGTTGAGCACATACCTCGTAAGTGCTTCAGATTACAATGACAGGTGCGGACCAGTACGTACGGACATCAATATAGGTGAATAGCCAGTGTGATTAAAATAGGCTGGAAGAATCACGTGGTTGTATAGCCATGTGCACAAGTTGAAATCGTCGAAAATGCCGTTGGAGCGCCAACGTAGAAATTTTGGTTTCAGAACTAAGGTTCACGGCGGACGTAATTACACAAGTTTTTACTTTTATGGCACGAAATGAAAAGAGAAAGACTCCCTAAAACAGTTATAAAAAACAGCGAGAATAGCTGAGTAAAGCGGAAGCAGAAAAAATGCGATTTCACACTTACCAGACTCCGAAGAGAGAATCCAAGATAGAGAGATGGAGGGAGAGAGAGGAAGAGAGGTTGAGATTGAGATTGAAATTGATAACCAATTTATTAATCTCCTGGTACAAAAATTCAAGCTGATAAACATGTAGAATAAAAAACTACGTACATTCCCACCCTACTTACGAGAGTAACGTAACAAAACAAAAAGGTAATGCAATAACTCAAGTAAGCATCTAAATCGCAATGTAATTAACTAAATTAATACATGAAATTTCAAACTAAATCTAGAATTTGTAAACGAAATAAAAGTTTAAAATGGAGTGAAATGAACATAAATACAGAAACTTAGTGTTGCATTGCATTAATCACAGAATCCGATTTTCCAGGAAAGATGCTGAAGACGTGAACTGTATGCCTGTGATCCAATATGAGTTAGCGAATACGGGAGTTGAGCGCATGAACAGGACTCATCAACAGGAGTAAACCGTGCAAAAAAAAGACGGCTGTGAGGAGGTCAAAATTCTGTTGGTAAGATTACCTAGAATATATTGCCTCCTGGATGAGATAGAGAGCCAATTGACTTTCTTTCTGTATGGCACTATAGTCTATCATCACATCGCAGACTGTAAATGTATCTCAAAGCACTATTCCGCAGATGCTGCAGTTAGAGTTGAGATAGCCTGATATATAGGCAGTGACGAGAATAGCATAGTCAAGAAGAGATACATAGTTATAAAGAGCATTGACTTTGGATAAAACGAGGTTGATACGACCGTTCCAATTAAGGTCAGACGAAATGATGACACCAAGATTCTTCACCTCATTCGAATAGGGGATTATGCCAGTTCCTAGTATTATATGCGGGACAAGTTGAGCTTTCATAGTCGCAAGATTTTGGGAAGATCCTATAATAATGGCTTCAGTTTTGCGAGTGTTCAGTATGAGCCCATAGTCGTAGGACCACTATACCATCTCATCGATGTCGCTATTAATACGCTGAATGGTTTAATCCAATAGGCTTAAAGGACCAAGATAACAAAATCCTCGCACCATGAGCTCACTGTGCGCACATCCCGCACTGCAGGCTCATAGAGCTCGCACGCCTATGTTAAATCGCCATAAGAGCTCTCACGTAAAGACATATTGTTATCCGGGGAGCAGTTAAGTATAATTGGGTGTGGACAAATATTATGGTATTGTGGCCACAATATCGTAATCTCGAAAAGGTGTTTATCAGGATATTAAAAAGACTTGAGCCTAAACTGGTACCTTGACGAACACCGAATGTAGCCTGTTCAACTTGTAAAGTTTAGTTTATAATAAGTAAAATAAATGAGCAAATAATTAAAATTGTGTATCAAAAATAGTGAAAATCAATCTTGTCCCTGACAAGGAATCTTATTCGATCTATTCTTTCAATTGGCTTTATACGCTCAACTTTCCCAATTCGCAGTATCGCCCAAATTGCTCAACTCGCTCTATTCGCTCGATTTGACCAACTTTATCTTTTCGCTCAAATTGCCTAACTCACTGTATTCGTTCAAACTCGCGTTATTCGCTCAACTTAGTGCAATCGTCCAAAACGTTCAACTCGCCCAAATAGCAGTAAACGCTCAAATCGCTCAACTCCTAGTAATCGCCCGGGTCGATTGACTCGCTCCAATGGCCTAGCACACCCTATTGACTTACGGATGCCCATACTATTCCCTCTTTTGTAGGTACGTGTCGCAATGTAGCTCCGAACAGACGGGCATCATTTTTGCAACGCTCTCAGTTTTTCGTTGGCGTTTGTAAGCAACGATTCCGATTTTCCGATCCGTTGAAAAATGATACTGCGCAATTTAAAAAAGGTATATTTACCGCGATATACGGGACACTATTTATCGATTACAGACTGTACTAGACGACAAATGAATTTTTTATTCAATGTACTCGTGAGCTCTGCTTGACTTTGGACCCTATATTATGTCCAAAGCAGCGCGGCCAAACTGACCAACATTTCCGATCCCACTCAAGGCGCGTTTCTTCTCCCACCGCTTTCCGCCGCGTCACGCGAGACTCCGCCTCTCGAGCAATCAGGCGCGAGCAGGGATCCGCGAAAGTTGACTGCCGGCGCGCTGCTACGCGGAACTCGCTTCGTTTCAATTATATGCACGCAGTGGATTTGGATGCTTGGATCTTCTCAATGTACTTTATTCAATATTTCGCTTTTATTATAATTGAACAAAACATAATAGCTGTTCATTTTTCTATGAGACGCATTATTTTCTAGTATACTAGACGTGCTAATAGCATAAATCCGCATTCATTTTCAAAATCGCACTTTCGTATGATATAATTTCATGAATCTTTTTTTTTTATAATTTCAATATATTTTTCATGAAAACAAAAAATATCTTCTATGCATATCTTTTTATCTAAAGCAGGAATTCAATGAATCATTTTTATTTATTTCTTGATTATATTTCACCATTAAAATCTACTTTTGGGTTAATAAAATACACAAAATTCACTTTTCTGATATGAGAATACAATTTCGTGCAATGTGTAAATTTTACTGTATTGTGTGCATGCTGTTATAATTTACGTAATTACTTAATTAATTTGCACTAATTTTATAAACTGTATTTTCATAATGTGATCAAATTTCATTAATCGTTACTTCATAATTTTGATCTATTCTTCTTTTGAGGATTTTGAATATGGAAAAGAAACATTTAAGAAATATCTTTTCTATTTAAATTCAAAATTCTATGAATAATTGCTACTTATTTCTTGCATTTATTCTACTCGTAAAGGGCCTAGCAGAGTAAGCATGTAAAATCTGCCCCCGATCATACAGAGCTGAGATTAATGTCACTAGTTAGTACCAATGCGACAAAACTTTCCACCAAATATTATTTTAAAAAATTCATTTTTCTAGGAGTTATGGGGGGAGAAAGAAAAATAAAGAGATGTATTTTTTTTCGAAAACCACTTAACCGAATTTGATGGAAAAAATATATGTTATGTAGACTAATAAAAGTAATTAACAGTAAAAATTTCAAAGATTTTTGCCAAACAAAAAAACAAAAAAAAAATTTGTTAATTTTTGAATATTTTTTTTTAGGGTGTCATCTTAGAGGTACCACTTTGAAATTTTTACGAAAAATTCTCTTCAGTATCCACTATAACATATATTTTTTTCAGATTTTTAAAAATGGTGGAACATAGTTAAAAATGCGATAATCACTCAGGCGTACAAATAATGCTATATCGCGTTGCAGATGTTCGATGTGACTTTGATAGAACCTTTTATATACAGGGTCATCGAAAAGTATCGGACCCCCCTAATATCTTCAGTTAGAATGCACTTAGGAGAAAATGTCCAATAGCAAAGTTGTATGGTTTCAAGCGGGGAGTAAGATGATGACCTTGACTTTGACCTTGACCACGTCCTTCAAGGTCATTTCAAGGTCAATCTTATTTTTTTAAATAGAACCCCCTACATTTTATTACATATTCTTATAGCTTATCACGAGAGCTTTCCAAAACACTATAATAAAATATTTTTTTATTAAGTACTTTTTGAGTTATAAAGGTTTGAAGTTAACAATTTTTTGACACAAAATGTAGAATATCTTGTAAAATATTATTTAGTTTTCAGTAATCATAACCTTAATACTTTTGTGCGCGGAATAATGAGACCAATTAATTGGTTTAAAGAAAATACATTAATCGGATCCCCCTAATATTTTCAGTAAGAATGCATTTTGGAAAAATGTCCAATAGCAAAGTATTGTACGGCTTCAAGCAATTATGCTAATAGGCTCTGGCGAAAAACTGCCCGAACGTAATCGCGAGAAGCTGCTCGAATGCGTGATTTCCGAAGGCGTTAGCGGGAATCTGACCGAAAGCGTTGGCCAATCTTTATTCTCTCACTCTCGCAGGCACCAATGTACGAGCTCTTGAGCAAACAATACGGATCACTGATTTGAAACTTTGATGCAGTGCTGTCTTCTTCTTAGCGAGCAGCAGTCACCTCGTGGACGAAAATAAACAGCCTCAAAAATTTTTTCTGTAACAAAAGAAACCATTGCGCTTCAATTGATTATCCCAAACATCTTCATTTTGTTTCCAATAGCCCAGAAATTTTTCGTAAATATTATTAATTGATCTATTAGATTTTCAGTTGCTCAACGAGCTTTTTGCTAGTGCTGGTTAAAATAAACAAATCGATAGTTGGACCAACACTTAATAATTAGTATTTTTCTCTACTTAATTATCTAGATCGATTTCCTATCACTTACCTGATTAATTCTTCTTCGCTCTAATTAAGAATGGCGGAGCTTTCTGAAAGAGATCGAATAACAGTGTTAATGATGCGAGGATGGGGAGATCAACAAAGAGGGTATAAAACAGTAACGCGATTATTTAATGAAAATTATCGGAATGAAAATAATAGGATCTCTAAAAGTACTGTAATCCGTACTATTCAACGTTTCGAGGCCATTGGTAGCGTTAAAAGCCGCCCAAAATCTGGTAGACCTAAAACAGCAACAAATAATGATAAGGCATTAGATGTTTTACAGTCTTTCGTTGAAGATCCCCATATTTCCATCAATCGCGTTGCACAAGAACACGAAATCGGTCATGCATCTGTCAGTAAAATTCTGAAATTGAATAAATGGCATCCATACAAACTCCATTTGGTCCAAGAGTTGTCCGAAGACGATTTTGATAGACGCATCGAATTTTGTGATCTTATGATGGAGATGATTGTCGACGATCCTCTATTACTTGATAATATTGTTTTCTCTGATGAGGCAACATTTGAACTGACTGGAAATGTAAATAGACACAATTGTAGATACTGGAGTGACGTTAATCCTCACTGGAAAAGAGACAATCATACTCAATATCCACAAAAAGTTAACGTATGGGCTGGTATTCTTAATGGTAGACCGGTTGGCCCTTTCTTCATTGAAGGCAATTTGAAAGCACAAGTATACCTAGTCATGCTTCGCGAACAAATTGTTCCAGCTATTCGAGACATAGCTGGTGGAAATATGGATGAAATTTATTTCCAACAGGATGGAGCTCCACCTCATTTTTTTTGTGGGGTTACTTGAAAAGTAAAGTTTATGCCACCAAGCCTCAAGATTTAGATGATTTAAGAGGGAGAATAACTCGAGAGATAGAACTAATACCGCCAGAAACGTACCGGAATGCGGTTTCGGCTGTTTATAACAGATTGGCACATTGCCAGGCTGTTGAAGGGCAACAATTTGAACATTTGTTGTGAATTGTTTGGTACAATTAAATATTTTGCCCAAGCTAACCAATTGGAATTAAATTTGCCTTAACTGGCCGGACTCACACACCACTCTTGCCTTAACTGCTCGGACTCGCACACCACTCTTGCCTTAACTGGTCGGACTCGCGCACCACTTAACAAATTGTTAACTTCAAACCTTTATAACTCAAAAAGTACTTAATAAAAAAATATTTTATTATAGTGTTTTGGAAAGCTCTCGAGATAAGCTATAAGAATATGCAATAAAATGTAGGGGGTTCTATTTAAAAAAATAAGATTGACCTTGAAATGACCTTGAAGGACATGGTCAAAGTCAAGGTCATCATCTTACTCCCCGATTGAAACCATACAACTTTGCTATTGGACATTTTCTCCTAAGTGCATTCTAACTGAATATTTTAGGGGGTCCGATACTTTTCGATGACCCTGTATATATATATAATAGATAGATAGATAGATAGATAGATAGATAGATAGATAGATAGAGAGAGAGAGAGAGAAAGAGAGAGAGAGAGAGAGAAGACATTATAATTTTCATAGGTCCAAAACTTTGCCCAAAAAAGAGACCGTAAAAGTTTAGAGGATGATATTTTAAAGGTACCATTTTGATATTTTAACTGAACGTTTTAAGTGTCCACAATATATGTCCACAAAAAAAAATGTCCACAATAACGTAGACTTGAAAAAAATTATTTAAAGGTAGTAGAACATAGTTAAAAATACAACATAAATAGTGTCGAAAAAAATGTCACTTTGACATTCGCGAAGGGAATACTGTCATTGCGAAAGATACTAATATAGAGTATTTTTTTACTGTCATTCTGTCATGAAAATTTTTTCACCAAATGATTATAGGCAGCTGATTATAGTTTGTCATTTTTTCGCGCAAATATCGATTTGCGGAACGGTCGAAACCCCGAACAATTGGGACGAAATAGTGATATATATTATTTTTTAACCCCTAATCTCGAAATGATATATATACAGTCACATCGAACATTTGCAACGCGGTATGGCATTGTTTGTACGCCTGAGTGATTTTCGCATTTTTAACTATGCTCCACCAATTTAAAAAATATGAAAAAAATATATGTTATAGTGGATATTGAAGAGAATTTTTCGTAAAAATTTCAAAGTGGTACCTCTAAGATGACACCCTAAAAAAAAATATTCAAAAATTAAAAAATTTTTTTTTGGTCTTCTTTTGTGCAAAAATCTTTGAAATCTTTACTGTTAATTACTTTTATTAGTCTACATAACATATATTTTTTCCATCAAATTCGGTCAAGTGGTTTTCGAAAAAAATACATTTCTTTATTTTTCTTTCTCCCCCCATAACTCCTAGAAAAATGAATTTTTTAAAATAATATTTGATGGAAAGTTTTTTCGCATTGGTACTAACTAGTGACATTAATCTCAGCTCTGTATGATCGGGGGCAGATTTTACATGCTTACTCCGCTAGGCCTTTGTAAACCATTTCATAAAGTATACCAAATTGATTGATGTGTATGATATGACAATTCCATAAATTATATTCGATATTGCCCTATGGTAAAATGGATGTCAGCGTTTGTCAATGGGCTTTAATAAAAATGTTTATTGTCTTATAATTAAACAGATAATACTCATTAGTGATTGTTCTATGTAATGTATTATTTTATTTCTCCAGTGTACATACGCTTTTGTATCCGGTTCTTTTCAACGTAACCTATGAAGTGGAACAACTTTACTCCTAAAAAATTAAACTAATTAAATCGTTGGTTTTTCTACATTACGTAGTTAATCGGTTTAAAGACAATTTTCAGAGAATTGATTGAGAAGTGACAAAGATTTATACAGTTTAATATTATTCCAATTAATAGAAATGTTTGTTATATAATATTATTAGCTAGCTTTCATATTATTATAATTTAATTATATTGTATTAAAATAGACTCTTTTAATGTTTTGTTTTTTTTTCTCGTAATGGTTTCAGTAACTTTGGCATTCGTTTTTTCATATTTAATCTTTCATTTCTAATCGACAAAATTAGTTTGGCAATTTCTGTTCTTACAACCATTCTGTTTACATAATTCAAGCAAACTGAGTATATTATTATTATATTTCGTAATTAAAAATTTAGACAACATTTGAGATTCTCAACAAATTTCAACGGCATAATCGTTTTAGTGGACATTATATGGTATGTCTATCATGGATTTTTAACGATCCACTGGAAATATGACTCTGAAATGCATATATGCATACAATAATAAAACGTAGAGGCCTTCAAGTTAACTATTATCCTTTTTAAAATTAACTATTTCCTTTTTAAATGAATTAATCCAAATAACGAGGATGCGAGCATGAAATAATTGTTTTTCTTTTTAAGATAAGGATCAGAATAGCAAATTATTTGGCTTATCAATCAAGTAAATCATACAGCTTATATATCTGACATTACTGTCCAACCTGTAATATATTTCCGAAAGGACGTTTAAAAGTATTAATTCCAAAATTCCATCCCAAAACTGAAAATTAAATTCCAGCTCACAATCATCTTGAAGCAATTAATTCCTTCCTTTTCATAACTTCAAATTTTATGATTATTAAATCGTAATGATATTTTTTAAAATAAATTTAACTTAACTAAAATGAACTAAAAATTAATAAGGTAAACATTGATGAAGAAAAACGACCAGGAGAATGCACTATAAAGACACAAATATAAAATAAATCAAAATTATGAAGAAAAGATTATTGAAATTCAATAACAACTACAATTTTTAAAATTAATGCAAATTCAGTGAAATTAACATGTTGCATGAATTTATGTTTTCATATCAGAAAAGTGAATTTTCTGTATTTTATGAGTCCAAAAGTAGATTTTAATGGTGAAATAGATTGAAGGAATATATGGAAATGATTCATTGAATTCCCGCTCTAGATAAAAAGACATAGATTGAAGATATTTTTTGTGGCCATGAAAAATATATTAAAATTGTAAAAAAAAGATTCATGAAACTATATCATACGAAAATACAATTTTGAAAATGAATGCGGATTTATGTTATTAGCACGTCTAGTATACTAGAAAATAATGCGTCTCATAGAAAAATGAACAGCTATTATGTTTTGTTCAATTATAATAAAAGCGAAATATTGAATAAAGTACATTGAGAAGATCCAAGCATCCAAATCCACTGCGTGCATATAATTGAAACGAAGCGCGTTCCGCGTAGCAGCGCGCCGTCAGTCAACTTTCGCGGTATCCCTGCTCGCGCCTGATTGCTCGAGAGGCGGAGTCTCGCGTGACGCGGCGGAAAGGGGTGGGAGAAGAAACGCGCCTTGAGTGGGATCGGAAATGTTGGTCAGTTTGGCCGCGCTGGTCCAAAGTAGTTCACGTTGAGTGAGTCTGCAGCGTAAGATCGCATGGCAATTTTAATGCAACCGGACATTAATTTGGTACTTCGATCCAGACAATCATCGAAAAGGGTTCAATTTGCAAATGCATAGTGCTGTAATTCATTACAATCGACGTCGAGTTCGTATTTCACGATTCTTAACACTCGACATTAGAGCCGTATTGCATCAAGTATCGACATCATTAGCGTTCATTAATGGTTCGGCAAACTTCGTGCTATCAGGAAGAGTTTTTCTTCCCCAGCGAGTAGTATCACGTCGTACATTAATTTATGATACTGGGCAACTTTATTAAGAAATTCTGCAAAAAGAAGTCCCTGCGGACGACGGTAAATTACAAAAAAAAGAAGTTTAATTGAAGTTTGGGACTTTGTATCTATAAATAAAAATTCAGGGGAGTTTAAATTATTATTTGCATAGCTTTGAATTACTGAATACGAAAGATATTCATGTAAATAACACCCTACATCACCTCCCAGAATATAAAGCGAATTTTTTACTAAGCCACAATTATGACGCACAAAAAGTAACCACTAACATTTAACCATTATATTAAGACTATATAATATTAACATGATAATAACAATAACCATTAATAGAACCAGACGATACTTCCAGTATAAGCCAAGTTTCAGTTATCGCCAATATATGAGTGGAGAAATCAGCGAGATTATTTTGTTGCCTGAGAATGTTAACCAAATTGTCACATGTACCACACGATGAATAATAATTATAATCGATAATCCATGTTCGATCATCTCGTGACAAAGGAATAAATAATCAAACTCCTTACATGTGTCGACGTTTCGACGATCAATGTCGTCATTTTCGAGACTGTGACAATCAAAAACACATTTATTAACAAAAACATATACAAAAAGTACAACAAACAATTTTTTAACAATTAAAAATTAACAATAAATATTATGTCCCGTACCTAATATGCTAGACATTGTAGCAAGATGACAATGTCATGTTTTAAAAATATTTAATGCGGAATTAAGAAGTCCCGTCATGACAATAATTGCAGAGTGACTAAATATTTCCACTCAGAAACATAACACATACACTTGTACTAATGTACACATACTACCACTAGTAATTATATATCACCCCCGATGCACAACACAAATGCATTTATATTAGACGTAAATACCTCAAATAATTGTTTCAAATTCATAAAACTTAATTACTTTTTAAAATTATTTAGAATATGTTTATAACTGGTGAATAAATTTTGTCTGTCTTTCATGTTATTAAGAGAATTTTTTGCAGGTGGATATAACTCATTTCAGAAATCAGTCGTTTCTTTAAATGAGGTTCAACATCTGATATTTTAACAGACCCCCAATTAAAATCATGTTGGTATTTTTCACGGTCGTCCGAGATAACATTATTAGGTGTTGCGTTGGTTAAATTGTTACGATGTTCTGCTATACGCGTATTAATTTGTCGTTTCGTTTGTCCAACATACGTAGGAGTGCAATCATTGCACTGCAGTTTATACACAGTGCTATTCGTTGACAATGGCATTGTTTTATCTTTCCCTTTTAGGATGATCTTGTGCATAGAACTAATGTTTCTAGATATTAAGTTGACATCTTTCTTATGTAGTGAATGTTGGAGTTTTTCATGAAATCCCTTCATATAATTACAAGTAATATGTACCTTGTCCACAGTCGAATCCAGTCCCGGATCGTCTATATCTTTGCCTCGGTATATTATTCGTCCATATATTGTGCATCCGTTACATATACTCGTTGGCGGTAATAGTTGAAAATTACTTTTGACTCTTGGGCTCGTACAAATTTACCAAGACATTATATAAGTGCAGAAAACCCTATTTTCTAATCTAAATATGGGCATATCTCTAGAACTGTTGATTTTCAACAATGTGAAAAATAAATTAGCGGCACACTCTTTCAACTGGTTTTACCTTATTTGTCCACCTTTAAAACTTAAATAAAAAATATGGAGACTCGGTTTGCATGATCGGTAACGTATATCTATATAGTGTGTTTTCATTAAAATGGAGACTTTTCAAACCTTTTTGCCTTGAAAACTAGTTTAAATTTTACTCGCAGACTTACCGATTTACCAACATATTACAAAAGTGTGGAATAAACGTTTTCCACTATAAAAAACCGTCGTGCCATTGATACGTAAGTGTGCCACTTGAAAAAGTGATTTTTTTAGTTTCCTTTTAGATACTAAATTTTCAACGTTCATAACTGTTTCTATGACAGGCACACATTCCGTACTAGTGCCATATTTTACAGAGTAGTATGTAGAATATGGCTCTTTTTACCCGTTTTTGAAAACCGAACGGTAAAAAAGTTATAGAGAAAAAAATGAAAATTTAGTTACTATTCCATTAATTCTTATTATGCTTAAGATTATTAGAAAAAAATTACCAGTTCCTAAAATGTCTCGGTAAAAGACGGCTAGCGTTTCTAAGAAAAGAAAATGTAAATAATCACACTAACTATTGCTGTTTCAGCTGGTTTGGGGATTAAGCCGAGCGGGTAATGGTTCGAATCGGGTAAAACACTGCATATTTTCTTGTGAAAAATACAATGATAGTATAATGTTTATTGCCATATACCTCTGAAACTATTTATATTCGTTCAAGAAAGCATTCGAGACTTTAATAGGTGGGCCCTTTACGCGGACCCAAAAATCACATTTTCTGGTGAAATTAAAAGTAGACGAAAAGAAGATTTTCCAAGAGAAGCAAACTTCTTTCGCTACTTCAACCCAGGGAACGAATTCCATCCGAAAGCAACTGCTTCAGATGAATATGAGGAATTTTAATATGTACATATGTAAAGATTTTAAGTAAGTTTAAAGTTTTGTAATAAGTAATTTTAAACTTCAAATTTTGTTCTTGATTCGCGAAATTCTCGGTACAGATCTTTTATGTAAAATGGCATTTTTCGAATCTTTCTATATGTTTCTTTACATATTGAATACATAATTAACAAACAGATTTTGTCAACATTATATGTCTATGAAAAAATAACATGTAAGAAATATTTTATAAGAGACAAAATCTTTCAAGCAAAGTGATACGAGTTCTACAAAAAGTTTTACACGAAAATGCTAAACAAGTTTTTTTGTGCGGAAAATACAGAACGGTAAAATCATAAAACGTACATGGATTTGTTTTTCGCCAAGCAATGGACGTGTCTACTGCTATCCCTGCACTCTTTTTTCTCAATCATGTACGCAGTTTACTCATGGTGGTAATTGTGACTGTACAAATGCCTCTACACGTTTGATTGAACACGAAACTAAACATCACCTAAATGCTGTAATTGATGTTGCAAGACCCTCTAAAGAATGGGACGGATTGATCAAGAATTGGTACAACAACCAGAAAGTCTAGGAAAATACTGGCAAGAAGTGCTTAGGAGATTGATAAGTGTGATAGTTTTTATTAGTGAAAGAGGTCTAGCATTCAGAGGTGACAATCAGACACTGGGGTCACCGAGAAACTGTAACTATCTGGGACTCCTAGAGCTTGTAGCAGAGTATGATGACTTTTTAAACAATCACTTAAACATGCACGGCAACCGTGGAATGGCTTCAAGGCTTGATCAACATTCTGAAAGATAACGACTTAGATATAAAAAACTGTCGTGGTCAATCTTATGATAACGCTTTTTCAATGAGCGGTAAGTATAACGGCTTCCAAGTATTGGTTTTAACTGAAAATAATTCAGCAGTATGGGTACCTTGCGTTGCACACTCGCTCAATTTAGTAGTGCAGGCTGCCGCCGAATGTCTAGGTGCTGTAAGCTTTTTAACTTTGTTAAAGAATTTTGTGTATATTTTACAGCATCAATTAATAGATATAAAATTCTAACCGAGTGCTGGAAGAAGCAAAAACGAACAATCCAATTCCCGTGACAACAACGACACGTTGGTCATGCCCAGCAGATGCTACAAAAGCTGCCTTGATTGGCTATAAACAAATAAATAATGCACTTTTGAACATTTCAAAATAAGAACAAAATTCGGCTTCGTGGCTCAGGCGGTTAACGCACTGGACTACGAAGTCGTAGGTCGTGAGTTCGATCTCCGTCCGGTGAACAATTTTTCGATTTCGTTTTCAAGCAGCAGCTCGCTGTTGGTAAGACGAGCCACGTTGTTTGTTTACGTTTCGAAAATATTGTTTATCTGGCGGAAATCGACTCATGACCGCTGCTGTACTTGGTGTAGGTTTCTGCAGTCCTACATTTCATACACAAATGTGAAGTATAGCGCCATCTTCATAAGTCGATCTGCAGCTCTCGCAAAATCTTACGAATAATAAAAAAATATGGCAAAATTAAGTGAAAGGGCGATTCCGCCCGTTAATTAATAATAAATAAATAAATAATAAATTCAAGAAAATCACGCATTACTGTTCTAAGTTTGCATAACCAAACGTCAATGTTAGAAACAGGGTTCTATACTGTATTTTGGAATGATATGTTAGAACAAGTCAATAAAACTAGCGAAGCTCTGCAGAATCCTATATTAGACGTGAACACAGCCGCCACGTTACTAATATCACCAACAAGTTTCATCCTGTGGTAGATCAACTTCAGTATTCATTGCGACAGAGGATTGATCCATATGAAACAGTCGATACTCGGTTTGGATTTTTAAATAAATTAAATAAGCTCTGTACTCAAGGAATCATTCATGCAGCTCGTAATTTGGTGAACATCTATCACGATGATCTGGACGATCACTTAGGGACTATATTGATTCATTTTAAGTCATTTTATCACGAATACGAAGAAGATAAAAAAAATGAAGAAGTACGTAGCCAGGAAAGGTGGATGTATAAAATACTCTTAGATAAAAATGTCAAAGACTGCTTCCCTAATATCGATATCGCATTACGGATATACTTATAGCTTATGATCACGAATAGATGTGGGGAAAGATCATTTTCGAAACTTAAATTGATTAAAAACAGGCTTCGAACCTCCATGCTAGAAGATAGACTCAACTATTTGGTGTTGCTCAGTTTAGAAAGCGATATTTTAAGGCAGTTAAATTTTGACGATATTTTAAATAGTTTTATAAATATGAAGTGTAGACGCAAAGCTATTTAAACGATTTTTTTATATTGAATATAAATTGTTAAAAATTGAATTGGATTTATTTTTAATACACCCAGTTGTTTATAACAAGGTTTAGTATTTTTCAATACAAGTGCGAAAACTATTTTATAACCAAAACGAGATTTGCAGGTACGGGTAGAAAGCGATTTCATGAGTTAGAAAAGCTAATTTCCACACGTGTGCCAGCAATATTGTTGTAACTAATGCAAAAACAGAGCGCAAAGTTGAAAAAAAAAACATTTCATTTCATTTTCATCTCTTCAATTTAATTTTTTCAATAACTTCTAAATTCTGGTCAGTAAAATTGTTTATAATAATTAAAAATTAATTATTTGAAGAAGAATTAATCATAATTGAATAATAAACTTACATAAAGAACGCATACTTTAATAAACCAGTTTTCCATACAAAATTTAAAACTAATTCGGCGAACGAGGTCAATTATTTCCTTATAGAGGGCCCGCACCACAGGTTTAGCCTAGGGGCCCACAGATCCTAAAAGTGGCGCTGCAAGAGGCTCACTCGGACCTCGATTCCACATTGAACGCGTCAGGAATCTAGTGACTCATACTGTGAAATCAACGGGTTCGCCGATGCATTAACCTGCGCCTATTCCACAGTCCTTCATTTAGGCGTATCGCAATCCGCAGTGTTGATCTATGTATTATTGTTATTTAGCCCGACAAAGGTCTCTCCGATCAATGCGACTTTCTGTTAGTTACAACTATTTACGAAGTTGTTGCTCATCTAATTTCGATTTAGTTATATTTGTTAAAACATGTGCTTGACTTTACTCTGCAATACTGTTGGTTCAGTCGATTGTTAATTGTGCGACGGTTGAATTTATTTAAGTTTTTTAATAAAATTTTGTATTTTGATCTATATTAGGTCGAGTTTACTTGCTATATTTCGGAAAATTAACGTGATATAAAAAATGTTTAAGAAACAAAGAGATCATCGTTCCTTCGCGACGGACACCTGCACTTGTTGTTTGCCACGTGTCATCTTACACGAATCGCTCACCCCTTTGATCTATTTGTAACCTCGGCGATTCGAGGCTCGTGTACTATTGTGTGCGCGTGTGAGACACGATCTTATGGATTGTCTTACTTCGAGCTTCAGCGTGGCACATCCCTTTCTTCGCCGTTTGGGCTTGCAGCTAGAGGAACCCGTGCTTCCCCGGGTAAGTTGTAGCACGTGTGCAATCTATGTGCGACGCCGAATCGGGCCCGTCGGTGTGTGTCTTATCGATCTTACATAGGCAAGTATTGTCTATGTTACGAGTGCTATTATGTGCGTTTTGTCACATATGTGAGGTAGATTGTGCATAGCCGTGGGGTCAGATGTGATAGGTAGTAATTTATACTGTGGGGTACATTGTGTCGTATGATGTAAGGTAGGAATATAATTTTTTTTAAATACTTTATGAGGTTATTATAATGATTTTTATAATTATATTTTATTATTACTTTTATATTTGTAAAATATTTATCAAAATAATAATAACGAATTTTTTTATCGTATATACTCACTTATTCGTTACAAATTCACTTTTTATTACTGCGAACATTTTTGTTACATTTTGTATTTAATTCCAATCTCCAATCTACAAATATTAAAAACAATATTTTGTTAAATAATATAATCTGCAGGTTATGTCACACACTGCCCCACAATTCTGTGTCACAATGAACCCCACATGACGATTTTTACCATTTTCATTAAATTTTAAGAAATTTAATATTTTTAGGTTAATTTTTTAATTCGATTATTATCTTTGCTTATTCTATTATTCTGTTGATGACTTACTAAAGACACAGAAGAAATATATGTAAATTTATGATAAAAGGAAATTCAGACCAAAAGATTACTTTAGATACCTCGAAACTCATATTTATCTATTACTCACCACCACCCTTACGAACTCCGTTATTTTCATGATTTTATGATTGGCAATGATAACTTTAATATTATACAAAAATATTGTTTTTTTTTTCGGTGCACAGTTTTCGAGAAATTTTGAGTGGAACAGAGTGCCCCGTAACACAGACTACCCCACTCTTCCGTACAGGAATTATTATATCGCAAACTGAGCATAGTTGAAATGCAAATCGATATCTGTTAATAAACACAACACAGCAAGGGTTAGCTCATACTTTTGAGCGGTACTGTAAATATCTAAAAGATATACATATAATATATAAGATATATAAAGATCTTTTCGACACTTTCAAGATATCTTTGACGAATTATATGTATATATGTATACTATACATATATATATATAGTATATAGATTGGACCCCAAATATCGGTATAATTTTAGAATATAACTGAAAACTGTTAGTAAACGAACGAGTATTAAGGAATAGCCGACTCTCCACAGAGTCGAAGTTTATAAGCGAGCAAGGCACCACGCCAACACTAATTTGTTTTGAAAAGAATACTTCTTCGCGAATTTAAAGATAATTCCATGCTGTTGAATGGTTTTGGTCCAAAATTTGAACGCCCTATTTAAAAAAAATACCATGTACCTTAAATTGGTGGAATTTTTATTTTTATTCGGAGAATCGCATGAACTAGAATTTAAGACTAATTTGAGAATTTTTGGGATACGGATGTCGTTTGAGATTACACGATAGAGACTAGAAACTTTTCATTTTTATCGGAAAGAATAGGATTCCAATGTTTTTGAAAATCCTAGTGTCCATGAGGAAAATAGAAACAGCCAAATTCTCTGCACAGAAGAAAAAATAAATCTTAAAAAACCATTGATGCGCTGCATGCAAGATGTAACAAAACCTAACCCAATTAGAAAAGGACAAACTTAGGCACTATACATGGAGTAAATTTAAGACTTATTTTTTTCTATGTGTACACTGATTAGAATTGTCCTGGCTTTATTGCCAAATGGAGCAAAAGTATAATAAGGTCCACTATGTGTCGCTGCCTTCGTATTATTGCTATATATTGCCAGATTTTTTGACGCAGTTCTGATAGTGAACTTGATGCACCGTTGAAAGATCGTTTACAGAGCATATGAGAAATTAAATTAATTAGATGGCATATGAGAAAAGAAAAGCAAGTTAAGTGAAGATGTACCATTCACACTGAGCTTGAAGCATGTCTAAGCTCGACTAAAATGTCAACCAAAACCGTTTGTACAGAATGACTGGCATACTATTCGAGTTTAAAAAACCACGTTTACTTTAATCGTAACTGATCCCGTTTTTGAGAAATTCAGAAATCATTTGTGTACGTTTAAATTCTGCTTACGTAGATTTAATCATTTTACATATTTTTCTTCACATGAAAAATAAGTGAAATTTGTTACTAGAGGGGTTTCGGGGTCGCTGAATATGAATCTAATCTCAGATCTTCAAAATTCAAAATGGTGAATGTAAGATAGTGGACAGAAATGTGAAAAGTTACTTGAGCAAGAAAAAACTTGATACCTGCGGATTTTTGTGGTTGTAGATTATGATTCTGATAATAGAAAAATATTATATAAAATTGAAAAAGTAAAAAAAAAAATATTAAAAAAAAATAAAAAAAATAAAAAACATGGTACCAAACTACCGCCACGTCCACGTCGTTGGTTTTGGGATTAGCAGAGACTGGTAAATTATTATATTATTTTAATTAACCCTTTCGTTGGCATTGACGCAATAGTGCGCGGAATTGGAAGGTGCCCTGTGTGGCATTGACGCAATAGTGCGTATTTAACTTGCTCCGATTTGGAATCCAAGTCTAACTTGGGGGTTTTTGGGGTCGCTGAATCCTAATCTGAAGTCAACATTTAAAAATTCAAAATGGCGGATGCAATATGGCGGCCGAAAATGAAAAAAAAATGAAAAAAGTTACTCGATAGTAACGAAATTTGTTACTCAGGGGTTTTCGGGGTTGCTAATTACGAATTCAAGCTTGAAATTTCAAAATTCAAGATGGCGGATTCACATTCGCATTCAGCAACCTCGAAAACCCCCGAGTAACAAATATCATCAAAATCAAGTAATTTTTTTCATTTTCGGCCACCATATTGGATTCGCCATTATGAATTTGCAAATTTTGAGTTCAAATTCGTAATCAGCGACCTCGAAAACCCTTCAGTACGGGTTGGAGTCGAAATGGCGATAAAAAAAATTCCTGCCATTCTGGGCACTTTTTGTAGAATTTTCTGTGCCAACGAAGGGGTTAAATGCAGTTACATATATTTAATTACGCAGTAAAATTTAACATACTTCCCGAATGTAATTCCGACGAGTTTTTGTCAGATTCATAATCTGGAACTCCAAAAACCTCCGAGTGTTTAGTTTTATCTCGATCAAGCTATATTTCATATATCTGTTGGTCATGTTAGATCCGCCATTTTGAATTTTGAAAATCAAAGATCACATTCATACTCAGCGACCCCGAAACCCTCATGGCAACGAATTTTAGCTATTTTCCATATTAAAACAATACATAACTTAAATGATCAAATCTTACCTACGCTGAATTTAAACGTACAGAGTTGATTTCCACATTTCTCAAAAACGGGATCAGTTACGATTTAAGTAAGCATGGTTTTTTAAACTCGAATAGTGTACCAGTCAGTCTGTACAAATGGTTATGGTTGACATTCTAGTCGAACTCAGACATGCTTCAAGCTCAGTGTGTAATGAAGTCATATTAATAATAGCAATCATCGTTCTTTATTTGCTTCATTACGCCATACTAGAAGCCGTCCCTTTCTACGAATGGGCTTGGTAATATTGGTTAGAAATCACCTGCCATCAGTTGTCCGTTCGATTTCGAACCTGCCTTCCCGGGAATTTTGAATTTGATTTTCAATCGTCAACGGATCCCGCGAACGAACTAAAACAGAGCCCAAAGGCCGATCGTACTTTATCTCAATTGTTTCGCTGAGGCAATCTCCCCGAAATAAATACGTTTTTAACGTTCAATTAAAAAAAAACCCTACATTCCAGAAAATTACTTCCAGCGCCATTCGATTCCGAAAAAAAACCTACCTCCGGATGTAGGTCGATTCCGGTCTTTCAGATACACCCTATATAGTTTCTACAATATGGGCATCAATCTTTTCCTATTTTTGGTTTTAATAGTCGTTTGATCATAGAGAAACATATGAATACGAATAATTCAAATTGAAAGACGATCATGTGAGACTAATTTGGACTTTCGTTATCAACTATAATTTAAACAATGACATTTTACGTATATAGTAATGGTCTGTCGTAATGAAGTACATTATAAATAATTATTCTCTCTCTCTCTCTCTCTCTCTCACTCTCTCTCTCTCTCTCTCTCTCTCTCTCTCTCTCTCTCTCTCTCTCTCTCTCTCTCTCTCTCTCTCTTCTCTCTCTCTCTCTCTCTCTCTCTCTCTCTCTCTTTCCTCGCACTAACATCTTCGCACGATCATTTTGGATCACTGCCATTCAGTTCTGGAACTCATTGTCGCAGCATTTGCAAGACCTACCGACCCCAGCATCATTTCGTACGCAACTCTTCGCGACTTTATTTAGAGCTGATTCTAATTGATATGGGTGAACTTGATTATCTATTATTATTTTGTCGTATAATATTATTTGTAAGATTTATTATTTAAGTTTAGGATATACACGATAAGTTACTGCTAAAATGTACCCGTACTGCTACTTGCAGAGATAGTTTCTTAAGTAATTTTCTGTATCTGACAGTCCTGACCGAAAAATGTAACGGCAGGACTAATTGAAATTTGCCCACGGCCCTAGGCGGCCAGGGCAATAATAAATTGTCTTCAATCTCAATCTCAATCAGAGATATCCGTAAGTTTGTAGCATTTTTTCTTTCCTCATGATATCGGTGAGATATCGGCCAGATTTCTGATGTCGGGCGCACGTGGCCAAGGCATCGAGCAACCGGAGGCACCAGAGAGAGAGAGAGAGAGAGAGAGAGAGAGAGAGAGAGAGAGAGAGAGAGAGAGAGAGAGACTTGCCTTGTACGAACAAGTCTTTTGATGTATTTTTAACCGCTGTACACGGATTTTTTGGGTGGAATGCTCAAAAGTGGTTGGTTAATTGTTTATAACAATTTTTTAAAACAATTGAATAATTTTGTTTCCTTTGTACCGGAAAAAATTATTTGATGTTTTTTTGATAATTAATATAATTAAATAATTTTGAACAGAAAAGGTCATTAGTAACTTTCACGTAGGACGACAACTTTTCGAGATAAAAATATCCCAGACTTAAAATAAATGCGATTTTCACCACTTTTGACACACTATCACACCAATACCATGGTTTTTTTAAATCCACTTTTTTCTTGTATTATTTTATCTATACTTTAAGTAAAAGATTCGATTTTGACGTTTTTTAAACGTTTTCAGAGTTCTTGAAGCGATAATTTCCGCGAATTATGCAAGATATCATTATACAGACTAACTTGTACGCTTCTCAAAGAAACTTACAGTTTACATCGTTTACTAAACATGAAATTCTTGAGTTTTGCAATATATCACAAAATTTTAATGAAATTAAGGAACTATTCGTCTTACGAAGATAACTGGTCTCTAAATGCCCAGCTTCATGCTTATTATATTAGTGATATAATATGCCAGTAAATCGTTTTTCATCAATATTGCGCAATTTATAAATCCATGGAAATCCTGCGGAATCAAGCAGATGCAAACAGTTGGTTTCCAAAAGGATAAAAATCAAAGATAGAAATTAAAAATAACGAAACTATATGTTGTACTTCAAACAATCAAAGATAGTAGAAATGGAAATATAATCGGGAAGCAGAGTTTCTAAGTAATTATCAAGAATTATTACTATAATGCTATTATGGAATATGTAGATAGAGCAGTTGTGTTCCAAATGTCTCTATGAAATCGACAGAAATTGAAAGAAGGGGTGGCACACAATATTTTTTATCGTCAGTAACGTAGGCAACACCAATATTATTTACCATGAAAATAACAAAATCTGTCGTAGGAGAATTAAAATGATACAGAGTACAGATTTTCGAACTCAATGGTTGTAGCAAAAAGTAACAGAAACCAGGTTTTTTAGTTTTTTAGTTTTTAAGTTTTTGAGTTTTTGAGTTTTTCTAGACGAGCACGTACAGAACACTTTTCTATTAACAGTACTAAACTTAGCGAAAATCGAGCATTATATATATGTGTTAATTACGTAACGTATCTTCTTGTTTCATATGATCACTTTATGCATTCATTTGGAGATCTTTGAACAATCCAATCATAATCAGGTAATCTGCTACCTTAGCGCCTTTCCCGACCAGGCGAGCAATTTAAATCAAAATGTATTTTCGAGCTCGTAATTCTTAAATAATAACTAAATATTTTATGGACGTTTTTGACGAGCAAATCATGATGGTTTTGCGTTGCTACCAATTTTGTTCGATAACCGAGTTTATTAAACGTGCTCCGACTGTATAGCGTTTGACTATAAAGCACACTACACATCGGATACTTCGTTCTAAATAAATAAACAATTTTATATCCTTGACCCACTTGATATCTACCGCGTATGATCTAGAAGAATTACCATACGAACGCAGGTTGTAGTTCTAACCATGCTTACATAATAGTAGTATTATACAGAATTACATCTGCCATCCGTATTCAGCATTTTTAATTTCGTAAAACTAATCTCGTATTTTTTATAATATTAATTTATAAAATGATAAATAGAATTTTCAATAACTTTCAATAATGGGCTGTACATCCCATAGCTATAAAAAGCTAGATATTTAAAGTAAATATATGCAATAATTCGAAAAATTTGGTCAAAGATAATTAAAACACATACCGATGACTCGGAGATTCCTTGAATCGATAACTTTAGGATGCCAAGGTGACCCTGGTAGCTGCTGACCAGCACAAACTACTCTGATATCATATATTCCAACTTCGTTAGGAACATAGGAAACATTCCACGTCCCTAAATTTGGACCCGCTTCAACTACTGCTTTTGACACGCTATCTGGTCCATCAACCTGAACAGCAGGAGGACTCCTTGTACCGGTAACTATGAAATAAGAGGGTTTGTCCACGTGGCCTTCCGACAATCCTTGGCCATTTGCTCGAGCTTGTCCAACCGGTTCTACAGTACACGTTACTGGACTTCCTGTCACAACAACACCACCTAAAAACATAACAAAACGAATAATAACATTTGATAGTCACAATTATATATAGGAGATAGTTAATATGTGGAGGCGAGCGCATGCTCTAGGCTACACACATACTCGCTCGCACAACTTCGTTGACTTTATAGATAATATTTACACTCAATGGGACTATAGGAGGCACTAATGGCTCAAGATAATGTACGATCGATATCCGATCACCGATGATTATATATGATTTCTGGAAAGTAATTTACCGTATGTAACGTTGATTGTATAAATTCCAGATATACTTGGCGAGAACTCAATCATTTCTGTACCATCATTCAGGGGAATAATTTGTAGTGGCAGTTCTTGCCCCACAGGACTTGTAGCTGATACATCTAGTTCCGCAATTCCGGCTTCAGACTTAGAGACTGGAAAAAATGTTTCATATTAAATTTGTGATAAATTGAATAATTATTAATGTTATTATTTATATATGCATAACTGAACAAATAAATAATGATAATAGTCGATATAGGGATGAAGAGATTGTCAATTGGATCTATCAATTGTCAATACTTCACAAGATAAGTCATTTTGCATTAGAGAATTTATCGTAAGAAATACATATTTTAAATGCATAAATTGTGATAAATGTACATTGAAGGAAAATTGCCATTTCAGAAAATTAGTTTCTCTAAATGAGTTATTTGAAGGATTCTAATAAATATTGATCATCATTGTTTGCTTAAGAATGAGATGTTGAGTCACAGACGATTCATAGACCACTTAGTGTCACTCTTTCTCTAAGCACAATGTACGACGCTGCATGCACATCACAGCGCCATACTCTGTCTCTGCATTCCGCAAAGCAGTATACAATCCGGCACTCCGTAGATTGAAGGTCTCCTTTTCTCGTTGCCTTGGCCTTTTTTATATATATCTTATTCATCCGTTTCTCTCCGAACCCGTCGGCGTGATGGTCGTGCGGGCTAAGGCGTCAGTCTTAGTCCGCCCGAACTGAACGTCGCGAAGGTTCCGAGTTCGAATCCCCGTCTGTGCAATTTTCTCTTCTTATGTCCAGTGTGGAATAACCGGGGAACTTTGCTGGGCGAAGGTACGAATTTGGGACCTCTGCCGACCCCCGTCGGCAGTTATCGGTACCGTCAGCGTCTTATCCGCGTCTTATACGTCGTGGGTCTTATCTCGGATAAAGATGGGATAAGCCCCGCGTCGTACTCGCTAAGGCACAGACCGCCGAATCTGCTGGTGGTACCGATATTGGGGTAGGGGGGACTGACTCTGGGTGGGTGTTGTGTGTGCCTATAGTTTCTGTCTTGTACTGTCTGTCTCTGTCCTGTACCTCTCCACCCGAGAGCCGACCCGCAAATAGACATATTCGTCATCGTTCGAAAATTTCCTGTCCTTTGTCCTTTTTTTATTCATCCGTTTCTCTCCGAACCCAATATGACGTCAATGTATCTCCTTTTCCCGGTTTTTTGGATTTCAAATCCATCGTTTTTCATCAATGAGGGAGTTCTATCTAACTTAAATTTTTCGTTTCCCGCTTTTCATTATTGACATTTGTTTGATATCTGTTTAAATCAAGTTCTCTTTCCCCATTCCTACTAGGCTGTGATTGTCCATTATTCTGCGAATTTCTATAGCTAAATATCAACACTTCTGGCTATTACTCTATCTTTAATTAGGTACTATGACGTTTTAGTCGTATGCATTTTCTATAATACTGTCGAAAGAGACAATCGCAGACGGGAATAGCGAGCTGTGAATAGTGTATTGTCAGAGCAAGTGCATATATTGTTGTCGCTCGTTGGAAATCGCGCTCCAATTGAAAAGCAAGGCGCTTTCCGGAAATTAGCGAAGGTAGCACCACTTGGAAAGAGACACGCTGGCCGCGTGCCACGACACGGCCCTCGCGGACTCTTGTCACGAAGCGAACTTAACCGCATTGATTCGCATGGACATTCTCTCTTTTCCGCGACGTGACCTGTTTCTGTAACAAATTGTGTTCAAATCACCGGAATAAAATATATATAATAAAATATAGTTTTGTGGAACTGTGTGTGCTTTTTGGAGCAAACCTTACCACTCCCGATCCAAACTGATACAAAATTCCAACTTTCATGTCGCTTGTACCGTTGCATATCGCGACACAGAAAATTGGCGATCCTGCCAGGATCCAGATGTGTGTGAAGATTTCCGTCGCGGAACATTTCGGAGTTAGAACAAGAAAAAGTGACGCTCGCGATAAACACGTTCGAATTCGTCAATTGCTCACGCGTCGTGTCAGTGCAAAAAAAGGTGCTGTGAAAAAACTCATTTTGAGAAAATCCAGTTATTCTCTCGTGTCTCCAACGATATTAGCGTTCGTCGTGCGCGTCTTATCAGCCGACGCCATCTTGGCTATCGGCACGTTCGTCTTCTCGAAGAACGCCATCTTGAGGTTCAAGCCAGGCTCGCCATCTGACGCGCCTCGTCCCTCGACTCTAACGGATAGTGGGTAGCGTCAGCCCACCAATCGCAACTACCGCACCTGTCGTGCGCCGCGATACCTGCGCGCTCGGAGCTATTTTGACGAGATTCGCCAGTCGTCTAAGCCTCCGTAAGCGTTCGGTGTTTTCTCATCAGTGAAACGTAACCGAGGTGTGCAGGGTTTTCAAATCGGATTAAGTGTGTGCATGAAGTTTTTCGTTTTCCACAAGTGACAATGGATGATCCAGTAAACTTTGTAGAACTCATCGCCACACAAACTGCTCTGTTTGACAGTATACAACGAGTTTTCTCCAATTTACCAACTGAGAGCACACGGACAGCTGCCAAATTGAAAGTGCATGAACAATACCTCAAAAGAGTTTGGGAAGACTGTCGCAGCACACATATCCAAATATGTCAACATGCAACGACACTTGAAAGTCGCCATCCCTATTATCAAGAACGAAATATTATTTTTGGAAGCCATTGGGATTATAGAGGAAGCCCTGACGATGTTTGCACTACCGTCACAACGTTTAGAAGACCCTGTACAGAATTTTCATGGATCCATGTTTCGGCGTTCATCAGTTGGTCTACCTCGCATCGATCTGCCGAAGTTCTCAGGTAACTTTGACAAATGCGACTCCTTTTTCGATTATTTTAATTCAATTATTGTGAACGATAATTCGATTGATAAAATTTGCAAATTACATTATCCGAAATCTTGTCTCTCCGGTGAGGCATTGTCTTTAATTGATTATCTTGCTTCGACTAATGATAATTTTGACGTAGCCTGGGATGCCTTACAATCTCAGTTTTCTAACAAACGGTGTATTATTGAAACACATTTGACAACGTTGATATTCCGGTATTGCGAAAAGAATCAGCTATTGAACTTTGTGATTTATTTTATAAAGTTATCTCGATTGTTGGCGCTTTAAAGTCCCTTGGTGAACCGATTTATGAATGGAACTCCATTCTCGTTTACTTAGTCTCCACTAAACTCGATCCAGGAATGCGCAAGGGATCGGCGCTCAGTTTGGACGTATCCAAAACGTATCCAACGTTCGAAAATTTAAAAGAAATTTTAAGCAGTCGTATTTATGGATTGCAATCAGCTGATCGTCTCCCCACTACTGAATTCAGTTTCAGTGCAAAATTTAGCAATAAACCGAATAGTAAGTCAAAGAATTCCGTGGTCTATCAGGCTACGATTCCCGCGATTAGTAGTTGTCCCATTTATTCTGGTTCACATAAGATTTACAAATGTAAACGTTTTAAAAATTTATCTGCCGCGAAGCGCGTTGATGTTGTAAAACAACAACATATCTGTATGAACTGCTTATTTTTGCATGACACAAATACTTGTCCAAGCGAACGGAGCTGTTTTATTTGTAAAGGAAGGCACCACACGATGCTGCACGGAGAGCTAATCGATAATTTTGAAAACGCTACGACCAGAGCAATTCCTGATCCCGCTTCCGAGTCCGTTACTTCGAAGTGCAATGATTCCGAACGGGTCGTGACGCTCCTCACTGTCCACCGGCCAGTCAATTCGTTAAATATTTTATTGGCCACCGCTTTGGTTCAGGTACACGCATCCAACGGACGCTCATTTCAATTACGCGCACTCTTGGATCAAGGGTCCATGTGGACTTTTCTTTCGGAAAAAGCTGTCAACGTACTCTCCCCGCGTACGCGTTACGTATCAGCTTTCGTCGTTGGAGTTGGAGGCGTCTCCGCTGGCACTGTCACTCGCCCAGTTGACATTATCGTCACCCCTCGCGATTCGAATCAACCGGAATTCCATACGTGTGCTTTAATACTGAAGAAGCTCACTTCATACATGTCGACCCCTTCTTCGCAGTCGGTCATGAACTAGCCTCATTTAAGCAATTTGCACCTAGAAGACCCGAATCCTAAAAGCTCGGACCCTCTACTCGGAAGCTCTACTGGACGGACTTATAATGGGATCGGCGAATCAACCGATTGCACAAAATTCGGCCTTTGGGTGGGTACTATCTGGATGGACTTCGCCACCGCCTTCTGATGTCCCCTCTCAACTAATCGTGCACCACTATATCGACAACAAACAATTGTCATTCGACCTTCAAAAGTTTTGGGAGATTGAGAACGTTCCGACAAACAAGTCTCTCACCGCTGATGATGAAAGTTGTGAAAATCATTTCAAGGACACGTTTTCTCGAACTTCTGACGGTCGGTACGTGGTTCGTCTCCCTTTACGTACGTCTCCTCCTGAAATCGTACAATCCCGCGATGGTGTCATGCATATATATTTCGTTGACTCGAAAAACGATTATCTCGTAACCCGGATGATCCATCCACGTACCGAGAAATTATGATGGATTATGAGAGGCAAGCTCATATCAGTCCAGTCGGTCCCCCCGATGCAGAGAGTCTCGCCATATATCTGCCGCATCTCGGAGTTAAAAAGGAGACGAGCACCACGACTAAACTGAGAGTCGTGTTCAATGCCTCCTACAAAACCTCCTATTCGACATTGCTTAAAGATCACCTCCCGAGAGGTCAAAAACTTCAAGCAGATCTCGGTTTGGTGCTGTTGCAGTGGCGAACATTCCAGTTCGTCTATTGCGCCGACATTACCCAAATGTACCGCCAAACCGTTTTAAATCCTCGAGATCGTGATCTCCAAAGAATTGTATGGCGATCGAGTCCTGATGTTCCCCCTTCAGGACTACCAACTCACAACCGTAACATTCGGTGTTTCGTGTGCTCCATATCTGCAACTCCGAGTCTAGGTCCCTATCAAGCAACTCGTCGAAGATCACGGATCTTCATATCCTCTTGCTTCTCAGGTACTGCGCCACGGACTTTACGTCGACGATTGTCTGTTCGGAGCGAACGACCTTGACGAAGCCCAACAGACCCGAGATCATCTAAACGCCCTGTTAAACTGTGGTCAATTCCATTTACGAAAGTGGGCAAGTAATTCACCGCATTTTCTTGCAGACATTGACCCGGTCAATCACGGTCTAGCTAGCGAACGATCTTTTTACGAGACGGAAGGACTCAAGATTTTAGAGGTCTTCTGGAATCCCAGTCGAGATTCGTATCAGTTTAAGATTAATTTAATTTCTTCGAACTGTCTGACAAAGCGTAAGTTGCTCTCGATCATATCACGATTTTTTGACCCTTTAGGTTGGGTCTCAACTGTGATCCTTCGAGCGAAGCTTTTTATTCAGCGACTTTGGCTACTGCACCAGGATTAGGATGATCTCATACCTAAAAATATTTGTGTTGAGTGGAAATCCTTCTACGCAACTCTTCCGGCACTGTCGTAATTCGTTCTCCCTCGTTGGACGGGACAGAATCCACTCATGAAATATTGCGAACTCCATGGTTTCTCAGACGCCTCTGGTGTAGCGTACGCCGCAGTACTTTACCTTCGCCTCGTCAACCCTAGTGCTCCACCGAGACTCGAACTCTGCGATGTAGTATTGCTAGCTCGTTTGATTCACTTTGTGATCCAAATCAACGAGTTCATTAACCGCCCAATTTATTGTTGATCGGACGCAACCATCATGCTTCATTACAAACGGTGCTTCCTGGAATTCATTGGCGACATATCGCAACACAAAACAATCCGACTGATTTAGCGTCTCGGGGTTTGTCCGTTGTCGATTTTCGGTGTAATCCTCTGTGGATGAATGGTCCAAGCTGGTTGGCTGAAAATCCAGAATGTTGGCCCCGAATCATGCCTGAGTTGGCCCCTGATTCGCCTCTCGAAATGTGGCTCCAGAATAATTCCATGGTCACTCAGCACAATGACACTCTTGTGAGCTTACCGTCAGGGGTTCATCATGGATGCGCTTGGTACGCACCCTCGCCTATGTGATTCGATGGAAATAATGCGTGGCTGGAGAACGCGTCGAGGCTGTTCATATCGAGCTCGTATCCGATTACGGCTCACAGGCTTTTATCGCTGCCCACAAGGGGTTTACTTCTCGTCGTGGCATCTCGCGGGCAGACAAAGAATTGATGCTTTTCTTTCATAAAGCAATCGAAAATGAACTCTTCCATAAATATCTAGCTAACGATGGAACCAACTGGCACTTCTTGCCTCCCGCCGTTCCCCACTTCAGCGGATTTTGGAAAGCGGGAGTCAAACGTGTAAAAATTCCATCTCAAACGAGTTATGGTAGTCATAAACCCACGTACGAGGAATTCACCATAGTACTGTGCGAAATCGAGTCAGTACTGAATTCGCGCCCATTAGCCCCTATATCTAATGATGTGGACGACATACAATGCCCGACCCCAGGTCATTTTTTAGCAGGTGGTCCCTTGAATGCGATCCCCGAGCCATCGCTGCTCGTCCTATCGCCCAATAGGCTCTCGCGATGGCAAGTTTATCGGCAGATTTATGAGTGTTTCTGGAAGTTATGGTCGAAAACCGGTTGTTGTAGGACAACTCGGGCTGATGAAGCTTTCGAATCTACCGCCGTTGAAATGGCCGTTAGCGAGAATCACTGAATGTCATCCGGGTAGCGATAATGTCGTTCGAGTCGTCACTTTGCGCACAGCTCAATCCACTGGAATCTGGCACAACATTTTTTCTTCGTTTGAATATGTCACTCTCGTAACACAACGAAACACTTACACAAAATTCGAGCACTTATACAAAATGTCCAATGCTTTAAATGTCTTTAAAGAGTATACTATCAGGTCATACATGTGAGTGCACAGTGCATTAAGTAAATAATTAATGCTGAACAATGGACTTGAAAAGAAAACAAAATTGTTCATCCTAATAATGTTCATTACCTATTTTATTTAACTTTCTGGCACCATGATACGTTTACTACATTTTTCTACGATTTTTAACATACATGTCTTAGGCTCTTCAGAGCTGAGATCATTTTTTTCATAAAAATTACAGCAGGCTTAATTTAATACACACAACTCTCCTCCTATCGCTAATTATTATTGCAGACAACTTTTATTCTGTATATATGATATAGTAACTTACTTAGTTTATGATAAAGAAAACACTATAAAAAAAATATGAACATCGTCGTAAAAAATGTATACATATCGCCTAAATTAGGGATAGTATTGAATATATTTTACGATATAATAAAGGACTTCATAAACACATCATCAGCTATTCAATATTGAGAAGTATCCACTTGATATCCTAATTAGTGTGCAGTGTAGAAAAGAAATTTGAGCATTCGGGAACGGTCTATGCGGAATGTGCTCTAAAAAAATATCAAAGATAACTGCATTTTTTGTTGAATTTTTCGACACTAACTTAGGATTTTAAACACACAAAAGAAACATTTAAGAAACATCTTTTCTATTTAAATCCGAAATTCAATTAATAATTGCTACTTATTTCTTGCATTTATTCTACTCGTAAACTTGTAAACTATTTCATAAAAGGTACAAAATTGACTGATGTGTATGATATGACATAATTTCGTAAATTATATATTTGATATTGCGCGACGGTATAATGGATGCCAGCGTTTGTCAACGGGCTTTATTAACTATTTTTTTTTCGTCTTATAATTAAACAGATTATACCCATTGCCGATTGCTTTATACAATGTATTATTTTATTTCTCCAGTGTACATATACTTTTAAGTTTAAATATCCGGTTCTTTTCCATGCCACCCATGAAGAGGAACCGCTTCACTACTTAAAAATTAAACTACAGCGTTATCTTTAATATTATTTTTGCATATAAATTGTCGGCTGCTCAACATTACGTAGTTTATTAGGGTTGTCTCCCACAATATCCAATCCATAATGTCTAAACCGTAATGTCCAAGGAACGATGTTTAATGTACGTAATGTCAAAACCTGTGATGTCTAATGTATGTAATGTCTATTGTATGGTATGTCTAAAACGGTAAACAATTATAATTTTATTTTATTTATAAATATAATTGTAAATGTATAAAAAAGTTTATAATTGCATAATTTATCATTTTTATAAACTTGTTCACATGTTCACATAGTGGCCCAGAGTTCTTAAACATTTTAGAATACTGTCTTCATCAACGTTGTTGAAGTCATTGTACGTAGTGACGATGTTAAATATACGCTCCTCATTAACCTCGCGCTGAGTATTCCTTTTCCTGCGAATAGGCTGACCCAAGTCAAGCTGGGTTATCATCACATCCGTGTCAGTTTGTTCCTTTTGCAGCTCATGGAGGAATGCAAAAATAGATGGGTGGCTTCTTCCGACCACAACATTAAACCGGTTGTGCCATCCCTCCGACAGGTTGTTTGTGCGTTGGTAGCGCTGTAGCACCGCGGTGTACTGATTCCACAATGATGGTTCGTACCTCGGTGGCACAGCGCGCCATCGTCCTTGAGCCTTCTTCCTTCTGATATAAGTCACCTCGAAATACTCTCCAATCTCAACCAAGTCCTCGTGCAGTGAGTCCATCAGGGTATCGAAATGTTGGACCACATCTTCAACGGGCACAAATGCCAATGCACATAACATGTGCACTCCGTCTCGAATTTCAGCGGTGTCAGTGTACTTGTTCTGGAGCCCGGCGCTTTGAACATTCCTGTATACGGACTGCGCTACGTGGAACATACATGCTTTTACGACGGGCCCATAAACTTCTTTCGATGCGTTGATTATGGCCAACTCAAAGTCCGTCAATCTCTCACACTCCACTCTCTTCTCGCAATGAACAGAATCTTCTTATACGCAGCGGTTGTTTTGTTGGTCATTAATGTGTAGACGAGAGGGAGTGCAACTTGTTGTTCCTTCCCTCGTGTATGCTGCGTGAATGCTCCCAAGATCGTAAACAACTGGAAGGAAAGCCGAGGAACAACCTGAAAAATAGAGGTTATGAAGTTTGATAGGAGGAAGGATAGTAGGTTATAGTCTAACCTTAAAGGTACCATCGAGAAACCAGTGATGACTCTGCATAAGTTTCTTCAAGTTCTGTGTTGTGGAAAACATTAGAATTCGGCCAAAATCTGGATCTTCTTCTTCCTCTTCATTCGAGCCGTACAAGTAAAATATGTCGCGAGGAGGAAGATTTTTCAGTTTCGCTCTTCTAATCGCTTTCGTAAAGTTCGGCCGATCTGGAAGTTTGGCCAGAACACCTTGGGAGAGACCTTCGAGTTCAGAGCGCATCACCTGAGCGGGAGGGACCTCCGGGTTTTCAGTCGCCTTACGTTTTGCCGAAACCACTGTTTTAGCGGCCTCCACTTCATCTGGATTTGTTGCATGGGAATGTTCACATTCCTGGGGTCCCTGACAGACGATGACGCGTCAGGTCGACAGCGGCATATCCAGTAGCCGGGTCGCGACCGCTCGAACATGACTCACTCCTGCGTACGCAGTACTCTCTCCTCTCTATAGACAGCAGTATTTGACAATATATACAAATATAGGTTATAGGTTTCAGAGTTGAATGTATTGCAAAATTTAAAACAGCTGATCCAATAGGGCGGTTCAAAAGTAAAAATAATGTTTTTTACGGTCAGTTCTTTGCGGTATGTATAACGCAGAATTTACATTCGTGACGGCCTCACAATGTGAACACACTATTTCAAAGCTACTTTCATCAAGAAGAGAAGACTCTGATGTAGCACCACTCATCACTATTTACACACATACAATGCATTTTTTTAAAGCGAGGTTATGTTATGTGTCATGCATTTAAAAACATAACTTTTGCAATATACTTACTTCTTGGTTATTTCTTTTCCGTTTAATAATTATTAAACACAAAACGTGTCGGCGGACAAAATCTTCGCAGGAACTTTTCCTGTTTACACAGGAGAGAGAACTGCGTACGAAGGACTGAGTGCTGCGTACGCAGTACTGGGTGCTGTCTATGGCGTTCCTGTCTTCGACAGGACTGGTTACTGCGTACGCAGGACTCACTCCTGCGTACGCAGGAGTGAGTCATGTTCGAGCGGTCGCGACCCATCTACGCAGTCGCCAGTCCTGCGTAGACAGGAGTCACTCCAGTTTCGCCCTTTCCGTGTAGCGACAGAACCGCTTGATTTTGTAAACAAATATCTGTCAATGTGTAAAAACGTGCCACTTTTCCGCGTAGGGATGATATCAACAACTTCGTACAGTGACATAGTAAGGTTACACATACTCGAACTTTTGAGACAACCTGCGACTAAGACTCCGAATTTGGGAATGAAAGTATGGTTAGATTATAGACAGATGACAGGCGAACTCGAAATTTTAAATTTGAAAGTTAAAATTAATAACAAAAATTTTGTCATTTTGTACAAAAGAATGATTAGACATCGCACCTTTTAGACATTGTGACCCCCTCCCGAGGATCCAATATGGCTGACAAATTTTCAAAAAATCGAAACATTTTGCCTGAAACTTGCTACTTAGGGGTTTTTGAAGTTCCCGATTATAAATCCGATGGTATATTTTGAAAATTCAAAATGGCGGACCCAATGTGGTTGACAAATTTTTCAAAAAATGCTGTTAGCCTTCCCCCATTAGTTTCGATTTATAATAATCTACTTCCACACTCTACCACGTGAAGGTTGGAGAAAGATATTAACAATTTTAGAATATAACAGTTTCTTGGCTTATTCGGTAGGTGTATAGAAAATAAGAAAAACGACAAAAATATTTACGTCTCGGCTGTCGATGTCAGCCCACGTAAGAATTCTTTATTCACTAAAAAATAAAATACAACTTAAGTTCGAAGTAATAAATTAATTAACATATTAACATTGATTATAATATTATGACAAAACCATACTATATATGTAGACTTTTTTGTATTAAGTTTGGTGGTGTATTAATAAGCCATTACCTGTTGACAATATAATTATTTACTTATTTCAAACACAATGTAAAACAAGATTATTTAAAATAATTAATTTAACGGGAAAATTACGTTACAATGAGACTTTAAAGAAAATTTAATAATAAATTTAACATATTATGATAAATCAGAGAAATAAATTGTTTGACGAACTTTTAGTGAAAAATCTTTACTTACTGATGATTACTATATTTTAGACATAATCCATGAAAATTGCGTTGTGGCTAACTTATTAACTACACACATCATTACAAAATTGTATCAGTTTAACTATAAATTAATTAAAGAAGAGAAAAAAACGGATGAATATCTTTAACTGTCATTTTTCAGACAAGTTAATTCGATTTGTCATGTTCCTCATAAAGGTTATTTACATTTGCAGGAGTGTGCGTGAGCATCGACGTGGACCTCTGTGTTCGAATAATAGT
The DNA here is from genome assembly GCA_030407085.1 of Trichopria drosophilae. Lineage (NCBI taxonomy): Eukaryota > Metazoa > Arthropoda > Insecta > Hymenoptera > Diapriidae > Trichopria > Trichopria drosophilae. The sequence continues at coordinate 63,163,577 of CM059587.1, forward strand.
ATTATTAAGTCACTCAATTTGAAAGCAAAGCGCATGATCATAATTTATTTTAAACGTTTTAAAATAATATAATATGTGCTTGGTTACAACCGAAAAAACTTAGAAGCAATATTAAACGTCCATTCTTAATTGTTTAACAAAATGTGTTACTTAGAAGGTAAATTCGAGGTCCCAAATCTAATGTTATAACTGCGTATTTTTCTTCTCTCTTGATGTGAAAATTTTCTAGATCTTTTCGTCTCATCCAGCTCTTTTTGGAAGCGAGTATTTTTACATTTTCGAAGTAAACAATGTGTCCAGTTTCAAAACGGCTTTTAGAGAGCCCTTTTTGTTTATTCTCCGATGCTAAAATATTGTCTCTGTGCTCTCTGATTCGGGTGCCTAATAACCGACACGTTTCACCAAGATACACTTTTCGGCAATTTTTGCAATTTATTTGATAGACCACACAGCTTTTTTTCATTGTGTCAAGTCGATCTTTATAAGGTTTAATACCTCTTAAATTCACATGACAAGGTTTGTACACCACTTGTATTGTTTCTGTTCTTAGGACAACTCCTTTAATCTCCATTTTAAAGTTGTTGTTTTGAGGCATTATTTTGATTATGAATGCCGTGTAATGTATCCGATATAAGAATGTGTACGATTTGTGGTGGCATTGTTTTTGAAATAAGTAAATAATTATATTGTCAACAGGTAATGGCTTATTAACCCTTTCAGTCACAGGCGGACACCAGTGTCCTACCCAGATGCTATCGATTTTTTAAGGTTTATGAAGAGATAGTTATCGATTTCGATGCGTTTTTTTGTTCCTGGCTTTCCAAGACTCCAATAAGTGTTAACAAAAAATAATATTGAAAAATTATTTAAAATAATGATTGTTAACAACAAATTAGTACCAAAAAAAGGCATAATTTTCAAAATAAATTCATGCCAGGAAGAACTATTCGCTATTATTATTTGAAATTTGGTATGTCGGAGTTTTTGATGTTGCTGATTACGAATCCGGTGTCAGATTTTCAAATTTCAAAATGGCGGATCCAATATGGCCGACAACAGTGTTGAAAAATTTTGATTTTGCCTAAAATTTGGTATACAGGTGTTTTTGATGTCGCTGATTACGAATCAAAATATAAAATAAAAAACGAAAAAAAATACCAAAACCCCTATGTACCAAAGCTTAGCTAATTCATTATCTTTAAATTTTTGGTCGGTCATATTGGATCTGCCGTTTTGAATTTCTAAAATCTGACACCGGATTCTTAATCGGCGACCTGCAAAACCCCTATACACTAAAGATGTGCCAAATTCTTTATCTTTCAAATTTTTAGTCGGTCATATTGGATCTGCCGTTTTGTATTTCGAAAATCTGACACCGGATTCGTAATCGGCGACCTCAAACACTCAAGTATACGAAATTTTAAAAAAATGCCATGCCTGGAAAAATTCGTGACTGAAAGGGTTAACACACCACCATACTTAATACAAGAAAGCCTACATATACGGTGTGGTTTTGTCATAATATTATAATCAATATTAATATGTTAATTAATTTATTATTTCAAACTTAAGTTGCATTATATTTTTTAGTGAATAAAGAATTCTTACGAGGGCTGACATCGACAGCCGAGACGTAAATATTTTTGTCGTTTTTATTATTTTGTATACACCGACCGAATAAGCCAACAAACTGTTATATACTAAAATTTATCTACTGTCGGTCAAGAAGAAACTTCACTTATCGTGAAAAATGAAGATATTAAAAATACCTATTTTTTATATATTTTATATTTTTTATCTTTTCCCACATGTAACACGATAACTCGACAGTACATTCAAGAAATATCTTAAATTTACGCGGGATACTCTGGTTAGATATCCGAAAATAATGATAAAATACTCTAAAAACTAAAAATATAGATTTGGTACAAACAAAAAAATTCGGTATAAATATTCTATAAATATTCACGAGTGTTCCTATTGCTCAAACGATCTTCCACGAGCAGCATTATTGTCAGGAAACAAAGCGAGCTGTTCTGCTCTATACGGGCAACCAATGAATAACAAATTGCCGTAATGACATAAGATTCATAATCAGTTTGAATTTTTATTAAGGCGTCCGCAATATTGAATACACCCATTTGAATTTTCAAAATCTGATTTCAAACTCGTGACCGAATACCCTAAAAACCCCCACATAACAAGTGTCAAGAAATATCGGCTTCGTAGCAAAGGCGGTAGCGTACTGGACTACGAAGTCGTAGGTCGTGAGTTCGATCCCCGGCTGGGCATTTTTTCGAAATTGTTTTCAGGCAGCAGTTCGCTATGTATAAGACGAACCACGCTGTCTGATTGGAATTTTCGAGGTGTTGTCTTCAGGCGGAAATCGAGCCATGGCCGATGCTGTGCTTAATGTGGGTTTCTGCAATTTCCTACATTCTCAATAAATGTGAGTATGGCGCCATCGAAGTCGACCTGCAGCTATCGCAATTGTACTCACCTGTACCCGGACTTTCCTTGAGAGCTTTTGGGACATCTCGATCGAGGTGGAAGGTAGAGGGTAAATAAAAAATATATATATCAAAAAATAAAAAAATATATATATCAAAAAAATTTTAAAACATGATTGGAATTTAGTAAATTTGATCCGCCATATTGAACCCGCCATTTTAAACTTTCAAAATCTGACTTCAGATTCGTAATCAGCGTCCCAAAAAATCACCTATACACCAAGTTACAGTAAAATCTACCCAATTTTTTCCCCACATTTGGGCACTTTTTGTGAAATTCTTGCCGTTTTCAAGGAGTTAAATAAATGAATTCAAATAACAGTAATTTTTTCAACGGGGGGCGAGAATGAAATAACTGTTTATTCTGTATAATATAAAGATCAGAATTGTAAATTAATTGGCTCAACAATCACATAAATTACACAGCATATATCTAATATTTAATAAAGCGCCTTGAAAAGAGCTACAACGTGAATATATTTAAAACGAAGCGAGTTCCGCGCCGCATCGCGTCGGCAGTCAACTTTCACTGGTTACTTGCTGGAGCCTGATTGCTCGAGAGGCGAGGTCACGTGTGATGCGGCGTAAAGCTGTGGGAGAAGAAACGAAGTAATCTGATTAATCCGTTCTACCCACTCTGGAAAGGGGTCGTCCGGCATCTGCATTTAATAAGCCCCTTGTCAATGAAGGGTCTCTCCACACAGTGCATAGCTAGGGATGGTTTCTGTAGCTGCATTCCGACGATTGCGTAGTTGGAACAGGATATTCGACAAGTGCTTGTCCTAGTTTTTGTGGTCAAAATGATGCATGTATGTATGTATGTATGTATGTATGTACGTAAATATGTATGTATATCGTTTATTATTGTCCCGGATAAAAGTCATCCGTGGGCAAACAACGATATTAACAATATTACAAAGCTTAAAATGCTTAAGTATAAACCTACATAGTTACATTTTAAAACTAACCTATTCTAAACCTATATCTAAATCGTTCCGCTCATTGACGAATATAATAATAATTAATAACCTATACAGGTTTCGAGTAATAACTCATTCTCAGTAAACCGCGTAATTGCATGGGGTGATATATAGATGGATATTTGAGGATTTGTTAATTGCATTTGTCTTAGGCATGAGATAAGATCGATTTTAAATGCAGGTAGGGACCGTGATGATCGAATGTCGAAAGGAAGCGAGTTCCATGATGTATAAATCACCACATTTGATGCATCCAATTACAACAATTATTTATTTACACGTTGCTCTTGACCATCGAGTTAAGGAGTTTTCAAGGAAATTCCGTAAAAAACAAATGAAGGCTAATCCCTTTCAACGAATATTAATAATTCAAAGGATCATGTTTTCCAATTCCAATCGATTCCAAAATCGGTTTATCACGTCGTCATCACCATCCAAATAATTGGACATACGATTTAAAGGCAAGGGCAACTATAAAGAAGTTAGACCCGCACTCCATTGCGCAAACCAGGACCCGTGCACAATTTATACATGACACACTTCATATACATGAACGGTCATTATATGTATTATGATTTATATTAATTGTCATTCGCGCATAAATTTGGAATGAAATCAATACCAAACCTTTTACGATAAGATCGAAACATTTCGTTTTTTATTTGTAATTAAAATCATATTCCCATTATATCATCTATCCAACTTCTGTTTGAGAAATTAGAGGTATTGTTTTCACGAACAGCGGTAAAAACATGACGTTTTACTAACATCTATTGATGGCGGTGTTCTTTCGATTATTTTTCAAAGTATTGTTTTTGTACAAAAAAAGCGTGATTTGGTAGTTGAATACAATTATTCTTTTTTATTACGACGCTAAGGACGTTGGCGACAATTTTGAGAGTAAATAAAATCGAACCGACGCGTTAGCGATGAGCGAGGGGCCTAGACAAGCAGCCTGCAATCCATAAATCCATGATTCCGAACAATGAAAAATGCTAGTTCGTCATACTTAGGATATGTTTTCTTAGAACCAAGGCTGTTAGGTTTTGACATTATAACAAAAAAATTTAGCTCCATTCAGTAATCGATTTTAACGCACCATCTATTGTGATCAGTTTACTATGGAATTATGGTTGTTCGGGACTAGAAGTAGACTGGACAAGAACAAAGGGCAGGTAATTTTCCCCCGCGTTAATGACAATTATTAGTCTATTTGCGGGTTGGCTCTCGGACGGAGAGGTACAGCACAAAGACAGAACGGTACATGACAGAACTAGGCAGATACATAACACAACACCCACCCAGAGCCAGTCCCCCTACCCCAATATCGGTACCACCAGCAGATTCGGCGGTCTGTGCCAAGGCGAGTACGACGCGGGGCTTATCCCATCTTTATCCGTGATAAGACCCACGACGTACCGACAGCGGATAAGACGCTGACGGTACCAATATCTGCCGACGGGGGTCGGCAACGGTCCCAAATTCGTACCTTCGCCCAGCAAGAATCCCCGGTTATTTCACACTGGACATAAGCAGAGAAAATTGCACGGACGGTGATTCGAACTCCGGACCTTCGCGACGTTCAGTTCGGGCGGACTAAGACTGACGCCTTACCCCGCACGACCATCACGCCGCTTATAGAAGTAGACTGCATGGCCGTCGGGTTGGATCTCGTAAAAGACCGATGGATGGCCGAGTGTTTGGAAGGGTACTGCAAGATTTCATTTCCCAACTAATAAACCTATTTGTTAGGACACTGACTTCGACACTATACGGTATGGTCGTACAATTCCCACGATTTGCAGTTTCGCGTTTCGTGTTTAAAGTTATCGCCGATAGAAAGAAGACACTATAGCGACGGTGTGCTCGCGAAAACGGTATTAGCGGAACTGAACTTTTGCGTGGTAGTGCGGAAATACAGGAAAGAGAAAAGAGGGTAGAACGTCATTCATGTGACCGCCGACCAAGTTAATTTGGCGCGTAAACATGGCTGCTTCGGCGGCAATTCGAATCCTAAACATACCGGCCACCTTTCGACTATGGAGTTCGAAACGCTTGAACATTTTCTTAAAACTAACTTACTAACTACGAAAACTTACAAAACTATGATTGAACGCGTACAGGCAATTTCACGTAACTAGTCATTGCATACGAAAAGTGGCGTTCTTTACAGTGACGACCCGCACCCGCGAATCTAAACTCGGATGACGATCTGTGATCCGCCCGAGTTCCCACTTAGCCGGAGGTAAATTTACGTTTCGAATTAACACTAGATCGCCCGGTACCAGGTTAGGTTGAGGCCGCATCTATTGATTACGTTCTTGTAACGAGCGCAAATAATCACGCGACAAATTACGCCAAAATTGTTCAACGAGACAATCGTGATTCGTTTACAGGTAACAAAGACGGTAATGGTAATGAAGTTAACGCAGTTCCTAGACACATCAAAACAATCAGGATCGTCATTTCACGGAGCGTTTGGCCTCGAATTAAGGCAAGCTTCAATTTAACAACGGAGTGTTTGAAACTCTTCTCCAGTCGGAGTCGCATTACCGACAATGCCATTGAGTTCCACTATCTGCCAGATGAGAGGCAACTTTTGTATCACAAATGACGGATTTAAAGGCATCTACAAAGTTTCTTCTGTCATCACAATGCATATCGCTCGGAATGCCACGTCTCGATACAAAACGCTTAAGAGCTACTAAAAAGGCAAATGAGGAGTAGTCGAATGCTAACTCCAAGTGCATCGCACGAGTAGCAAAACAAATAAAGATCGCAATGTAAGCATTCTGGGATAAAGCTCATCGACCGGCGCGAGTTGGAATATAAAACAGTCCAGTGTAAACCACACCCGAATGTGAACAAGGTTGAGAGGGCGAACAACGTTCAGTTGGATGATCAGCCATAAATTGCTGTTCGGTGCGAGCACTATGACGAACACAAATGACGCAGTTATGTATTGCCGATTTGACCAACATTCGGGCTCCTAATATCCAAAACCTTTCGCGTAGAACCCCTAACGTTAACTAAGTACCCGAATGCCGTAGATTGATATGTCGCTGTGTAACTATGAGCAACGATAGCCAGTGCTTCGGTAGAATGGCGGGAAATTGCTTATTTCTGGTTAAACTAGAGTGACGAAGCCGATCACCAAGCCGATCTGGAGCACTCCAGATTCATACATAAACTGGTTTAATTTTTTGAGCGGTAAGGATTTAGGTAGATCACGTTTGGCTGAAAGTAGAGCAATCTCGTCGGCTAATTTAAGATTTTGCACTCTCCTAATCCAGAATTCCGCAGCTTCATTGATCTCAGCTGCAGGCAATGAATCGGCTGGATTGGATTTTCGTCGTAACAACTTTCGAACAAATCGTCTCATTACAGCCGTGACTCTTAATAAACGGGCCCATGAAGATGTTTTGTCGATAATCGTTGTACCTTAGTCGGGAAATACGATGGGCGTCACATGAACCTGTTGACGACGTTCAAATTCGAGTATGCCTGATTCACCTAAATTGAGCCAGAACGCAGGGGGTTGCGAATAAAGTTACCGCGCTCTCTAACTGTTCACGTCTTGAATTCGAAACACCAATAAATTTTATGATTTCCTTTTTGCACACTGAGCAATTCAATTTTTTGATTGCTGGTGTACGTGAATAGCTAGAGATCTCGATAACTTACTCAACATGACCGTCGTAATTATGGGCGTTCGCTTCTGAAACACGTGAGTGGTTTCTAAAGCCCGAATACGCGAAGTTAAAAATTCGAAAAAGGTTTTATACGTGGCAGGATCAGAATTCTTACTGATATACAATTCTTAATCATGACGGGAAGCTTTGTCTAATGTACCGGAGAGTAAGTAAACAAGCCAATCCTCCTACGTATCAACTGGACGCTCCAAAGCGGTAAGAGCGGAAAGGATCGCGGTTGCCATATCACGCATTAATTTTAAATTCTTTAAAACGTCAGACGTAATTTCCGGTAACCCGTGCAAAGAATGTAAATATTCATTTATCAGAACGTTATTGACGTTGTACCGAGCAATCAACGCATCCGAAAGAGTTTCAAATGATTTGTCTGCATCCGTCGCAATCCGAACATTTACTAAAGCCTCGCCGGTGAGACTGGATTTAAAATATTACAAGCGTTCTACATTCGTTAATGATTTGTTCGCGACGACAAGAGAGTTAAACAATTCATAAAACGTAATGTTATACGTGGTAACTTGATGGCTGACTCATGAGTTGGACGATCGTCTCGTGGCGTTAACGAGGCGGCTGATTTCTTGTCGATCCAGTCGAGAAAATAATCCAGAGCTTTTTCGCAGGCGTTTTCGGCAACACTGAAGTGGTTCTCGTTGAAATATTTTGAGATATCCTTGTCCTCAACGATAGCTTCTTCTGTTTCCAGGCGAAATGTTTCCAAGAAAGCATGTTGCTTTTGACATTTAGCCCAGGATTCTTCGCATTAATGTTCGTATTCATCACCAATTCTTGTACCCGCAGATGGATTTTGTAAGATTCAGTTTCATTCATTTTGCACTTTTCGTCGAAATTTTCCAAAAGACGCCGAAAAACCTGGTGTAACTAGTGCTCTTTCGGGTAAGGACATCAGTATTCGCGGAACTGAACTTTCGCGCGGAAGTATGGAAGTACAAGAAAGAGAAAAGAGGGTAGCACGGCTGTCTGACGTGATCGCGGAGCAAGGTCATTTGGCGCGTAAACATGGCTGCTTCGGTGGCAATTTGAATCCTAAACAATGGGCATTCTGACGAAGGTATCCCAGGCAAAGTCGATAAAGAAAAAAGTTCGCGAAAATGATTTTGGATGATGCATCTTTTATTAAAATATTCGACTTCAGTACAGTCTAGACCGCAGTCTAGTGATGTATCAAAACATGTTCAAAGGCACATCACTCAGAGCTGACATTGAATCCAGAAGCATTTGAACGTTATCCAAATTTGAATTATTATAAACAGGAGATGCAAAGAGTTCGCAAAAGGCATCCCACTGATAGACATCGCCGGAAAACCTGGACAACTTTATGCTTCGAATATGGCATATGCGGCTGTTATTATATTTACGCGTTGAATCTCGTTCGGGTTCACCTCGCATCTCGCTAATAGCATGCCAAGCAAAGGTAGCTCCAATTAAAATGTTCACCATTCCTGGGATGGAACTTTGCGCCGCCCTTCTGCTTTGTCGTCTCATTTCAACGTTTTTATCCAATGCACATTTCGTGGCTTTGCTAATTCATCGTTTCACCGATGCTACTACAGTCTTAGATTGACCGCTTTCTCATTCATCTCATTGGAAGACCTTCATTGCCAATCCAGTGTTTGAAATTGAGCAATTTCTACCCGATGGACATTGGCGGCATGTTTCGACTAACGACAATCCCACAGATATCGATTCACGAGAAATATCCAGACGTGAGTTTGTTTATAACAAATTGCGGTTCCGAGACCCTGAATGGTTGCATCCTTCACACACTAAGTGCCCTGAATCCGATGTCGACGTCGATCTTAACGCGGAGTTAGAAGAACGCCCAACTGTTAGTGCGCATATAATTTATGAGACTTATACTTCTGATTCGTTATTGAGACGGATGCCATCTTAGAGCAGGCTAATTAGAGTAACAGCTTATATTTCACGTTGGAAGCGTCGCCTTGGCTCTTAAGGTACGCACTCACCTGTGACTTGAAGCGTCTGATCTTGCAGCCGCAGCAAGGGTCTTGTTTCGGAGATTACAAGCTACTCAATTCTACTCTGAGCTTGACTGCCTAAGGTCCAATCAACCAGTATTGCTTGCCCGTCCTGTTTGCTCCTTAAACTTTTTTCTCGACGAGAATGTCATAATTCGAGTTGGTGGTTGTCTCAAAATGATGCGCACCAGCGCTGCAATTCGGAGGCCTTTCAGAAGCAGGAGTCAAAAGCGATAAGTCCCACACGAAACGTATCATGCGCGATCGTACGCCGACATTCGAAGAGTTTCTGACTATTCTCCGTGAAGTGGCCTCCACGACGACATCGATAGTTTAGAGATTCTAACGACCGCCTCAGGGCATTTCCTGACTGGAGCCCCTTGAACGCTAATCCTAAGCGATCACTGCTAAAGTTGTCACCTAATCGCTTGAACCGGTGGTACTTATATCAACAACTTTTTGAAAAATATTAAAAGGAGGCAAATCGTGTTGCTTAAGGTTCTGAACCAGCCAACAACTAAGTGACTTCGCTCTAGGATAATTTTTGAAACTTTGTTGTGGAAGGAAAAACGGAATGGTACAGGCTCGTTCTGATTTGCAATTCGTGTTTATTAATCCCCGCAATACTCCTCTCTCTCTCTCTCTCTCTCTCTCTCTCTCTCTCTCTCTCTCTCTCTCTGTATTACAATATTTGTGTATTTGATTCCTTTTTGTAACTCTCGTTATACACAAAATGTATCGCGCGCGGCTATTCGATTCGGACTAACTACTCGGGTTGAGACGCGACGCTCGCCGCCGTAGAATCCGCTGGCGCCATCCGCTGGCGCCATCTCTCGGTAACCAGTAGAGGCACGTACGAAGGGTGCATAATCTCAACAATAATTCATTATTTTACAGGTGCCGACAACGATTTTCACGCTTAATTTACCCAACGCAGTTAACAATTAATTTCAATTCTTCTTTATCTTCTACTGTCAATTTACGTTACAATCCCAGTTAGCACAAAACGAATAGAGACGTCCCAAAAACTGTGTCATATTTGGGACGTCTTCAACATGAGTCGGAATGACGCTAAAAGGACAAAATATGAGACGTTTAAAAAATGACACAGTTATGCCGTCATTTTAGGAACGTCACTTATACTGATGTCATAAACGTATCACAAAAAAAGACAATCATGTCATTTTTTGAAGATGTCTCCAGGACATATCTCCATAACGTCCGAAAGAAATGACTTTAAGACGTCTTCAATATTTATTGTATTTTTGCAGTCACTTTCGAAGACGTCTTAAGGACATAGTCATTATTACATCATAAATTATGTCCTTGAGACGTCTCAAAATTGACAACCGCGAACAGATATGAGAGAGAAGAATAATTCCCGCGTTTTTCGTTTTTCATAACCGCCATTATATATCATATATATGGTTATTTTGTTCGAAAACGTGAACATCGAGGCCGCTTATAAGAAAAGTAATTATTATTAAACGAGGGAGGTAAAATAAAGAATGTGTCAGACTGCGTGTAATTTTTACCCGAGGGGAACACGAGGAACGTGTAGTCTGAGGCATTCTTTTTTACTTCCCGAGGGAAGTATACGATTTTTCTTCATGACAGCATGACTGCTTTCGTCCGAGTATGATGAAAAAATAATATACAGGGTGTCCGAAAAGTATGGAAACACTCAAATATCTCGGAAAATCGACATCGAATCGAAAAAGTAAAAATACACGTATTCAATGGTTTCAAGAGAGCTATCCAGTGACACCTAACACAACCCCCCACCCCCACCCGCTGGGGGTGATAGAGGGGGTAACTTAAAAATTTTAAATGGGAACCCCCAATTTTTATTGCAGATTTTGCTTCCTCAGAAAAAGTTACGTAAATTTTGCCTACCATTATAATTGTTTTTGTTGACAGATGGCGCTGTAATCAACGAAATTAAAAAATTATTCTAAAAAGTTTTAAAAATCTCGCGAAAAACACAACGGATCAAAAAAGTAAAAACACACGTATTCAATGGTTTCAAGAGAGCTATCCAGTGACACCTAACACAACCCCCCACCCCCACCCGCTGGGGGTGATAGAGGGGGTAACTTCAAAATTTTAAATGGGAACCCCCAATTTTTATTGCAGATTTTGCTTCCTCAGAAAAAGTTACGTAAATTTTGCCTACCATTATAATTGTTTTTGTTGACAGATGGCGCTGTAATCAACGAAATTAAAAAATTATTCTAAAAAGTTTTAAAAATCTCGCGAAAAACACAACGGATCAAAAAAGTAAAAACACACGTATTTAATGGTTTCAAGAGAGCTATCCAGTGACACCTAACACGACCCCCACCCCCACAGGCTGGGGGTGATGGAGGGGGAAACTTAAAAATTTTAAATGGGAACTCCCAAATTTTATTGCAGATTTCTCTTCTTCAGAAAAAGTTACGTAAATTTTACCTATTATAATTATTTTTGTTAACAGATGGAGCTGCAATCTGCGAAATTAAAAAATTACTAAAAAATATTTAACTTGACGTACATGGAATAGCATACCACGTTTTCAGAATTTTAAATAACGTCTTTTGCCTTTAAATATTTCTAGTTTACCGATTCTCACCGCGAGGAGGTAGACGATTTTGAGAATCTTCTGTTTTACTTTTTTTTTTATTTGATTTCTGTTTTTTACCTTTTTTTTATTCTTCACTATTAAATTTTTTTATGTTTTTTTTTAATGTATTTGCTTACCTTTTCTTCCAGATATTAAAATTCTTTATTCGCTCCCCCCTTGTAATTGTGCATACAAAGTTTTTGACAGAAAAATGAAGAATCGACATCCTTATTCTACGAGGAAGTGAATGTCGTGTATCCGAATAGCGTAAATGGTGACCAAATCCGCATATGGTGTTATGGCTTTCTTGCATGACTGTGATTTTGTATACTTGTGTGAAAGTACTGTAGGTATCGCTTGCGGAAACCCATTGCATACACTCGGTCGATTTTTTCAACTGCCAGTGTTACAGAGAAAGTAGTCAATAATCGAACATCGTCAGCGTCCAAATCAAAACAGCACGTCTTAGTATTAGTTAAGCTCTATTGTTTGAATGAGTCAAGGTCTCGGTTATTTTTCAGCTTTGTGAAAATTACACATGCGAGCGTCACTCTTGTCGAAAACTTGGTCAAATTCGTACCGCAAAAAATCGCAATTCTCTTCGTTCTCGCTATTTGATACTTAATGTAATGTTTCTCTAACATTTGAATTTCTTCTAATTTTTTATATTTCTTTTATTTCTTCATTCTTTGCTTCATATTTCTTCCATTTCGATACATTCTGTATTCTGCCTCCTGTTGTAATTTGGCATACTATGTCTTTGACACAAAAAGAAAGGATCGAAATCCTTATTCTGCGAGGATGCGGCGATAAAAAAAGAACATACGAACAAGTCGTCCGCCAATTTAATGATACCCATCCTGATCGTCTACCTATTTGCAAATCAACTGTTTGTAAGACTGTTTCTCGGTTTCAAGATACTGGCTCTGTCAATGATCGACCAAAATCAGGAAGACCAAAAACGTCCACGAACGAAGACAACAGTTTAGCGGTCTGTGCAAGTGTCGTTGAGGACGTCCATACTTCGGTAAGAAAGATTGCGCAAGCCACTGGTATCGGCAAATCGTCTGTCCATGAAATATTAAAAGCAAATATGTTCCATCCATATAAAATAAAATATGTACAAGAACTTTCGGAAGATGACTTCGATCGGAGATTAGAATTTTGTGAGGAAATGATGAGACGTTGTGACGAAAATGAATTATTTCCTTTCTGGATATGCTTCTCTGATGAAGCTACGTTTCAGTTGAGTGGAGAAGTTAATAGGCACAACCTACGATATTGGTCGGACGAAAATCCTCATTGGATGAGAGATACTCACACACAACATCCACAGAAAATCAATGTTTGGGCTGGCATTTTGTGCAATCAAATTGTTGGGCCTTTCTTCGTTGAAGAGAATTTCACGGCTGAAAGGTACTGTAATTTGTTAAATAACCAGATTATACCGGCAATACGAAATATTGCTGGTATAGCGTTTGATAATGTCTGGTTTCAACAGGATGGAGCTCCTTGTCATTTTGGTTTGATTGTACGCAATCTATTAAATAATATTTTCCCCCGACGTTGGATTGGTAGGAGGGGTTCGATCGAGTGGCCACCGAGGTCACCTGATCTAACTCCTCTGGACTATTTTTACTGGGGTTTCTTGAAGAACAAGGTCTACGAAACGAAACCAAAAGACATTGATGACTTGAAAGAAAAAATAATTCAAGGTTCTAATACAGTATCTCAAGAAATGCTGCAAAAAGTTTATGATAACTTCTATGCACGATTGGGATATTGTCAAGTTGCTGAAGGACTTCAATTCGAACATCTTATAAATTAGTGGGCATAGACATGTTAAAAATCCAGTAAAGAAAATAGAAGCGAAGGAAAATTTAAACTTTAAAATAGAAAAAAAATTAAAAAAATAAAAAAAAAACAAATAAAAGGTAAAAACAAAAAAAAAATATACAAAAATAAAAAAAAAAGATTCTCAAAATCGTCTACCTCCTCGCGGTAAGAATCGGTGAACTTTGAAATATTTAAAGGCAAAAGACGTCATTTAAAATTTTGGAAACGTGGTCCGCTATTCCAGGTACGTGGTTCGCTGATTGCAGCTCCATCTGTTAACAAAAATAATTATAATAGGTAAAATTTACGTAACTTTTTCTGAAGAAGAGAAATCTGCAATAAAATTTGGGAGTTCCCATTTAAAATTTTTAAGTTTCCCCCTCCATCACCCCCAGCCTGTGGGGGTGGGGGGTCGTGTTAGGTGTCACTGGATAGCTCTCTTGAAACCATTAAATACGTGTGTTTTTACTTTTTTGATCCGTTGTGTTTTTCGCGAGATTTTTAAAACTTTTTAGAATAATTTTTTAATTTCGTTGATTACAGCGCCATCTGTCAACAAAAACAATTATAATGGTAGGCAAAATTTACGTAACTTTTTCTGAGGAAGCAAAATCTGCAATAAAAATTGGGGGTTCCCATTTAAAATTTTTAAGTTACCCCCTCTATCACCCCCAGCGGGTGGGGGTGGGGGGTTGTGTTAGGTGTCACTGGATAGCTCTCTTGAAACCATTGAATACGTGTATTTTTACTTTTACGATTCGATGTCGATTTTCCGAGATATTTGAGTGTTTCCATACTTTTCGGACACCCTGTATATCTTTGCTTATATGTACGTTAATTGAATAAAACAGACGGACTCTTTGTGAATACCAACTTCTGTTAATACAAATACTGAAAAAGTCGTGGTTGCTTGGTTAACCTAGAAATTGGTAGGAAAATTATAACCTAACATTTGTTCATATTTTATAAATATTAATTCATATATTTTACTTTCGAAGCAAAAGTTATTTAACATTTAATACATAACGAGTCAATTTTTGTTATATTAAACATTTCTATTTGATTATTAGTAATAATTTTGTATGTTTTCCAAAGATATCTGATCAATAGAAAAGAACACAGCTAATATAATTTCTGTATTTATGTTGCATCTCTCTAAAGAAAAAGCATTCACTTCGCATTACTGAAATTTCTAACTTCGTTGTATTTCATTCCTTAACTTCATCAGTTTGCTCGAATTTAAACACACCAGCTTCAGATTAGTTTAGTCTGATTCTGGAATTATTTTGGGGATAAAACAAATTTGATATGGAAAGGCTTTATAGCCTATATAATTTCTAAGTTAGCAAGTTAAATTATTGTTTTACGAACACCAAGATGTCACTGAATGGAATGCACTCATATAGAGCCTTCATGTGCTCATAGGTCGCGTTTGATTTGTTTTTTCTGTTTATTACGTTCCTCATAAGAAATTCACTATTTTCAATCGATATAGCACCCGAGTGTTTTGTTAATGTTCAGTTTGTTTTGATTTTCAGCAACTATCATGGAGAGATATGGATGTACCATCGACAAGGTGCAGGAAGTATTTTCCAACTGGCTTCGTCATGCAAACGATCGGGTAAAACAAAAAAACAAATAATAATTACCAGAAGGTGTTCAAGAACTGTGTTCAAAATCTGTGATTCAAGGCTATGTTCATTTTATTTTAATCAAACAATATTAATAAGATGCCTGATCAATATCTATATGTAACTAAGAAAAAAATTATTTGTTTCGCTGTATCAAATGTTGAGTATGAAAATGTCCTTGGAGGAATTGGAGTATATACTTCGTATACGTAATTTCTCAAAGTGCTTATACGCACACTAGCAGCCTTAACAGGGGCGAATATACATTTTAAAATTTACCTAAAATATTCCTCCCAAACGTCCAGCTACTTAACGTCGTAGTGACGTCTCTAAGACGTTCTATAAGTGGCACAATTACGTCTTTATGACCGTCTCTGAGACATCGTTTAATGTGTCTCTCAAGACACATATACCGAAGTCAATTTTTCAAGGCTTAGTGACGTTGCAAAGACAATTACTTTTTAGACGTCGCAAACGAGACTGTCTTAAATGGCGGAAGTTGGACGTCTTGGTAATATCTTGCTAATGTCATTAGGACATTAGAATGGGATGTCAGTAAAATTTTTGAGACGGCATTAGGACGTAACAACAGTTATATATATCAACAGTTATATATGTATTTTACTGTTTTAAATAAAGTTCAGTTTGTTATTGATATTCCGGTAGGTTACGGTTATATATGATGGAAAAATGTTAGTGTCAGAAGTTTTATTATCATTTTTGATAATAAAAAACCAGTATTCAATTGTTTTAAAATTTAATAATTATGTTGCGTCGAAATTTAAGCCTAGCTGGCCAAAATTTAAAATTTGCTGGATCGATTTCGGGATTCTGGGAACGGATGCTGCTATGCTGACAAGGACCAATGGTAGGGTCATCAAAAATACAAAGAAACGCTGGGTATATATATATATATCCCTTAAGTTACTAATAAAGAAAGGTCCTTGCACGTGGGGTATATAAGGAGAACCTTTATTAGTAACTTAAGGGATATATAATAATAATAATAACCTTTATTTCATATAATATTATACATATGTAAGAAAAGAAATGTTATATAAGTAAATTTATATAGTTTTGGAGTTCCTTATTACAATGGGGTTCACCGGTAAAATTTTTGTATTGTTTTTTATTGTTTTAAATAATAATTTAGGTCATAAATAACGCAAACAAAAACTAAAAAACAATTAATTCATTAATTTGGGTATTTTATTTGCCAATTGTAACACGCCGGTTACAATACTCCACCTGGAACCTCGGCGCTCGTAACGCAGATGGTAAGACACTGACAGAACGGTCGGTAATCCGAAGCGACGTGGTTTCAGGAAGGCCCACGAGACGACACGGCGCGACGGTCGCGGAGCGCGGTAACGAGACGACGAGAAGGCAGTCTGGTCTCGGACGTCATTGCCGAGACATTGAAGCCGCGAGCAGGAGTACGGTTTTTGTGTTTTCGAAAGTCAGTTGAGAGCGAGTTATCCGAGAAAGTTTTTTTGCGAGAGTTTTGAGCGGATATTTTTGGCGAGCGAGTACGAGTGGGTCCAGCACTGAGACGACCCCAGGGCCTGCAGAAGCCGCCCAAAAATTCGTCGATAAGAGTGGATTGTAAGTGGCCTCGAGCCAAAGATGTTTTTTAATAATAAGTATTGGTTCTTTGATTTAATAAAGAAGTCATCTTTGTGCAACCACCCCCCTGCATGCACCTGTCCTTTCGTCGGTAAAAAGACGGATTGCAGTGCGTGGCAGTCCCCGCGAGTTTTCGAGCACCTTTCAGGCGCGGCAGGAGGCGAGACATCGTCCCCCTCTGGGACGAGATCTCTTGTTCTCGTTAGAGCGAGTGCGGGTCGCGAAAAGACCCCGAGTCAGCCGGGCTCGGGCATTAAATTGTCCGGACGGGCAAACGACGTCGTCGGGCCGCTACCTAGCGCAACGTCCACGAAGACGTTAAAGTCTCACCGGAGACGGTAGCTGGCCTCGAGACGGCGCACAGTGGTCACTTTAATAAATCTCAAATTTTTTTTTTTCAAAAATACGCGCGAGGGTTAAAATGAAAACCAATCGTAACAAATTTTTTTTTAAATTCTCGTTATAAATTGTCCTTCAACGAGTCGGTGCCAAAAAATCGATATAAACAAATATAACATTATAAAAGTGAATAACATTTGTTATTTTTTTATTTGCAACATGTTTATAACACAAGTTTATAAGAACTATGTCTTTTTTTACATATAATTTAACTTGGAAATTGTTATGCGGGGGTTTCTAAGATCGCTGATCACGAAATAAGAGTCATAATTCAGAAATTCAAAATGGCGGATCCGATATGGCCGACCTGATTTGGAAAAAATACGCAAATGACAATAAAATGTCTATCTTGGGGGTTTTCAAGGTTGCTGATTACGAAATTCAGATAATAAAATAGAAATTCAAAATGGCAAATTCAATATGGCGGGCACGATTTGTGAAAAATATGAAAAGAATAATAAAATGAGGTGTCTGGAGGTTTTCGACGCTGCTAGCTTAGAAAGTGTAGCTATAGAATGGAAATTACACTCTGTGAAGCATTTAGAGAAAACAACGCAGAAATTGATCATTTAAATTTCATTGATTAAACAATGATAATAGATTCTTCAAAAACAAACTTAATGCGTTGTGCAAAATTGCAATATTATTTACCTGGAATTAATTATATGTTAATTATATGTAATATAGTACAATTTATGCAATACAATTTGTAGAGAATAACTGCAGAAAAATAATTACGTTAACAAAAATATTATCACATATACAGGGTGTCCGGGAACTGACTAACTATATTTTGGATATAGATTCTACGCGACATTTTGAGCAAACAGGTCCGGTACAAAAATTGGATCTGAGGCTCAGTATTCGAGTGGCGAGCCATTGAAGTTTCGAAAAAAAATCGTTTTTTTTTGTAATAACTCGGGTGTTTTTGAAGTTATCTTAACGAGTCGGTGTGCATATTAATAGTAGTTTTCGATACAAGTACGTAAAAAAAAATGTACGCACATGTGCCGAACAATATTTTTTGTTACAAGTCTGTGTAAAGTGCGTCAGAAGAAATGAAAGAATGCGTAAAAGTAGCACTTTACGCACAATGTAACAAAAATATATTTTCAATCTCTACAAATCATCTCCGAGGCTCATTGATCTGCAATGAATATTTCTCTTGTAATAGCCATAAAAAGGAAAAAAATGCCAATTTTTGCAGTTTTTCGCGTGTAACTCATTTCGCTAAATAGCTAACGAAATATCATACAGGAGGAAGTTGTAGACCTTGAAATAACGAACAATTTCCCCCTATGACTACCTGATTCGATAAAAATTGAGCCTACGAGGAGCCTCTTAAACTCACGGAATTGGCGAACGGCTTAGTATTCGCAAACGCGTTTTTTAGTCACCATCCACCATCGACTTCAGCGTTACCCGATGTGCACCACGTGAAGGTAGCCGATTGGGTTTTGCCCATCATATGGTCCTGAAAAGGACCGTTTATATTTCGTCACGTTTTGTACATGTGCCTGTTAATGTATTAAGCGGTAGGTCTTCATGTTAGCAACATATTCTTGGCAGCTTCAGAGAGATCTTTAACTTTTCGCTTTTCTATATGTCTGCTGCGACTAACAAAAGGATCTGAAGCTATCAACATGTAATGAATAACATCTTCGTTTGATGCCGTACGACTGAACATTCTACTACATGATAATCGGGCCTGCCGAAAATGCTTGTTGTTTGCTTCTTGACATTCTTCAGAATAGCATCCAATTGGTAACGGGAATGTCCGTATGATGTCGCTTCCGTGAATGAAGATTTTATGTACTGCAGGTGGCATATTGTACCAAGGATACAAGCTGATGCACAATCTTGCTGTATCTAAAGCGTAACTTTTGAAAGCATCACAATCTACAGCTTTCCCGCTTGTCATAACTTGTAACACAGCATGAAAGCGATTTAATAAATGTTCATCTAAGCCTGTGATTTCAGCTACGGAGTGAGCATTTTCGAAGAATGCACGAGCCACATTACCCGTGTTTGTTGTGCCCCAACCTTGTTTCACAACATCAACTGTAATACCCAACTTCGATAGCCCGATCTGAATACTTTGTTTGAATTCAGCTTTACACTTCTTTTCTTCATCAGACCTAGCGGCACTAGATTCGATGCCCATATTATATGAAACGTGAAGTAAATACTCTAAGCAACGAATCCACGCATGTAAAGTTGACATCCCAAACTTGAACGACTGTTTATCAGGTGAGAGAGTAAATACATACTCTAAGTCATTTGCTTGTGATGGTCCTACGTGACAAATATTGCAACGCGAAGATGCTCTTTCGCCAGTCAGGATGCTACATACTTTGCCATCGATCATTGTACGTACGAAGTCAAAGTTGATCTTGAATGTCTTATCGTCAATATTGATGTCGTATGTTTGTAATTTATCCAACTGTGAATTGTAGTGGTTATAAATTGTTTTAACCACATCTTCCGTCTCCTTCGTGAATACAAAAAATAATGGCCGACAAAAAAGAACTGATGATGGCGTTTTGTTCTCCCAAATAATGTCATCAGCATCGCTTACTAAACGCAACGGGGTAATAGATCCTATAAATACGGATTTGTCGGAGTAATACGCAATTTTTTTTGTTTAAATTAGAGTCAGAATCGAAAAAGAAATGCGTGTTTTCAGAATCCGACCATTTCTGACGAGTCATTTGTTGTCCAGATGCGCCATCCATTCCCCACTTTCCATACAGTTTCAACTTACAATTCTGCAATTGTTCCTCAGTATCCTTCTTTACACTTCTAATTATCTTTTCCGTTGTATGTTTTAGTAAGGAAATGATGTCAACTTTCGCTCCATACTGCGTTACTTGCACCTCATCTGGATAACAAGTAGCTTTATAAGCCATGAGCTTTCGGTAAGAAGGGTATGATCTTCCGCCATGAATCTGCTTGCTATGACATTTCAGTTTTTGATATTTTCGTTTCGTAAGCTTTAAATCCATGTACATAGCTAACACATTAGCAATGTATGCCTGTTGATCATTATAATGATCATCATCATACTCACCTTCATCGTCATCGTCATCATCATCATCACAATTATCATCGTCATCAGCATCACCATCTATATCACCACCCTGCTCATCGTCATGAGCGCACTCACCATCCGCATTATGGACATCATTATTATCATCGTCATTGTGAACAATGTCATCCTCATCCTGCTGATCAGTATCATAAAAATCATTACGATCTATCTCACTTTGTTTATTTTTAAATTTAAGAGCCATTGATAACTCTTCTTTGCTGTAAGAGGAAGCGAGTTCGGTAATTCGTCTGCGTTTTGTACTGTAGGTTCCCTCCTCAAAGCTTATAATTGGTCGCCCTCTTTTATAAATGTTCGAATCGTTTAATTCAAATCCTTCATTTTCGGAAAGTGCGCGACTCTCCTCTGCACTATTCCGAAAAGGAATCTGAAATTCTTTTTGCAAGAAGTCGGCATGGTAAGTCAAAAACACATGTTTCGTTCTTCTAGCCTGTGCCCATTTTTTATTGTAATTTGGCAAGAAAGTTTTCCGTAAGTAGCTTTCGAATTTGTTCATTTGACTGTCAGAAAATAATATACCTTCGGATTGGAAATGTTCTATAATAAAATTGATTCGGCTTTTACTATCATTAACTGAGCAGTTCCAAATTATTTCACATAGTGTTCCACATCTTACTTTAAAGTCCATTGTTTCGTAAATTAAACCTCCCCTTACTTTGATACATATATATATTAGCCAATAAAATGACCGAAACGAAACTTATCAATAAATAATATTAGCAGGTTATATGTGGTACAAGATGGCAATCTCTCTTATATATTAAAAGAAAATTCACTTCTCTCGCGGGCGCGAAAAGCACGGTTACGGAATCTTGACGGTGACTAGCGGCAGCAAACGTAACCACGCATAAACGCGAGTCAGACATCTCTGATAGAATTAATTCGTGTGTTACATACGAGCACGAACCGTCCTCGTTTCTTCCTGACTTGCAATAAAAGAAATTGATTTTGCAAATTAATATATGTGAATTTTAAGTCACTTACTTAATTAATAAGTTATGAGCAACAGGTAAGTTATTAATCATAACCGTAACGTGCAGCATACTTTTCGATTTCACGGGCTTTGCCAGTGGAGGTTATGTTAAAAAGTTTTGATGTAATTCTTAACATGTGTATATGGGTTATTCTCCAAAAACGTGCATATTTCGAGTAACAATTAAAACAAAATCGCAAAATTAATATTATAGAGTATTTAGTTATTATTTTCTATATTCTGAATAGTATCCAATTACATTGATATATATATATATATATATATATATATATATATATATATATATATATATATAACCACGTCATATAATAAATTTGCCGGAGATTACAGATGTATGGTTCTAATAATATCGCGACAATCAATAATTTATTTTTAAAAAGCACTTATATCTCCAAATAAATTACAGAAACATAATTAATATTTCTGTGTGACTGGCTGAATCAAATTCAAATTACGAGCAAATTCAAAACCTCACAGGACTGCGTCTAAATGTACGCAAAGCATAGCTATTATTTATAACCAACATATATATAACCTGGACAAAGATCGTACGGTGGAATATTGTAGACGGCATATTTGCAAAAACACAATCACATGCATTACATCTTCCAGAGTATGTAGTGTGTGAGACAAACAGACGTAATGTAAATTTTCTAAATTTTCCCAAAACAATGGGACATTTTTACCACTACTCATATTTTGTCATATAAACAGACTTTTCGATTTTGTTAGCATTGGAATATATTTACGAAAATAAACTATTATAGTTATATATGGGCTGCAATTTTTTTTCTTTTTAATTTAATTTCGAAAAAATATATTAACTCATTTCACTCACTTATAGTTATTAAATTTGATGTAATGTTGATAACACAAATTATAAGTAAAAATAATGTATAACATTCAGTAAAATCTTTGAGAAATCACAATTATGTAAATTCCGGTTCCACGAAAATAAAAACAAGGGAAAAGATTTAAAAGCGATTTTTGCCAACATTATTTGTGAGAATCGGAACAAGATGTATGAAAATGATGCTTTTTTAGTTAAACTTTCGGCTAGTAAAGTTAAACAAATTCCTTAAATCACCTACTGTATATCCATAACAAATGCCAGATGCTGACAAGTTCTACGAGGAAAACTGTGAAAATCGCGTTTTTCGAAATAATGTCAAATTTTTCGAAGGTATAGAAAATAAAAGAATGTTCTTTTGCTTTTGATACGATTAAACTTAAAGATGAAAAACGTCTGTGCAATGTTCCACATTTTTATCAATAATAATTTTGAAGTCGCATTAAATGGGGTAGTAAAAGTTACCTGCTTCCATGAAATCACCCATGTACTACATTTATTGGAATATAGTACAATTAATGCAATACAATTTGTCGGGAATAACTACAGAAAATTAATTAATTTTACAAAAATATTATCACACACACACACACACACACACACACACATATATATATATATATATATATATATATATATATATATATATATATACTGCTTTTAGGGTGCACACGGACAATCGAATTATTTGGTCACATATTCCAGGTAAATACTATTGCAATTTTGCATAACGCATTAAGTTTGGTTTTGAAGAATCTATTTTGATTGTTTAATCAATGAAATTTGAATGATCAATTTCTGCGTTGTTGTCTCTAAATGCTTCACAGAGTGTAATTTCCATCCTATAGCCACACTTTCTAAGCTAGCAGCGTCGAAAACCTCCAGATACCTCATTTTATTATTCTTTTCATATTTTTCACAAATCGTGCCCGCCATATTGAATTTGCCATTTTGAATTTCTATTTTATTATCTGAATTTCGTAATCAGCAACCTTGAAAACCCCCAAGATAGACATTTTATTGTCATTTGCGTATTTTTTCCAAATCAGGTCGGCCATATCGGATCCGCCATTTTGAATTTCTGAATTATGACTCTTATTTCGTGATCAGCGATCTTAGAAACCCCCGCATAACAAATTCCAAGTTAAATTATATGTAAAAAAAGACATAGTTCTTATAAACTTGTGTTATAAACATGTTGCAAATAAAAAAATAACAAATGTTATTCACTTTTATAATGTTATATTTGTTTATATCGATTTTTTGGCACCGACTCGTTGAAGGACAATTTATAACGAGAATTTAAAAAAAAAATTTGTTACGATTGGTTTTGATTTGAACCCTCGCGCGTATTTTTGAAAAAAAAAAAATTTGAGATTTATTAAAGTGACCACTGTGCGGCGGCGGTAAAACGCCGAAATACGTAATACCAAAATAGGGCATTACAAAGTGGCGCCCAACGTGGGGCTAAGGCGCAATAAAGCGCGTATAAAAAAGGCAACGGCCATTTTCTGACCTAGTGAACGGCGAGGCCGCCATATTGAAACGTGCTCCGAAAAGGAAACGGCCATATTGACGGCCATATTGGAGTTCAAAACAGTTAAAATTAAATTTAAATGTATAACGGAAAGAATTACCGGGAACACGTGCCGAATTTTGAGACGTTTTGCACGTGAGAGAAAAAGTGAGATAAGTAAATATCAGAACTAAAAGGGTGTTGTGAAGTCATGCTTTATAATAATAATTAGGATTAAAATTAGTTAAATTAGCAATTAATATTCGAGTTGGAGAAATTATAGAATATATTATTAAGACTAGTAATAAGACTAGTTAGTAAAAAAAAAAAATTTGATAAGTTATTTTTGAGAATCGGGATTATTGGAGAAATAATTTACCGGGTATGAAATTAAAAGAGGAAAGTTCGAATAATAGACGGAAATAAAATTCCTTTTCGAGGTTTCTTTCGAGTGAATAGTGATCACTGGAGTGAACTTCAATATTTGGAGTGAATTTCACTACGACTAAGAAAAATTTAAAATATTGTAATAGAGTTTCGAGACTGTTTGAGTGAATCTCGAACATACGAGTGAACTTCACTATTTAATAAGACAAATTAGCAGTTTTAGGATTTTTGGAGGAAATCCCAAGTACTGAAGTGAAGTTCACTAGAATTCAGTTAAAAGTTAATAAGGGTTAAAATTTAGTCTTAATTAGGAATAGAAAATAGTAGTACGAGTAAATTTCCATATTAGGGTGACCTTCACTTTTTGGGAAGACAGTGATTGGTCACTTCAGAATTTGGTGAGTGAAGCCTAGCTACGAAGGTAGAGTGTAGGGCTTATTGAATAAAGTCAATAATTTTGTCTTGAGTTTCGAGAGTGAACTATACTCCCATTATATGTCACGACGGGACAGGAAGCAAAGTTCACATTCAACAAGACCTTCAAGTAGTTCGAAAAATAATAAAAGTAATTCGAGAATTCTTAAGAGTGAATCTCGACATTTAGAGTGACCTTCACAAGTCGGAGAAATTCGGGCCCCTTTTTGGAGATTCGGTTCGCGAGTTTTTCCTTAATATCCTTAGATTAAGTATCCTTAGGTTAAGACAACTAGTAGAGTTAAGTTAGATTAAGAATATTAGAATAAGACTTAAGATTAAGTATACATAGCTTGCAAGATAGTCAAGCCGGGACTATCTGCGCGATCGAGGTGCGAGGGTCCGATAAGTGAGAAAGTCCCACTGTGGAGTTATCGCGAAGATTTGAGCCGCGAACTACGGGTGAGGCGACGCTTTTAATAGCTAGTTCGTGGACCAGCCGTCGAGGTCATCCTACCGCTAAGGGAAATAGGGGTACGGCTGTAGGGAATTGGATGCGTGTGAATTGTGAGTGTAGGAGAGTTACAATCAATAAGAGAGTGATTGAAGAGTGGGAAGTCAGTGCATCAAGTCGAGACGTGGGAGAGAGATTTTTAAGTACAGCCGTACTATAGTAAAGCCGCGACATCCGTAAAGATGATGGACGGAAGCGATCCAAACGGTTGGGACGTAAGACGGGAAGTAAATCAGATCGTCGAGGAAATATCCAACTTGTCGTTATCCGAGGTTCAGGAAAACCTGATTAAGGAAGGGCTAAACCGATCGGGATCGGAGGAAATTGTCCGCGACCGTCTGATTCGCTTTCGCGCGAGGGAACGTTTTCCGACAGGTCCTTTCGCCTGGGACCAAGGTAAGGATGAGGTCAGCGTGATGACCGACATGAGTGAGTCCGATGATGTAAACGCACGGGTCTCGGGGGACGAACATTCGCCGCGACTTTTCAAGAGGACCAAGAGGAGCGCATGACGAGTGGAAACCCGGTTGTTACTACGACGGCTCAGACGACAGCCTGTGTGACCACGATGGCTACAGGTTATGGGAATGTGCAACCTGTGTGGACGACAGCACATTCAGTAATGACGTCACGCCCATTGGGACCAACCCTGTATCCCGCTCCAATCTGGGCTCCGTCTACGACGGCTTATTTCTTACCATTCTCATCCCCTAACATAACGGCACAAGGTTCGAGAGTGTCGTGGGGAGCGCCAACGGGTCTAAATACGGCCATACGTCGACCGGTTGCGCAGACCGGCCAGGAAAAGACGCAAGTTCCAGGTCGTATCCGAAGACGCGCCCGCATCAAGAGGAAGGAGCGTGGGCACAGCCCGAAGAGGATAGCGAGGATGAGGTAATAGCACCTCGACCTAAAGGTCGGGAGGACCAGGTGCTCAGAAGGGAACTCTTCACAGACGAGACCGAGGAGGAAATAAGCGGACAACCACTGAGAAGGTTCGCGTCCACTGACGACCGAAGACGACGCGGCGCGAAAGTTAGGCCGCCAGTTCAACGTCCGTTAGCTCCAACGAAGACGAGACGATTAGAGCCGACGGTCGAAGTGACCAAGCCTCGCCAAGGCAGCAACACCCTGAAGCAGCTGCGCTCATGGGGTGTTAAGTTCGACGAAAGTCAAGTCGAGGACTTCCTAACCCTGACCAGCGAGTGCATCGACTGTCTCGAACTAGAGGAAGCCGACGTACTAAAAGTGCTCCCAGGAGTATTCGAGGGCAAGGCGAGACAATGGATCCGAGAAGACCCCGCCGCTCTCCGATCGTGGAGAATCTTCAGCCAGCGCGCCAAGGGAAGATTCGCCGAGGAAGTAAACGACGACGACATTCTGGTAACGATTTACGAGAAGTTCCAGAACTCCGGTGAGAAGATGCTAGAGTTCGTGGAGGACGTCCAGCGCCAATACAAGAAAATGTGCAGGCCACCACCGGAGGAATTACGAGTAAGACGAATCGTTCGTAACTTAAGACCGGACTGTCGAAGGTATCGAAGTGTAAAAGAGTGCACTACCTTTGCCGAGTTGAAGTCCCTGGGCAAGGACTACGACGATACCTCGCGGTGGGATAGTCGCTACCGCCAACAAGGCCCGGTCAGGAGGAAGGACCAAGGACCGAGGGCAGGCATGTACAAGGCTGCCGCTGGAAACGAACGGAAGAAGTTGTCTTCCTCGTCAGTAGAGAGCGACAACAGCTCTACGGAAGACAAGAAAGACCGGCGTAAGAAGAGGCACCGGAAGCACGCCGAGAAGGATAAAAGAATATCCGGAAAAAGGGGCAGCCCGAAAAGAGACTCGGCCTTATCGAGGAGGACGAGTCAGGAAGAGAGATCGGCCTCGTCAAGAGACACGACGAGCCCCGAGTCTTCATCGAGGAGAGGACCTCGATATTACGTCCACGAGGAGAGACGACCCGTTAGGCCGCCGCCGGGAGCGAACGTGCTACACTTGTGGCGGGACAGGCCACTTCGCGCGCGAGTGCCTGGAACCCCGGCAATGTTACGGGTGTGGACGTCGAGGGACAATTCGCCGAGAGTGCGACCAGTGCCGTGATCTCGAGGCACAATGGTCGGCAAACGGACACCGCGGGTCAAGAACCAGGTCCTCCGAACCTGGCCCGCCCAATGCGAATTCCGACTGGAGGACGAGACGGTTGATTCCTCGAAACGAATTCGGGAGGAAGTAAGAAAATTCGTCGAGACAAAGTGGGGTATCCCAAACCCCAATTCAAGACCACGAGGAGACGAGGAAGAAGTAGCGGCCGGTGGCGCTAAGAAAGACGGAAGGTTCTACTTCACCTTTGTGGTGAACGGGACGCGAGTACGAGGGCTATGCGATTCGGGAGCCACCAAGTCCTTTGTAGGACCAAAGATAGCTGAACCTGTGCAAAGACCGCGTACGGTCGTATCAAGGCACCATGAAAGGCGCCACAGGACACTCGGCCGGTATCATCGGACGGCTGCTGTTGACCATCCAGATAGGAGGTCGAACGGAGAAGATCTCCGTGAGGGTCACCCAGACGCTAGATTACGACGCCATCTTGGGAATGGACTTTCTAAAGTCATTCGGCGTCGTAAGAGACTGCCACGAGGCAAGATGGCGAAGCCACGAAGGTCCCTGGAAGAGCTTCGAAGTGGGCCAGGAGACCGTCATTAACGCAGAGTGCGCCGGCCGTGCACGCTAGCACTAAAGTGTCCCCGGCGTTTCTAAACTTTGGCCGGCAACCAAGACCCGCGAAGAGCCTGCGAAGGCAGTTGGAGGGGGAAGCCCCTATTCTACGGATGGACCCCGAAGACTGGCAAGATCGCCTGAAGAGACTCAGCGCCCTTCGAGATCTTGTGCGCAGGACTGTAGATAAGGCGAGCGGGCGACAGCGTAGGTACTACAATCGAGGTAGGCGCGATATTCGGTTTTCGGTCGACGACTTAGTTTTGCGACGAACCCATGTTTTGTCATCGAGAGCGGACCGTTTCGCCGCGAAACTCGCGCCGCGATATGAAGGGCCATTCCGAATCGCGCGCGTTATCTCTCCCGTAGTTTACGAGCTCGAGTTGGACGGGAAGAGACCAGGACGGACGGTGGCTGAAGCCCACGTATCCGACCTGAAACGTTACCTCGCACCTCGCAAGCGGCCCGAGACCCAATAATGAATATTTTTGTTGTTTGTTGTGCAGATGTCCGATTACCAAGGACGAAGAGGAGGGCGTCGGTTGCGACGCACCTACGAGGGTGAGTGGGTTCACCCGGTACACGGACCGTGTAGGGAACCCCCCACCACGCCAAGACCTGTCGAAGAGGGAGCAGCCCGGTCGTCCTCGCATGAGGACCTCAGCCTCCGGGCTGTGATAACGGCGGCCAACGCCTATGTTGAGACGGCGATGGCACAGCTAGCACTGGCGGAGAGTAGTGACAGCGAGGTGGAGTGCGCAGTCTTGCAAGCGGCAGGCCCCGGACCGTGCCCACCAACCCCAGCGACCAGGCGGGCGATTATACCCGGCTGCCCGACTTCCCGGAGGGCCGGCGGGCCGACATGTCGCCACTAACATCAGGCGTCCTGTTTGCGGGGCTGCAGGACGTTCGCAACGACCCGAAAAAGGATCCCCCGTGCGGGCAGTGCTTCAATTGCTGGCGCGGGTACCACGGATGCGCCGCGTGTCCGCTACCCAAGCGGCATTCGTGGTGCCACAACTGCGGCAGAGTCGGGGTCTCCGTTAGCGGATGCCCCCGATGCGGCGAGGCCTATCGCCGCTGGGTCCAGCAACCACGGGGTCGGTCCCGTAGGAGACGACCACCCCCCCGAACCGGTACCCGAGACGGGTGGACCGGAGAAGAAGCTGAGGCGAAGCCCCCGACCGGCGAAACGACGACCCGGAAAGAGGAACCCCGACGGGCCAAAGAGACCGCCCAAGAACCGGACCAAGGAGGTCGGGGAGAAGAGAGCCCCCGCAAAGACGGCGCGGGCACCCTGGAGGAAGTCGGAGGACCGCCCCCTCCTGAACCGACGCCCTCTACGTCCACCGATCCTGTGGAGACGGCGCGGGTGTTGGCGGAGGCGTTAGGTCGACTGAGTCCGCAGGCGGCCCTTTTTGTGGCTGCTCCCAGTCGCCACGGAGACGCCGTCGAGTGGGCCGGTAGACTGGCGGCTCTGCCACACCCGCTTCAGGATCTGGTGGTCGAGGAGGCAACCCGAGACCCGAGTCGGAAGTAAGAGGTAAGAAGAAGAGGGTTCCGGGGGGGGGGGGAAGTAATGAACCCCGAGGTACCATGGGAGTACGGATGAGCGCGAGAGTACTGGATGCGATGAACTCACGGGTGAGTTCCGGCTAAGGACGGGGGTGTTGTAACACGCCGGTTACACTACTCCACCTGGAACCTCGGCGCTCGTAACGCAGATGGTAAGACACCGACGGAACGGTCGGTAATCCGAAGCGACGTGGTTTCAGGAAGGCCCACGAGACGACACGGCGCGACGGTCGCGGAGCGCGGTAACGAGACGACGAGAAGGCAGTCTGGTCTCGGACGTCATTGCCGAGACATTGAAGCCGCAGGCAGGAGTACGGTTTTTGTGTTTTCGAAAGTCAGTTGAGAGCGAGTTATCCGAGAAAGTTTTTTTACGAGAGTTTTGAGCGGATATTTTTGGCGAGCGAGTACGAGTGGGTCCAGCACTGAGATTTTTGGCTCGGAACACCGAGCCAAAGATTTTTTTTTAATAATAAGTATTGGTTCTTTGATTTAATAAAGAAGTCATCTGTGTGCAACCACCCCCCCCCCCCTGCATGCACCTGTCCTTTCGTCGGTAGAAAGACGGATTGCAGTGCGTGGCAATCCCCGCGAGTTTTCGAGCACCTTTCAGGCGCAGCAGGAGGCGAGACATCGTCCCCCTCTGGGACGAGATCTCTTGTTCTCATTAGAGCGAGTGCGGATCGCGAAAAGACCCCGAGTCAGCCGGGCTCGGGCATTAAATTGTCCGGACGGGCGAACGACGTCGTCGGGCCGCTACCTGGCGCAACGTCCACGAAGACGTTAAAGTCTCACCGGAGACGGTAGCTGGCCTCGAGCCGGCGGCGGTAAAACGCCGAAATACGTAATACCAAAATAGGGCATTACACAATTAAAAACTGTTCCGTTTGAACGCGCGCCAGTTTCGTGTGACGTCACTGTGCGGGTTCGGCTGTCAACCAATCCCGTTCGCATATTCTGCTGTGCATTTATGTCATGTTTAACCTCAATGTAGTTTGAGTTTTTATTATGGAAAAAAGAGACATAAGACCCATACACTTTACTACGCCGTTATTTGCGTTTTCTTAATTGCAAAAATAGTTTTAAAATCTATGTATACATAAATAGGTAACATTTATCAGCTACAAGGATGCACCTTTGGACGAATCGTCGTGACGTTACTGTTTGTCGCCGCGTGTATATTGAACCTATTTGTAAAATAGCAGGACTTACAACCTTTTTTCCATAGTACAAGTTTGCTTGTTCCATTTTAAAAATTTCGGAGTAAACTTTTGAGATTAAACATGACATCAATGCACAGTAGAATATTCGAATGGGATTGGTTGACAGCCGAACCCGCATAGTGACGTCACATGAAACTGGCGCGCGTACAAACGGAAGAGTTTTTAATTGGTAAATAAAATATCCAAATTAATAAATTAATTATTTTTTCGATTTTATTTGTGTTAGTTATTACCTAAATTATTATTTAAAACAATAAAAAATAATAAAAAAATTTTACCGGTGAACCCCATTGTAATAATTTACCTTACCACTGATTTAAAACTTGTTGATTCTGGATTGTATACTTCATAAAATATACCATTAATAAATTTAATTTTTCCGAGAAAATGTTACAAAAACTCAGAACAGAACGATATCACAAGTTTATGACACTAGTTTAGTTGACCATATGTCTGATGCGCATGTGTTCATAATTCCCTTCCTGGTAGCAATGCATTTTTAGTATTTCGAAGATTTTCATAGTAACTGACAACTAAATTTTTATTTACTTATTTATTTTTAATAAACGGACCATAAGTCCTTTACAAATAATAATACAAAAAATATAGAATACAAGAAATATAAAATTAGAAAATTCAACGCAGGAATGACAATAATAAAGATTAAAATATATACATATACAACGGCGTTATATACGATATATATACAAAGTAAATTACAAATTACAAATTAGTTATAGTACCGATACAGTAAATTAGAAACTGATTTTTTGAAAATATGTAGCGTACTGAGTGAACGAGTGGACACATCTAGATTATTCCATCCTCGTTTAAGACGCGGAATAGGATGGTAGAATACATAGTTCCTCTTGCAAGTCGATTCTTTAATGACTCTCGGATCTCGGATTGGATAATGTGTGTCCCTTGTTGGAAATAGTTCAGATAAGTGTGGATCTATATTCGAGTTTAAGATGCGGTACACTGCTAAGGAATCGTGATAACGGTGAAGTGAATTAATTGTCGGAAATTTGAATTTCGTAGATATATCATGAAAATAATTGTGGCCAAAACGTGATAAGGGGTTACCAGACTCAAATGCTAAATATCTAAGAGCTCTTCGCTGAACTCCTTCGAGATACTCAATATCAGAGAGTGTATATGGAGACCATATTGGAGCAGCGTAAATAAAATGAGGCAGAACAAACGTACGTACAAGGTATGCTATGGCTTGCGAATCTTTAAAATCTTTGGTAGAACGTTGAACAAATCCAAGCATTTTCGAAGCCTTGTTACGAACATACTGAATGTGATCCCCAAAAGAAAAATCGTCACACATAACCACCCCGAGATCCGAATGCTTATTTACCCTGGACAACTTCACATCAGATATATTGTACGCAAAATCAAATTTATCGGCCCGACGAGAGTAAGACATAACTTTACATTTATTAATATTTAAGTTGAGACCATTTAACCTTGACCATCTCTCTATAGAGTCCAGATCACGCTGGTGCCTCGAGGCGTCGATGGGTGAACGAATCTTACTGAAAATGTTAATATCATCTGCATAGATTAGGAATTTAGAAAATTGAATGTTGTTACCGGTATCGTTAATAAAAAGATTAAATAGAAGCGGGCCCAGGTGTGTGCCTTGAGTTACTCCCGAAGAAACAGAACAAGAGTCGGACACAGCGTCCTTAATTCTCACACGCTGGGTTCGTCCAGTTAAATATGAATCCGTCCATCTCATAAACGCACTCGAAAACCCCAACCGATTCATCTTACTTATAAGCGTTGCATGATTAATACTATCGAATGCTTTAGCGAAGTCCAGATAAATAGTATCGACCAGACCGCCTTCTGCAAAGGAGTTAGATACAAAATCAGAGAAAAGTAATAAGTTCGACACAGTTGATTTATTTTTCGATAAACCATGTTGGTTAGAAATTATTATGGTCTGTAAAACTTCGCTCAATTTACGAGCAACGATTGAGTCAAAAAGTTTAGGAGTACTACTTATTACAGCAATTTGTCGATCATTACAAACATTACATTTATCACCATCTTTATAAATTGGGGTAATAAAAGTTTCCTTCCAACATTTTGGAAAAATACCGCATTCAAGGGATTTATTAAAAAGATAATTTAATGGATATAACAGAGGTGACATACAATTTTTTTAAAATAATGGAGGAATTCCATCCGATTTTGAAGTATAAGACGATGTTAAATTATTTATAGCAGAAGCGATTTCATTTGGGGCGATTGTAAAATTGAGAATATCATTAGCGGGGACGAAACACTCTAGGGACGGCCCAAAATTAGACGCCTGACGATAAACCTAACCGAAATAATCATTAAATAAATTAACAGTGCTACTCATATCGGCGGAATGATTATCACGAAAATAGAAACTTGAAGGTAGTACATTAGATTTACGGGAGTTATTAATAAATGTCCGTAAAGCACGGGCATTTGTTCTAGTTTTTACTTCGATATTGGAAATATACTGCCTATAGAGTGACTTTGAATTCTTTATACAAAGAGCTCTGAGTTTCTTAAATATAAAAAAATCAGTTTGGGCATTAT
Organism: Trichopria drosophilae; assembly: GCA_030407085.1. NCBI lineage: Eukaryota > Metazoa > Arthropoda > Insecta > Hymenoptera > Diapriidae > Trichopria > Trichopria drosophilae. The sequence goes on from CM059587.1 coordinate 63,196,751, forward strand.
ATCTCTTCCACTGCGCATGTGCCATTTTCTTTTTAAAGACTAGGTTTTTTAAGTCAGTATCGTACCAGGGAGGAAAATGACAAGACGTAAAGCGCATTTTTGGAACATATTTATCAATAACTCCGTATAAAATAGTGTAATATATGGCTAACGCTTTATCAATATCAGGCTCATTTACAACACATCCCCAATCAACTAATAGCAAGTCCGCATTCAATTCGGCAAAGTTTGCACTTTTAAAGTTGTATAAAATGAAGTTAATATCAGAAGATTGAAATTCAAAATGAGGCAGGTTAAAATATGCATGCATGTGATGAGCATCGGTAGGAAGAAGAAAATCCGGGTTATAAAGAAATTGAGTGTTAGGCACTGATGAAAAAAAAATCTAAAGTATATCCTTTGCTAGGATGATCGGGAAAGTAAGAACGTGCTTCCAAAAATGAAAATAAACCACTACAAATGTTTGCAGCTTCTCTAATATTGGGCGAAACATATCCCAGAGTTGTAAAGCCTGATTGATTATTATTCCAGACAACGTTCGGCAAATTAAAGTCACCACAGATAATCCAATGTCTGTCGTTAACATTGAAAGATATCCTCAATCAGACTAGGAAATTGAGTATAGTCTGCGATGGGTGCAGATGGGGAGAAATAGGATGCCGAAATAACTAATTTGCCGAATTTTGTGGAGACATTTACGCATACATGTTCGGAGTTTTGACAAGTTGACGACGATAGAACGGAACATGAAATATATGATTTTACATCTATTAAAACACCGCCTCCTCGTTGGTACATAGATGACGACCTATCAGTTCGAAATATGAAATATCCTTCAAATCCAAGTTCTGAGTCCAATATATCATGGTGGAGCCAAGTTTCAGACATGATGATAATATCCGGAGATGGTTGGATTAAGTTTATATTTTTTCGAATATCGGACAATTTGGTACGAATTCCTCTTGCATTTTGATAATAAATGATTAAACCGTTAAGTGCATGTAAAGAGGTAGCGTCAAATATTATGTGAAAAAGTAGCGAGATCTTCGGCTGTATTTATGGTGATATCCTTTCCATCTGGTGATCTTAAAAGAAATGACGATTCTCTCTACGAAGAACCTTAAATCCATGCCGATTCGCGAACTCCTGTATGCTCCTTAAGAGTTTGTATCGTTTATGTGGTAGATATTCGTTAACATAGATCTCACTTGACGATCTTCCTGGAAAAACACTGGCAGCATTTAAAGATTTCATATTTCTACGCGCTTGTAGAAGACAGTTTCTTTTGCCGCGCGATATGAATCGCACGAAGATGTTATTCGGGCGCGTCGAAATCGAAGTTACCTGCGATCGTAAGTTTCTCACTGGCACAGTGTCCGATGCAAGCGACGATGATCCATTCTGGGGAGCGCGAGGAGAGGGCATGCGGGATTGGCCCGTTCCACATCCGAAGAAAGGAGGGGAACACCTAGGGAAGTGGCAATAGCGCACACTGAGTCGATTAAGATTTCATTGTCGACTATAGGAACACCGCTAATAACAACGTCGCATTGATTTTCGAGCGACTCGACAGATGTCAGGCGAGTGTCCAATTTATGGTTTTGGTCTTGCAACCTTTGGGTACTCGTCGTGAGTGTCGCTAGCTGGGATTTTAAATCGTCGAATTCCCCTAAACGCCTTTCCACATGCTCCGAACGACCATTTTGTTCCTCGACGATTCCCCGAATTTCAACCGTGAACATGTCAAATTTGTTGGCAATTAAATCGGCGGAATTGGATGTCGACACTTTTAAATCTTGAATATATTTTTCAAACTCATCGAATTTTTTCAGGATAATTTCTTGAAAAGTAGCATCACGGGAGCACGAGCTGTCATCCTCCATGCCCCGTTTCTTGGAAGACAAACTTTTAGGTGGTCTTCCCGCACGTTTTGATGCAACCGGCTCATTGTAAATAGTAATTACCTCTTCATCTAGTTCCAAAATGTTGCAGCAATTGAACTCTCCTGAGGCTGTACGATTCTTCGGGTCGATGCAATCCGTGTGAGTGGCTTGTTTACACGTTTGGCAAAATTCGTTGACAGCTGGTACAGTTAATGTGCAGTATTTGCTCCATTTGATTCACTTTTTTGGGAGAGTGAAACATAATGAAAACTGCTTTACAGAAAGAAGCTTAATCTGTGCGGAACAGCTGACGATGACAGTTGACGATTAGCACGAACCCAACAGATTACACGTGTCGCACAAAATATAATTTTTAAACTGTGACTGCCGAGTTGTACTGACAGTGTGTCAAGATACAGTAAGTCACATTAATAAAAAAGTTAAAATGAATCACTTGTCAGAAGGTAAAATAAATAAGAACGTAAACACGACACTTGCCAAACGGTGAAATAACAAAAGTAAATACAACACAGAAGACACGTTAGACGTGACCACTCAAATCTGAATTATATCGAGGTCGTATCCAAAAATTATTAGTTGCACAAGAACAAAAGTACACAATAAAATCCAGATTCTTAATTCCAGTTGAGTTCTTCTTAAAATTTGGCACAAGTATGTAACAAACTGATTACAAGACGAAGACAAAAACAGAAACTTGAAAGTATTTTAAAATTAACGTTTTGACTAGTAAGCAATAACAGAGTTAGTGTAAACACGACCGCTCTTGACGAGTACTAAGTAGAGACTGATTTAGTAACATTTTTAATGTAATCTTGAATTGTTTCTATTTCTAAGTCACTATGTATTTTCTTGATGTATGTATATTTTGGATAATTGCCTATTAACCTCAAAAATTTATTTTGTATAATTTGGAATTTATTAAAATTCGTATTGCAGGTACTGCTCCAGCATACGTCAGTGCTGGCCTGACTATCACTTTATATAGTAATAGTTTATTACGTACAATCATTGGCGAATTGTTTTTAATGAGAGGCTACATTTGCACTAGTATCCCCGTCGCTTTGTTTACTACGTTGTTAATGTGTCTAGTAAAATTTAGCTTTTAATCCATTGTTAGGCCAATGTATTTAATCTGATCGGTCCAATTAATAACAGTATCTTTTATTTTTAGGTTAACATTCATGTCAGGCCTTCTTTTTGTAAAAATAATAGCTTCTGTTTTATTGGCATTTGCCTGTATTTTCCACTTGCTAAAAAATTTATTTATTCGAATTACGCTTTCTTCAAGCCTATTCGTTATTGTTCCAAGTCTATGAGGAATAGTATATGCCGCAGTATCATCAGCAAATAATCCTAGCTGCACATGATTCATTTTTGGTATATCATTAATATAAAGGTTAAATAATAATGGACCTAACACAGAGCCTTGTGGAACTCCTGCCTGAATTATGTTCTTGTTAGATTTAGCTTCTAGATATTGTACAACCATTATTCTATCTGTTAAATAGGATTTTATTAAAATTATCAAGTATCTAGGTAATTTGTACTGTATTAATTTAAATAATAATCCGTAGTGCCAGATGGGATGTCCATTTTACTCATATGCGGCAAAAGACTAATTGGTCTGTAATTTTCAGGTAAAGTTAAATTTGTGTTATGTTTCGGCAGTACAATTATTTTAGATGTTTTTTTTTTCCATTTTTGTGGAAAATAGCCACAATACAGCATAGCATTAACTATCTTCGTTAGAAAAACGATCCCTTTCCTAGGTAATTGTTTGAGAATTCTATAGTAATATTATCTGTTCCAGATGCTTTATTATTACGACAGCTTTTAATGATTTCGTAAACTTTCTTCGGGGAGGTAATTTGTATACTTGATAAAACATTGGTCAAAACAAGATGTTATATCTAAAATCTTGTAGAAGTTGTCAAAGTTTAATCGAAGGAAGGTTTTGGATGTGAAACTCTATTGATTGTAAAAGGCATGTTGAAAGAAGATATTAGATCTTAAAACTTTTATTGGTGGTAGAAGTCTTGTCGAAAGAAGGTTTTAGAACCAAAATATTTCATCAGTGTTAAAATTTTGTTCGAAACAAAGTTTTAGACCTTAAATCATTTATCGCTGGTACAATTCTTTACGAAAGAAGGTTTCGGATCTGAAATTGCCTGTCGGTCTTAAAAGTCTTCTCGCAACTAGATTTTGAATCTAAGATCTTGCATATATGGTAAAACATGTGTCGAAGGAAGACTTTAGATAAAAAATATACAAGTTGTCAAAATCTATTACAAAAAATTATTTGCGAAATTTCATTAGAAAATATTTTGAAAAAATTTTGTAGAAAAACTGTATCCCAATTATCAAAGTCAAATAGCGAATTTAAAAATGAAAGAATGAATTAGACACTACACATTGTAATGCATTTCTGATTACAGAAATTTATAAGTTAAGGTGACATACGGAGGGCTTAAAAATGTGATTACTCTAATACCTTACAATAAATCAATGTTGAAGAAAGTGTACTTATAACAGTTCGTAACAAAAATATTTAAAAACTTATTTCATAGAAAAATATCAGTCAAACGATTCATTATTAGGGACTAAAATATTACATCATTACGTAAGGACATTTTCAGATATTAAATCTTTCGACTGAGAAATAGTAGAAATAAAAATGTTTATTCAAAACAAAAATGCAGGAAGTCTTTCTTTGCACAAACTGATCAGCAACTTAGAAATCGTACGATTAAAAACATTTAGTTGAAACAACAATGCTGAAAACTTCCTTCGCATAAAGTGACCAATAACTGAGAAACCGTAAAATTTCCTTCACATAAAGTGACCAATAACTGAGAAACCGTAAAAAGTATTTATTGGAAACAAAAATGCTGAAAAACTTTCTTTGCATTATACTATTTAATTTTAACGCCACTGTTGTAATATACGTAAAATGTCACATTTTTAAATTAACATTTTTTAAATTAAAATCAACCTGCACGACTGCATCACCCTCAACATTTTATTACAATTTACTTCAAGGATTTCAATGCATTCCTTCAGTAAACAGAACATTTTATTGCGAATAATAATTTTATCATAAAATAACTTTAAAAATGTAAAATATTAATAAAATAAACTTTATAACAAACCCATTTCATAAGGTGACATATATGTATGCTACTGTGACGTAGAGGTTTAATTTATTGCTGGCAGAGCATTACACACATGAATTAAAGTTCAAAGTAATATGCACAGCCAAAAAAGACATCGATTGTTAGGTGATTTTTCTGATTCTTTGGTAAAAAAAATTAAAAACAGTAATTTTCATGGACAAGTGCAATTAATTTAAGACATATAACCATACATCAATACAACGATGCATCAATAAAACTTGTACATATATTTACCACTTACTTCTGTTTGTTTACTCATATCTGTCGTTTACAATTTTCCAAAAAAACAATTTTTTCGGAATATCCAATTTAATATTTTGAATTTTTAAATCGTCTGGCTGCGACTTGTTACGACTTAAAGGTCGGTATACGTCTACATACATGGATTGGTTCGGTTCGATACACTTATATAAGTATTTTTTCATATGTCTTTTGGAACATGCTACTTTCGGTACTTGAGCCGCTCCGCTAAGCTTCGGCTTGAGCCGCGACTATTACTTCGGACCTTAGTGTCTATTAACTTAGCAAGTGATCTCGCATTGCTTTTAAACATTTCTCTTCCCGTTCGCTGTGATAAACGTCGACATATATTTTTTCGTTTAATTTCATTTGGTATGATATCTTAATTTCTTGTTACTACCTTTGGTGTAGCTATATCTAGTGCATGGGTGATAATACTTGTCGACAGTTCAACCTCCCTGCTTAAAAAAGGGGATAGAAAAGGAAAGAAAAGTATTAATTTTCTGCTCGAATCCACCACTTTGAATCCTAATTTTGCCACAGTAAGAAAATCCTTTCCATTCTTATCCTATCTTTATACACCATGTACAGTCTACGTTTATCCAGTTTTATCCACCCAGACAACCAGCTAGCTGCATATTGCCGCATATAAGGGAAAAATCAGGCGGAAGATATGTCGGCAGAACTACGGAATATGCGTCATCACATATACAGCAAATTTGCTGGAAATTCTCACCTGCCGACTACACGGAGAGAATATTTGAATGATTTTACGTCAACTAGTTACAAGGTAAATAGCCCCAATGCCTCTTCGAGGCAAAAGCGGTTGATATTCGAGGCGCACCGCGTCGATAGCATATCGAGGCATCAGGCCCCGACGATCGACTTCTCACGCCTCGACCGATCAGCGTAAAATCCGCCAAATCGCCGAGGTAGCGCCACGGAAAGGAGGGGATGGCACCACCCCTTCTTTTTTTTTTCATTCCATCCCCTCCTTTCCGCGGCGCTACCTCGACGATTTGGCGGATTTTACGCTGATCGGTCGAGGCGTGAGAAGTCGATCGTCGGGGCCTGATGCCTCGATATGCTATCGACGCGGTGCGCCTCGAATATCAACCGCTTTTGCCTCGAAGAGGCATTGGGGCTATTTACCTTGTAACTAGTTGACGTAAAATCATTCAAATATTCTCTCCGTGTAGTCTGCGGCGATTCTGACGCATTTCTGCGGAAGAGATTAAAAGGGTCGGCGAAGGGATTAAAGACGCATACAAACACGGTAGCCGCGTCGGTGAACCCCCACACATGTGCACGCATGCATGCTCGAGGCAAGCGCGATAGGGGGCGATCGGCGTGACCAGGAGAGAGGGGGCGAACAGGAGAAGAGAGGTGACGGACGCAGCCATTTTCTCTCGTTTATCAAGTATCGAAACTATTGAATCGGAAATATGCGGCAGCGGCATACCCAAAAAACGTGTAAAAAATTCGAATTTTTGAGCAAGTCAGCGCAAAACTTGTTTCTTTCGTAAATCCTGAAGAATTAATTTAAGTTTTAATACAATAACCTCCTAGCAATAAAAACTATTTATAATAATCATAAATTACGTCCAATTTGTCACAGTTATAACGTCTATATTAGACTATAGACGAAACTCCAATTCTGTGAAAGTGTGTAGATTGTGTGCAGCATTAAAAACAGTTGAAATTAAAAAAAATGCAGTTGCGATTAAAAATTGTAATTGTAAAAAAATGTAATAAGTTCGAAGTATTTGTGGAACTATATTCGGAGTTTTAAAAACGATAAATTAAAAATTTTATTAACAGATTAAATGTATTTAGTACCAAGTCTATTTCTTCTTACGGTGTCATAGTATTATCCGAAACCTGGTTACATGCAGTTACGGATGAAGTTAATGTTGTCCCTGTATAAATGTCTGCAAACTTGGATACGAATCTCATAAGTTTGCTCCGAAATTTTAAAACGGAACAAGCAAACTTGTACTATGGACAAAGTTCTGCTATTTTACAAATAGGTTCAATATACATGCACGAGACGACAAACAGTAACGTCACGACGTTCGTCCAAAGGTGCATCCTTGTAGCTGATAAATGTTACCTATACATAATGTATACGAGTTCCGGTCCGAGTGGTAAGTAGAGCAGTCGCGTGTCATATCGCTCCGCTCTATATATTGAATTTTGTACTTAAATTCGTCTTTTTTTGCGAGTTTTTCGCTCCTGCTTGTGCTGCCGGAGCGGCTCGGATTGTGTTCTGTACGAGCCAGTTAGTATCCGAGTCATCATTCCGGATTTCCATCAAGTTTTTATTTTTCAATCGCCGAAGTGACAGTTTGCAAGGCGGCTTCGTTTCACGGTCATCTGGTGACGTCACGCGCTTGAATTCCATTTTGGCGAGCCAATCATCGGAACCGTTGCCTCAAGAAACTAAAAAATTCCGAGATTGAATGCGAAACGTTTTTTCCAAAATTGTATTGGCTTGACTTCCCGCATCCTAGGTACTTATATGTTGGCTGACACTGGGATTCAAGAATTGTTCGCCGCCGTCATTCTGCATCATAATTTTTGCATCTGTCAACAGCTCAGCTGTTAATATTTTCATCGGGCTGCCGTTACCTTTTGGTCGAGACTCGCCCTTATCGGTGAGTTTGTTCTATGATTGTGTGCGGCCTACCACACTCTCGCTACATTGGTGCCTCGTGTTTATTCCGGTCACATATGCGCATGATTCATATGTTGTCCTCGTTTGTTTGTGTTGTTTCTTTATCGCGCAGTGCTTTGTACAAGATCTGCATACATGTCGGATAACGAAATAAGTCCCGTAGTTTCCCACTCCGAAATTTCACCCGCTCTCACATTTGGAGAGAAGGAAGAGGAATTACTGTCGACGCCCAAACCAATCAGTTCAGCCGTGGGCCGTCCTTCGAAAGCTAATCGGTGGCTTGCTTATAGAGACACCTCAACTACGTCATTAACCGATTACTTCGAATATTCCAAACGGCAACGCTCTCCCGAGGAATCTTACTTGTCAGGTGCTGAATTGTGCGTAGACAAAAAGAAAAAGCAATCCAAGATCGTGGTTAAAAATTTAGCTAAAATGCCCAATCAGGACAAACCCGCTACTGAGACTTTGCTCGCCCAGATGCAAGAGTCGATTATTTCAATCCTTTCGGCTAAAATCGATGCAACAAACGAAAAAACATGCCAAGCTTTGAACTCTTTTAAAGCCGAAGTTTCGTCCGAAATAAAAGAGCTTAAGTCCAAATTAGATCAAAAGGACAAAGAAATAAAATACGTTACCGCCAAGTTGGAGCAACAAAACAAAATTCTGCGTAAAAAAAATATAAGGATTAGAGGCCTTAAAGTCAATGGCGATGTTACGGTAGGAGTGGAAGAATTTCTGAAAACAAATTTTAAGGTGGGAAATGCGGTGGACTCAGCATACGAAATAAAAAAGGAACCGCCTATAATTATTGTGGAAATGACTTCCTCTCGTACAAAAACAATTGTTATGGCAAATAAAAAACAGGTTTTAGCAAACAGAAATATTTATATAGATAACGATCTTACTGATAGGGAGAGAAAAATAGATTTTAATGCCCGTCAACTAATAAAGAACGCAAAAAAAGAGAATAAAACGATAAAAAGAAGCTACCAAAAAGTTTTTATTAACGGAGTTTTGTGGACCTGGTCAGATGAAATGGACCAATTTATATCTTCAGCATCGCGGCTTCCTTCAAACAAGTCCAAGCTTTCCTTCAGTGCAGTAATTCTGATGGACGAAACCGAGTCACTATCCAATGGGGAAATAGTTAATGACTCAAAATTTTAATTAAGAGCAGTCTTCACTGTAATTGTCATAGCTCCTCTTCAGCTAAGACCAACTCGCCGAACACATCCTCTTCTGAGAAAAGTGCGCTTCACAACGCTCCGACGCATAATATTTTAAGTATTGTATTTTGGAATGCCCGTGGTTCACTAAATATTCTAAATAATTCGTTTGCTTCAGCTCATGACATGGTAAATATATCGGAGACATGGTGTTATGATGATAACCGATTGAGGGATCTAGCTTTAGATTCCTCGTTCGTCTTCTCTCCAGCCATTTGTACATCTGATCGGGGACGTTATTGTGGGGGTCTCTTTACAATGGTTGACCAAGTATATGAAATAACGACTTTAGACATCTCGCCGTTCTGGATAATTTACCATGCCAAGACTCTGCCTATTAATCTGATTGTCGGATCTTTTTATATATCGCCGAATTCCGATTTGTCTAATGTGCTCATAAACTTGCAAGATGTACTAGACTCAATAAAAGCACAGTTTCTTGATTGTATGCTGGTTCTGGGTGGTGATTTCAATTCGAGGACAGGAACATTGGACGACAGTCTAGATATGCAGAACTTTACAGAAAATGCCAGTGTTGCTGTTCTCAGGGGATCTCACGATAGCCGGTCAAACAGACGCGGTTCCTTATTATATGATTTTATGAGTACCAATAATTTTATATTAGTAAATGGTCGTTCATTAAGCGATAGCCCTGCGCACTATACTTTTCTTGGGTCTAGAGGTTTTAGTGTGGTTGATCTTGTGTGGGTGTCGTCTTCTCACCTTCCATTCATTCATGACTTCAAGGTGGGAGACGACCTCCACGGGTCAGATCACCTGCCAGTGCAATTTACTTTGTACCTGCATTCAACGCAAGTAGAACGGGAATTAACTACTGTAGCGAGACCTGGACCAAGAACAAGGTTTAAGAGGTCGAATGACGGGTACCAAATTTTTCGTACTGCTTTAAGAGAATTTTCTTTTGATGCGAACCGTCAATTTGAGCACTCTAATGAAAATATTTATGAGGATTTTTGTAATAATCTTAGAAACCTGGCTTTCGAAGCTAATTTATTGTCTGTAACTAATGTAAAAAATTCGCGTACTAAGTACACGTCACGCAAGGTTTGGTTCGATGGCGATTGCATGGAAGCCAAAAGAAATCTTAAGCGCGCTCTATTAGCCATGAAAAGAAATGCTTATATCTCTAATTCTGTGCACTTGTTTACGGCAGAAAAAAAGGTTTATCTGCGTACCATTGTGGAAAAAAAGCGTAATTACTTATCGAACATTACTAATAAATTCGCGGAAGTCAAAAATTCTGCAACTTTCTGGGGTGCAGTGCGCTTTTATAGCAAAAAACCAATGGTCGGTTTGTTGGTCTCGGCTGAGTCCTGGCGTGAGTACTTCACGAATATGTTTCCTCGAATAGATGACCCTTTAAGACTTAATCTTGAAACCTGTGATTCAATGTTGGATGGACAGATCTCTTTAACAGAGCTTACATGTAGCATTGATTCCCTTAAACTAGGTAAGGCTTTAGGTCCTGACGGCATCCCCGCGGAAATTTTCAAACTACTGGACAACTCATGTCTATTAAAACTACTAGCTATATTCAATTCCATTCTTGAAACCAAGATATTTCCTGCTGGTTGGGCACGAGCTTATGCCTTTACTTTATTCAAGAAGGGCTCACGACAGGACCCTGCCAATTATAGGATAATTGCGCTCACAAATGCGTTGGCAAAGATTCTCTCACAAATTTTATGTAAGCGTCTCTCAGACTGGGCACTCCGAAATAATGTTCTACTTGAGGAACAGTCGGGCTTTAGAGCTGGACGTGGAACAGAAGATAACATCTTCACTCTATTTGCTACAGTTCAGATTGCTCTCCGACAGAAAAAATCAAAAATGTATTGCTTATTCGTAGATTTCAAGAAAGCATTCGATTCTGTTCCGCAGACACTCTTATGGAGGAAACTGTACAGTTTGGGCGTAAGTGGCAAGTTTATAAGAATTTTACGTGCTATGTACCATACAGCCTCGTTTATTTTGCAATCATCGGAATTTCCCTCCACTGATTACGCTGTAACAGTAGGGGTACTACAGGGAGAGATTTTGAGCCCTTTGCTATTTATCTTATATTTATCGGATATCATATAATTTTTTAGAGAAAGGGGGTTGTATGGTATGGATATCACAAATACCTACGACCTTCTTATGTTATTGTACGCAGATGATTTGGCGGTGTTTGCTCGCACGCCAGCAGACTTGCAGAGGAAGTTATCAATTCTGACAGAATACTGTGAATTAAATGGGCTTTCAGTCAACACAGAAAAAACCAAAATCATCTGTTTCAGAAGGGGCGGGCCTCTTGACTCGTATTCTAGACACTTTTATTACCAGGGAAATCCAGTTGAAGTGGTTAATAAATATCGATATTTGGGGATAATTTTTTCCTCCTCGGCGAAAGGTCTGCTGGCGAGTGAAGATGCGATCTGCAAAACGCATGCTGCGAATTCCTCGGTTTTGGCGATAATCGCGTCTGCAAAGATTGATGCATGGGCGGCAATTTGGAAATTATATGGTGCAATTATAGTTGCTAATTTATTGTACGCATCTCCCATATGGGGGCTTAGTTATCTAAGCAGTCTGGAGTCTGCGCAATTGTCATTCTTTAAAAGAATTTTTAATTTGCCTAAAAATGCTCCATCTTATTTGGTCAGACTTGAACTGGGACTATATCCTATATCTGTGGAAATTTTTAGTCGAGCGATTAAATGGGTTATCAGAGTGTTACGAATGTCGGATTCCAGACTGCCCAAAATTCTTCTCTCCAGGTTAAGAGAACTAGCAAATAACGATGAATCTGTGACATCCTTAAATTGGCTGCTTCAACTGAAGGACATTTTGAATAGCCTAGGGGCAGACGATATTTGGGAAAATTTCACTCCGGATTATTGAGAACAAAATAGTTATGCCTTAGTAAGTGGTTTTGCAGAACAAAATAGAAAAAAGGATCTGTCATCGTACCTAAATTCAGACTCTCCACAATTGCTCATTTTTAGACAGTACTCCGATAACTACTCAACTTTTTACCCCTCTCGCCTGTCTCTGGACTTTCTAAGAATGAAAATGCAGATTAGATTGTCGACAGTATATTCAAGATCATTAATAATTAGCGGGTACAGATATCGATATGATCCATCAGCGATTTGCTCAATTTGTAACCAGCGTGCTCTTGAGAATTTACGACACATTTTATTTGAATGTCCTCTTTTAATTAATCTGCGCAACGAATTTTTTGGAACAGGCACGTCACCTCAAGACTTTTCGGAAGCCGCGCTAATAGAAATTATCTGTGCCAAGGACGTTGCATCTGCGAAACGCCTTTTTTTATATGTCAAAGCGTGCTTTATTCGTCGGAATTTTCTTCAAGGCTATTAATAGTCAAGTATACAATATTACTGTACATAGTTTTAGATTTTTCGTTTGTTCACAAAAATTTATTATAATCTTTCGAACCGGAACCCTTTCTCCACGGGACAATTGTATCCCCATACATGAGAAATAAAGTTTATCTATCTATCTATCTATCTATCTACATAATGTATACTTTAATTTTGTATATTTTAAAGCTATTTTTGCAATTAAGAAAACGCAAATAACGGCATAATAAAGTGTATGGGTCTAATCAGCAGATCTTATGTCCCTTTTTTCCATAATAAAACTTTGAAGCAAGCAAACTATTGAGGTTAAACATGACATACAAGGCACAGCAGAATATGCGAAAGGGATTGGTTGACAGCCGAAACCGCATAGTGATGTCATATGAAACTGGCGCGCTTTCAAACGCAAGAGTTTTTAATTGACAAATAAAATACCCAAATTAATGAATTAATTGTTTTTTAGATTTTATTTGTGTTATTTATGACCTAAATTATTATTTAAAATAATAAAAAATAATACAAAAATTTTACTGGTGAACCCCTTCTTCATTTTGCGTGATTTCTATAATGAGATTCGTATCCAAGTTTGCAGACATTTATACAGGGACAACATTAACTTCATCCGTAACTGCATGTAACCAGGTTTCGGATAATACTATGACACCGTAAGAAGAAATAGTCTTGGTACTAAATACATTTAATCTGTTAATTAAATTTTAAATTTATCGTTTTTAAAACTCCGAATATAGTTCCACAAATACTTCGAACTTATTACATTTTTTTACAATTACAATTTTTAATCGCAACTGCATTTTTTTTAATTTCAACTGTTTTTAATGCTGCACACAATCTACACACTTTCACAGAATTGGAGTTTCGTCTATAGTCTAATATAGACGTTATAACTGTGACAAATTGGACGTAATTTATGATTATTATAAATAGTTTTTATTGCTAGGAGGTTATTGTATTAAAACTTAAATTAATTCTTCAGGATTTACGAAAGAAACAAGTTTTGCGCTGACTTGCTCAAAAATTCGAATTTTTTACACGTTTTTTGGGTATGCCGCTGCCGCATATTTCCGATTCAATAGTTTCGATACTTGATAAACGAGAGAAAATGGCTGCGTCCGTCACCTCTCTTCTCCTGTTCGCCCCCTCTCCTGGTCACGCCGATCGCCCCCTATCGCGCTTGCCTCGAGCATGCATGCGTGCACATGTGTGGGGGTTCACCGACGCGGCTACCGTGTTTGTATGCGTCTTTAATCCCTTCGCCGACCCTTTTAATCTCTTCCGCAGAAATGCGTCAGAATCGCCGCAGACTACACGGAGAGAATATTTGAATGATTTTACGTCAACTAGTTACAAGGTAAATAGCCCCAATGCCTCTTCGAGGCAAAAGCGGTTGATATTCGAGGCGCACCGCGTCGATAGCATATCGAGGCATCAGGCCCCGACGATCGACTTCTCACGCCTCGACCGATCAGCGTAAAATCCGCCAAATCGTCGAGGTAGCGCCGCGGAAAGGAGGGGATGGAATGAAAAAAAAAAGAAGGGGTGGTGCCATCCCCTCCTTTCCGTGGCGCTACCTCGGCGATTTGGCGGATTTTACGCTGATCGGTCGAGGCGTGAGAAGTCGATCGTCGGGGCCTGATGCCTCGATATGCTATCGACGCGGTGCGCCTCGAATATCAACCGCTTTTGCCTCGAAGAGGCATTGGGGCTATTTACCTTGTAACTAGTTGACGTAAAATCATTCAAATATTCTCTCCGTGTAGTCGGCAGGTGAGAATTTCCAGCAAATTTGCTGTATATGTGATGACGCATATTCCGTAGTTCTGCCGACATATCTTCCGCCTGATTTTTCCCTTATATGCGGCAATATGCAGCAGATCTGGCTGTCTGGGCCAGACATGTATCCCACTTACACTTTTATCAATATGAATCCGAAAAACCGATACAAACTGTATCCCCATCAATAAAAATTTCATTCTTATACTTTGTTAGTCTTAAAACGGATATAAATGCAATCCTTAGTAATCCTATTCCTTTCTGGGTTGCCAGCCCCTGGAATTTAATACTCTTCTATCCCATGAAAGTATACAAATTCTTTACATACTAATCCTGATCGACTTTTATTGCCTGAATACTTTTCTATTCAATTAAAGTATTGATATGGAACGGATTTTTACACTTTAATTGAATAGAAAAGTATTTAGGCAACAACAGTTGATCAGGATTAGTATGTAAAGAATTTGTATACTTTCATGGGATAAAAGAGTATTAAATTTCGGGGGCTGGCAATCCAGAAAGGAATAGGGTTATTAACCCAGATAACACATGATATTCACTGCATATTCGAAATTCATACGAAAATCTCCCGTGAATATGCGTAATATTCTCAGAATATACTGAGAATATCGTAAACAGCATATAACATTTCCTATATTCTAAACATATTCTCATAATACCGAAAACAGAATATTGTATTTATTTCAAATTTCATATATTCTCAGATAACATATGATATTCGCCGCATATTCGAAACTCATATAAAAATCTTCTTTGAATATCCGTAATATTCTCAGAATATACTCAGAATATCATAAACATCATATAATATTTTGTATATTCTAAACATATTCTTAAAATATCGAAAAAAATATTATATTTATTTCCAATAACGTCTATTACCCACATATCCCAAACTAAATCTAAATTTTCCATACTTAAGAATTAAAAGTAAACACGCATAACGTATACCCTGTGAATATTCTCAGAATATTATATTTATTAATTTTTAATTTTTGAAATTTTCAAAATTCATGTAGGTCTTTGTCGTACTCTACCTTCTGCTGATAATCTCGAAAATCCCTGAAAAATGTATAAAAGCGAGTACGGTTTTAATATCGTGCACTGTGGGTAACACAAATATCAGTTTATGCCATAAATGGTGTTCAACAGTGGTAGACCGATGGTCGGTGTCGCGCGTGTTCGCTATTTATTGTTAAGCGCCGCACGCAGTGGACTACGACTGGATAGGTGACCGCATGAGAGAACAGCTTGTTTTAAGATAATTAAATCATCTTAACAATTTAAAAAAGTAATAAAATTAAATAAAACGATAATAAAATTAAAAATAAGAAAAAAATTAATTTATTTATAAAAAGAGAACAAAAAATTTTATAGTGGATGATATTTCTAATTTGATAGGATTAGGATACAAAAATATTCGTTATATCTTATCCCTTTCGATCCACTCTGATTGGGATAGAAATGTATTAAATAAAATCATGACAAAAAGAGGATACAAAAGTATTCATAAAATTCCTATCCTTCTCTATCCACTTTTTTAAGCAGGGCTGTTCATCTATTCTTGAGTTGTTATTAGTTTTTATTGTATGAAGATTTACATTATCATTTATACTATTGCGAAATTTTGTCCAATCTATATTTTTATAGTCATATACTTGTGATTTATCAGCGTATTGAATTGTACAGTTAAGAATTTCAGATTCAATTGGATTATGGTCTGAGTTTAATATTGACAAACATTTAGGTGCTGTACACTTGTTTATATTTTTCAATAATAACAGATCAATAATACTAGGAGCGCCTCGTTTCGGATAATGTGTAGGTTCTGCCGGTGCATAAATATTAATATTATTCTTTACGCAATAATTAATTAAGGTTTTACCCTTCGCATTGTTAGAAATACAGTTCCACGACGTATGCCTGTCATTTAGATCACCCGCAATAGCTACTTTACCACAATAGCTAGTAACTTGTGCGAATTCATTTTTAAGTAAAACTTTATTCGGCGGCAAATAAATATATACTATTTTAACTTTGCCTTTAGCAGTTTCTACAATAATAGCAAGATGTTCAAGATTGGCAAGCTTTATAACCGGTATTTGGTAGTGTTTAAGGGGGAGTAACACCTTTGACGGCCGAAATCGACCTCATTTTCAAGATTTTTCTATACATACAAGGAAGTGCGCAATTCAAAATCGGATTTTTGGGCTTTTTTGTTTACATATTGAAGTTACTCAACATATTTTTTGTTTTTGAAGAATAGTCATGGTTTATAAAATAAACGCCGTCAAAAGAGGCTGCTAGCGTCGCGTATGTCTTGCTGGTGAACACGATTGTGGCTGACTGGAGTGACCTAAGGCAAAAATATCAATTCGTTCTTAATCTGTTATATTTTGAGTAAGGTAGTACTAGTGGATTTTAAAAAATATCAATTTTTGAGAAAATGTCATGATTTAAAAAAAAAACTCGAATTTTCGCCTAAAATATGACGTAAGATCGATTGCCAAACAAATCTAATGATTCTTTCTTAAAAAGGACAGGTAGTGCCATGAAGGCACCTATGCTGAGTATAAAGAATTTTGATTTGAGTCGATCGGATAAAAATTGTGGGCGTAGAGATGTACACCAACTTGAGAAAAAGTTATTACCTTAATCGGCAATGCCTGGCCCGTACAATTGTCCTTCCAAAACAAGGTCCTCATCATCTTTTGCCTTTTTATTTGACATATCAAGTCTCCGAGCTGTTTTAGCTTCCTCAGTCATGGCGCTCTCGGCTGCGCGGAGCCGCCGTTCATCGGTTTCTATGCAAAAGTTGTAGCAGATGGTACCGATCGTTAAGTTAAAAACTTGCATAATTTCTAATACACTTTTTAGGCCATCGTTGAAATTGCAAATAGCAATATTGGCAGCAATATCAACGATATCCTTGCTGCTGTGGACCACTTTCGGCGCTATAGACCACAGCATAGAGTTAAAGCTCTCGTAGTTATTTTGGGTATACCCGCTGAAAGGTATAGACTACTGAAATAGTAGATATTTCTGGGGAAATAATCATAAGCGACATCTAACGTACTATCCCGAACTAATAGGAAGCCTGAAATACTTGAAAAACACAAGAGAAAGGCGAGCTCGGTGAGCGCCCCGCGGCCCTTTTCCCGCGCTAGAGGTAGCACACAATCATAGCTGTTTTCGACATGAAATAAATTCAAGATCGCTTAGGCGTTAATGAAATCATATTCTAGACACCTTAAACTATGATTTATGCCAATAAAAAATTTTCGGATTTTTTGAAGCCGCAAAGGTGTTACTCCTCCTTAATGCCTTTACGTACCATTACAGCTACTCCCCCTCCAGCACTATTTCTGTCATTTCTGTACACGTTATATTCTGGTATTGTCAACAAATGCGTATTATCTAGTTTCGTTTCACTAATACAAACTACATCGTATTTGCGCTGTTTGATTATAATTTCCAATTCATTAATTTTATTTCTAATTGAGTTTGCATTCCAATATAATAGCTTTAACGACTTGATTTCAGGCATTTTTCGAATAGTTGAAGTATGCCCTCTAATAGAGCACCAATTTTTGTAATTCCATTTTCAGCCATTTTAATTTTTAACACTGCATTTTTAAACACTTTTGTTACACGCGTTTATATGTACACTTTTAATAAGTTCCTTTATATCACCCATTGTGCTTGTAAAATCATCGCTTTTGTCTTTATCCAGGTTTTATTGGTTCTTCATTACTGCATTCCTATAGGAATAACGTAGTGGTTCCTGTCTTTTATTAGTAATGTTGTAACTTGTATCTTCTTTATTCATCGTTGATCTGTTTCTCCCATTATGCCTCGTATTCTTAATATGAGCCCTATTCAAGTTCACTTCTTGCCGTTGTCTTAGTATTTTTTGGTAGATTTCACAATCTGGATTACTTGCCGTATGATTCCCACCTCAGTTTACACATTTCGGTTTACTAATTTTAGTTTTAATTTCGCACTGTCTTGCATTGTGGTTTCCTGCACACTGTACACACTTGGATATTCTTGAACAATTCGTAGCTACATGGCCAAAACTTTGACAATTATAGCATTGCGTAACTAACCGCTTACTTTAAAATTTTTCCCACTTTACAATCCAAAAGCAGAGTTGTTTGATATTTTTTACCATCTTTATATCGGTTCCTGCTTTAAAATTGACAATAACTATAGGCAACTTAGTTTTTTCGCCATTTAATTATTTTTTTTCTAATTGCATTACACTTAATGGATTTACCTTCTTATCAACTAACTCTTTAATTTCTTCACACAGTACATTCGGTGGAAGTCCTTTCAATACTAATTTAATTTCTTTCAGTTCTGGTAGGCTGTACGTGTGATACTCCATTTTGGATTTTCTAACTTCTTCTAAAGCCACTTTGTAGTTATATGTTGTTTTGGTATATAATCTAATTCTGTTACCTTTGTATTTAACTTTAAGTTCTTCGTTCTTAACTGCTTGAAGTGCCTTTATGGCAGCCGTATGATTGACAATCAAATCATATACTACAATCGGCGGAATTTTCATTGGTTTCCGAAGCAATGACCTCATCCTATTCCGAATCTTGACTTTCCACATCTGACAAGACATTAAATCTGTTATGCGTCGAAATATTCATAATTCCTTCGCTACTTTAATTTAATTTTTTCCGTTTTCTCCTGGGTTTGGTGTTTGACATAGGTATGAATTGCGTTGTTATTACTGACACTAGTACACAATGTACTGTAAACACGGAGAAATACAATTTCTCGTCCGTTTACCACGACGACTAGAACGAATATGAAGGGATATATATATATATATATATATAAGAATCGAATAATAGGTAATTAAGGTTTTTGTTTAAGATCTTCCTGGCCGCTCTCTGATTATCCGAAGTTTGGAATTTTTAATAATGATTGATTTGTCCCGTTTTTTAGTTCTTTGATATGGTAGAAAGTGCGGCACGTGTAGAATTGTATGTTTACCTTTTCTGGGCCTTGTTGGGCCGGAAGGGTTAGTCCTGAGGGATGGTCTCCTTGAAGAATCGGGTCGACTCCCCTGAATTCCTCGGATGACGTGGAATTTTTGTTGTTGTCGGAATTTTACTTGATGTGTTAAGGGAAAGAGGAAAGGTAGGAATGTCAAGCGTTAAGAATAACAGGGAAGGAAGGAATATCAAGTATTTAGAATGACAAGGAAGGAAGAAAGAAGGACAGCATGTAGAGTTTTAATGCACTCCCGAAACACATAGATTAGGCGAATTGACTGAACCAGACTATAGTAGATAAACCGGACAGCAGTGCACTCTCGAGTTTCAGACTGAACTAGACGAGACTGTTGAAATAATAGATACTTCGGGCTGACTGACTGACTGACTGACTGACTGACGGATTCCACTCTCCCGATAGTCGAGTAGAATGAATTAGGCTGTTGAATTTTATGGGATCACTTGCTTTTATAGCCAGCCACCCTTAGGAGAATTGGGGTTGATCTGAGGGTGCAAGGGTTGGATTTGGAGTGGAGAACTTTTACACTTTTTTTATCCGTATTCATTGTAACCTGTTTGGAACTAAAGTTGTGTCTAATAATTTGTTATTTATTTATTTATTTATTATTAATTAACGGGCGGCGCCGCCCTTTTGTTCACCACATAGGGATCGAACTCACGACCTACGACTTTGTAGTGCAGTCTATTACCGCCTGAGTCACAAAGCCGATATGCCCGTTATATATTAAATATTTTAAAGATCTGAAAATTGTACTGTTTCGATCTTGAAAATAGCTTTGATTTCATTAATGTTACTCTCATAATTATGCGAGTTTCTTGTTAATAATTACTCTTGCCATTCGTTCTTTTTTATTTACAGTTTTTACAGTATTGTATCTGGTGAAATAAGTTAGTCTGGTGTTTGTGACTTTCGATGAATATAAATATTATTGATGGATACAAATTAAAAATTGATATCTTTTTAAAATGGTTTTAGTATTTGGAAATAAGGACATCTAGCAAAAGTCCACGTGGATGCCATTTTATTGATCTGTAACAACGCCCCGTTTATTTAACAAAGTTAGAGGACCAATGCTTCATAACATTCTTTCACTGTTTTATTTACGCGTGATATTTATTACTTAGTTATTGCTATTTACTTGATATTGACGCGCCAGCCTTTCACCACTTCAGGCCACCATTGAAAACGTGGATGTTTCCACTGTTTACATGTCGTTTACACGAGAATGCGTATATTGCAGAACATTTAACAAAGTTGGGGATTTAAATGTCTTCGGGTGATTACGGACACGTAACAATTATAAATGGCCCTCATATTGCAGACGATTAAGCGTTGAATGCGTATTATATTCGATATTTGGATTTTGTTTTTAAATAAGAACCCGGCGATATTTTTGCATAGACCTTTAGATGGGGGATAATAATAATCACTACGTAAATTAATCAAAAATTAACTCTAAAACTTGCATAGACCTTCATTGACTGAATAACCTTTCAAGGAAGAAAGTCAATAAAATAACGAATGTGTAGTCATAAATTTACATCATGTGTAGATGTGTGCTACGGAATCCATCATTTTCATTACTAGTGTTTAAAATCGCAAGGTGATAATGGCGGTTTGAAAAACCCCCATTGTTATTAAGCGATATGTACGCTTTCTTCCCAAGATAACAATTTTTTTTTATACACATAAGAACGCATTGTTTCTTGTAAATCTAGTTTATAAAAGATGACATACTTAAAATCATCGAGAATCACCATCCGAAACAGACGGACTAATGGCGATTTCAGCGCAATTGATCACGCGTTACATGAATATAGAGCGCGATGGCTTCGCAGATACAGAAAGCGCGAGCGGCGTCACTCGCTTTAACTAAGATTTCCAACGTTGTGTATGCTCCGGACGGGAGACGGCATGTGGTGCACCCGCCCCTCCCTCGGGAAGGTTGTCGTTCCTGGGACTACTCCAGACAACCTCAGGGCGTCTGTTGGAAAGTGTTGGGCGACCCACCACACGGAAAGGTCGGCTACGAGCACGTGGTCGGCCCCTAGGGACCCGAGACAAGTGGCTTCGATTGCGCCAAAGAGGGGCATAAGCGGCGCTTTTGTTGTGCTGGGCGGTGCGCCGCGGCGGAGGACTCTGGGTCGGGGGTCCGAAGCCGCAAAATCAAGCATGACCTCCGGCAGGGCGCCAATTTTTCCGGACGCAACACGGAAAAGACCGTCGTCAGTTAGGAAGCGCCCTTGTTAGGGTGCCAAGGCTGTGAGCGCCCCAAATTCGAGGGTCACAGAAAATGGCGTCCCGTGAGATTCACTAGCAACTACTTGGGTCAGGGGGTTTCAACGTCACTGATCACGAATCCGATGTTGGTTTCAGAAAATGCAAAATGGCGGATTCAGTATGGTGGACGAATACTTGGAAAATTATCTGAATCCATGTGATACTTGTTAATCTGTTTTCATCTCTTTGATCGCTCGTAAAATATTATTGAAGTCAATAGTTGTCTCAGTATTGTTATAATAGCGGGGCATGTAGGTTAATAATTCTTGAATATGTCAAAATAAAAATCAGTTATATCGAAGGAAGAGACAGCACTAAAAAAAATCGCAGCGCTAAACACATTTTACCGTCAAATGAATATATGAATTTGATTATACAAATAAGGTTTACTGCATCGGTTACATGTCTAGAGGTTCCGCTACGTAGTTTTTCATTGTCCAGGTGTAATGCTATAGTTTTCGATGTCTAGGTATTCCGCACCGAAGTTTTCGATGCTTAAGTCTTCCGCGCCGTAGTTTTTTATCGTGCAGGTGTACCGCTCCACGGCTTTTAACGTCTAGGTGAGCTGATATGTTACGATAATTAATGAAAACAGTTTACTATTATTTTCTCACACTCCGTAATTTATTGTGTTCAATTAGTATAAAGCGCGGATTGAGGATGAGGAACGGAGAAAGGGACAAGGTAAAATTGGGAAAGTCGAGGCAGACCGATTGTAGGCCTGTATGTAGATCTTCCTGATGATTAGAGATGGGGCGAAAGTTGTTAAATATGAACTTACCCCCGTGTGGTAGAACCCGGGGTTGAAGAGAGCTGTCCAGAATTGGCTGGACCGAGAAGCGATCCCAGAGAATGGTCTTCTGCGGTTCCTAACCTGGGTTGTCCGTTATCGCGCATTTCCGCGATATTGCAATAGCCGCGTGCTCCCATTGAGCAGAGCTGCACTGACGCTTTTCCGGATTGATCCACTGCCCAAGCAGCAAAATTGGTCGAAATTACTTCAATTCGGCTTCCGAATAGGTCCAAATGCCTAACGGCCCTGACCTGATTAACGTCGAATCGACTTCTATTTCAGGTAAGTGGGGAACAAAAAGACGGTAAATTTGAGGTAAATATTAGGTAATGGAAGGCATTTGGACTAATAAGGCATAGACCAATTTGGGAGAACGGACCTATAAGAAGTCGAATATTAGTAATAATTTGGTAATTTTGACCTAATTTAGACTTTTCGACTTAGTGGATGCCTTGGTTAAAAAAGAAACTTCTGAGCGGATTTTCAACGCAATTTACGGGTTCGTACCTAACCTACATACCGAATTTGAATTTATTATGTACCCAGATATAAGTATTTTCATGAAATAACACACACTCGCTTATATGATCTAAGATACACACCTACCTATACATGCCTATAATTATTCGACGCCATATGATATACACAGATCAGTGTTCGCACGCACGCACGCATAACATATTAATATTCGTGATACGATGAAACTTGCTTTCTTATATACGGACCTACTTATGCTCTTAGAGCTTGTGAGAAAGTTTCAGTATGTCAGAACATGCAATGCACGTGTTCCATACAGTACTTATGCGCCACCCCTTGGTGGGAGTTCGAAACTGGTCGATACGACTCTCGACACTTTGTCTATCTTTGACAGCTCAAACTTAATCGCAAAATAGCTACGCGCGCGTAAGCTATTTACAGAGATTATATTTATCCGGCTATTTATAACGCGATTATGAAAATACGAATTGTATTTCCGTACAGGTCTTTGTGTTCTTGTAAGTGTTGTTTTTGATAGGTTAACCTTAAATCATACATATATATTTTAAACTGAAAGAGGTTAATCTGTCAAAGGTGTATCATCCAGCAAACACATTTAAGCATTCAAAAATTATTGGAAAAATAACATTTGTTAAATGTCAAATGTGTTTGCTGAGTGTAGTGCCAATTGATGCTGCAGTGTGTTGTGCTTTGACGACGCAGTACACTCTGACATACGTCAGACTTTAAAAGATGCAGTAATAGTTTTATCCGGAGTGTTGACACACGACATTGATGATTTCACAGAACCGAAAGGGCTGTTATTACATACTATTGAATTCTTATAAAAGAATAATATTGCAATCGTCACAAATTTACTTAAGTATTACTCCAGCACGTTATGTACGTCAAGTTTGAAAAAACGTGCTTGATGTGAAATAAGTACAGCGTCTTTTCAAATTTGATATATAAAAGTTGCCAAAATAGAACAATGGCTGATCAGTGGTGGTTTTGTGATTTTATTTTTTGGGATAAATGAATACAATCATCAAGATACAATTTCCGTCCAGTGAAATTGTTGATATTATGTGAGAGCATTACAGATGAAAAGATTACTGCGTCTTTTGAAATTAGGTTTATAAAAGTTATCAGAGCGGAGTTACAGTAAATCTGTAGTGATTTTGTGCTTCTGTATATTAAAACAAGTCAATACTATCATCAAAAACCCATCTATCTTCTGTGAAATGGTTGAGGTTGTTTGAGAACAATCCTAGCGAAATGGTTACTTCGCCTTTTCAATTACGAAGTTGAAAATAGGAGCATATTCATAGAAAAGTAAAAAAAAATGTTGTGTACTACGCTGCAATGTATGACTACTGATAAATATTGCTATTTATGTACGAATTGACATCTTAGAATCGTTCCTACATTCTGTAATTACACTCTGACTATTTCTGTCTGTCAAGTTTCAAAACTTGCTGTAATTCTTTCATCATTAGTGCTCTCACTCAACATCGACTATTTTATAGGATCTAAAATGTTTTTTGATGATCGTATTGATTTGTTTTAATATACGAAAGCATAAAATCACCACAGGTTTACTGTGATTACACTCTGATAAATTCCATAAATCGGATCTCAAAAGACGCAGTACTAATTTCATCAATAGTGCTTCTACACGACATTGACAGATCATCGTAAAAAAACTGTAAGAATAGTAATAATGTATACTCCACTTTTCTACGTTCCAATCTCATGTAATGTAACTTTCTAACTTTTGTATTCTTACCATTCGTCTTACATGATAAATACTTCACACGTATTTCAACATGCACTCATCATTATTCTTTCGTTATCTTCATCTCATTTTGCATTTCACTTGTGCTCACTCGTTAGTATTAATTTAGTTGTAAATAGTAGTTTGTAATTAATTATCTGTATTATGAATTGTATTAGCCATAAGGTAACGCGAACCTCGCAACCAAGGCTTAAGAAATAAATAAATACAAATACAAATACAAATGTACTTGTTGGGACTGATATCATAATAAATATGTATACGAAAATAGGAAATTGGGTTATCATTTGACAGATTAACCTCAAATCTCATGATTTGAGATTAAGTTGTCAAAAAATAATACACACCTTCACAAATTTTATTTTTGTAATTCATCGACTAACAAATGGTTTGGAATTCACTACTGCTAGTGAGTGCTTCTCGTATTGGTAAATTTACTGCCGTAGACAGTTTGCATCGCCCTGAAAGTGCATGTTGGGTCGCAACAAAGCCTTCATACTTTCAAGTTCAGAATAGGGAATCTGGCAAAGGCATATTCACTTTCCTAACTTTTCTTTTCAAAACCATTGGACTTTTAAGGCAGAACACATGTTCATATTTGGTAAAATATGTACTAAAATATAACCTATTGGTTAAAAACTTTCAGGACGATTTTAAAGTTAAAATTTGGTTCATTTTACTTGCAGAATATTCCTCAAATACTTTCTTACTATCAGGACATTTTTCAAGTCGATATTTGGTTACTTTAACCTATGAAATAGACCTCAAGTACATTTTGACTTAGAAGACATAATTTAGGTTGTAATTTGGCTATTTATTACTAAATAGGGCATTTCAACTATGGCTGGGGTCAGAATTCCTTATTTTGCTGCTTGGGTGTGTGCTTCTCCGCGAACACCCTCGGAGTTCAGTCACGATTCCTTCGAAAAAACTTATTAACTGATTAATATAGATACTGATTAACTGACGTAACCCCTCGATGCTGCGTAAAAACTGAGTAACTGGTTCGTAACTAAATGACTTCGGGCCCATCGCCTTGGCCTTTTATAGTTTGCACTTGACATTGGAATTAGAAAAGGTGTGAGATTACGTGAAAGAGAAAATAAAGGGGGAAGAATTGGGGAATCCAGGATTTGACGCTTAGTTACAATAATTGTAAAATAGTGTTAACAAGTTTTGGTATTTCGCTATGTTTTTCGGCCGCTGCATTTGCAATTTTAATATAACTATTCTTGTCGGTGATTTTACAATCGTAGTGTTCACAATTCATTGAATAATACATAGTGCTTAGCTTGTTAGTTACAGGTTGCTTACGTGTCTATGAATTATTGTTAGTTATTATTAATAATTTTATTGTTTGAACATTATTAATTATTATACAATATTGATTGTTGTCGATTTTTGTTAGGTTTTGTACCGCTGTATCGCAGCTTGAAGGTGTTCCGCCTCGTGCCCCGCGGTGGTTTTTTTAATTGCTTTTCAGGGAAAAGCAAGCATAGAGGGTCATAAACCACGTGTGCGGAAAATCTGAATACCGAAAACTATGGAGCGGTACACCTAGACAACGAAAGACAACGGTGTGGAACACCTGGCCACCGAAAACTATGGAGTATTACATATCGACAATGAAACACTACGGTGAGGAAGTCCTGGATATCGAAAACTACGGAGAAGTACACCCAGACCTCAAATCCATGGAGCGGTGTACCTGGACGATGAAAAACTACGACACGGAGTCCCAGACATCGAAAACTACGGCGTGGAACACCTAAACATCGGAAACTCTGCAGCGGCACGCCTGGACAACGAAAAACAAAGAAGCGGATCACCTGGACATCGAGAATTATAAAGCCGTACAACTGGGTAATGAAAATCAACGGTGCTGAACACCTGTACATCGAAAACTATGGAGCGGTATATGTGGGCAACGAAAAACTACGGTGCGGAAAAATAGGCGATGAAAAACTATGTCGGGAATACATGAACCTCCTCAAGGACAGATACGGATGAGCCTGTGATAAGTTTTGTGCAGGTGCACGCGAATTTTCAATTATTCCAACCGAAAATGTAAAGAATAATATGTCTCGCAATACCCCGAAAAAAATTTCCCACAATACCGGAAACGCGTCATTGCTCAGTATCGCCCTCTGTAACGACACATTATATTTTTTTGGCAATTCCTTTCGGGGGTCAAAAGGTTGATGGTACTCGATACATATCCTTATATATACCTGTAATTTTTGCTAAAAAATTTAAGGAAATCAACGATAGCACAAACGCTCGATTTAACTTTCAAAATGATGAATTTTAAAACCTTAGTGCAAAAAGTTTTACAATTCATTTCGACACGCCAAGTATTATTAACAACTGATATTTGAAAGATATAAAACTATACCTAAATTTTAGTACTGCGAACTAATAGAGGTGTTGCGCAATTCCCCACGTATCACCATTCCCCACTCTCTCCTACTATTTTAAATTGTAATAAATCTGCTTAACATCAAGCAACTTTTAGCGGATAAAATTTGAGTATTGGCAGATACCGCAAGGAGGCTGCAAAGACGGGAGGATGGAATTCGACAAAATGTAATATTTTGGTCGAATCCTTTCAACCTCTTCAAATATTGAGTCACAGTCACACGAGAATTTCCGGCCATGACCTCGATTGAACAATTCATGGTGGAGCATCTACGAAAAAACATCTAGGCTAAGATGTCCAGCTCAGAAGATTGTCCACCCGTCAGTGCATTAGTGCCATTACCATGCCAGGATGGGGTCATCAATACCTTAGCGTATCGCTAGACATTCTTAAACCAGGCGGTACAGAGTACGCTTTGTAGATCCTGTAGATGTCATGCTGAGACACTAACGCATCTTTTGGCAGCATGCCCAAGATATGCAGTTTCAGCATACATCGAACGTCACACTGCGGCTCTCCGATTGCTAAATTACCATCTTTGCAGTACTCGTGGTATTGATGGGACCCCCAGTTTTGCCGTACGTCCCCACTAATATTTAATCCGTAGTCGGGAATGAGTCGTGCCGAATATAGGGGAATTACTCATTCTCGACGAGCAGGCAAATATCAGCTCATACGCCTGACATCGTCCTTATTGACTTCGATGACAAATCCATCTTCGTCATCGAGTTTTCTGCGCCAGCAGAAACAAATATATTCAGCAAAGAGGACGAAAAACGGATGAAATATCAGGAACTCCTGTTCGAGATTCGCAAGCTGTATCGAGGATTCAAAATCAAGCTCGTCGTGCTGATAATTGGAGTGCTGGGAGGAATGAGACCAGCTTTCCTCCAAAACATCAAAAGCATTCCGGCATGCCGAGAACATGCAAATTCCATAGAAGGCCGAATGCAGAAAGCAGTACCTACTGCTGGGATCTCTCCGTCTGCTGAGATGATACGAGATTCGGTAACCGCTAACTAATGATAGAGGGAGTGGTTCCAGTTGCGAACGAAATGGCCCGGTGCAGTCTGCAGCGGGGGAGATGGATATCGGAACCACATTTCTGCTGCAGACTGCATACGTGGACAAGGGAGGTTAGGGTTTTAGTCGGTAAACCTTGCCGTTAACATCAATGGTGAGGGAGTCTAACACACTGGGGGTTAAACGACATCTTCAATCCCCTATGGTGCCTAATGCATTTCCCCGCTCCGTAAAAAAAAAACAATTATAAAACACGTAATTGCACGGGAAATATCGAAAAAATTGATTATAAAATTATTAAAATTAACTCCGTTTGCAATACTCGTCGATGAAAGGACCCTTATTATCGCGATTAAATACTTTACAAACATTATTCACAATATATAATTTATTTTAGATTCAGAAGAAATTTGAGAAGTTGACAGCGAAAACTTTATTCGAGTACTACGAGCGAAGAGTATTTCCATACATATCGTAATAATAGCTTTTGGGAACCTAGGTCTACTTCAAGATTTGTTGAAATTATCTCGAGATTATAAACGCAGCGAGATTGGGAAATAAAAATATTACCGAAAACATTCACGAGAACGGTTCAGGTAAAACAAGATAATTGTTCTATTGAATTTGGAAGCACAGCTTATTCAGAGAAAGCATTGCTGTACAGGGCTGTTGAGAAATCCTCTTTAAATAGCAGAGACTGGCGCTAAGTCGAATATGGGGTTAAACCCGACACACAAAATCTTCGAAACTATAAGCATTTTTGAAAAATATGAATAACTTGTGAGTGCACTTGTATATGATGTTTAATTGGCATGAAGTTTTGGACATATTGCATTTTTTTAAGTAAGAATAATAATGCTGTATATTTTCATATATCCTATTTTTAGGCAAACGTAATTTAATACGTTCTTAATCCTTTTGGTTTTTGTTCACCTTGTGTATACTCCCAGGCATATAGTAATTTGTTCGTAAATTTAAGTTGTACTGATTTAAGCCAAAATGAACGTGCTTGAAATGGTGTGACAAATGTAGCATACGTGATGGGTGACTTGCCATTGTTGTCGTCCACTAACGGTATGCTTATTCTATGCATGCCATTTTTAAGTAGTGAATTCTGTATGTTATATACTATTAGTTAAAATACGCGTACGAAGTGTTCAGGGTCGATAATATTGTGGACTCTGCAGGTAGTACGCTGCGAGTTTTGTTTTGTGACTACATAAAGTACATGCACCAATTGTTCAGAGTTGCCGATTTCGAGATAAAATAACGAATATATTAACAATTTACTGATAATAATAAAATAATAATAAAATCATCAAAAATAACAAAGCAAGGAAATAGGGTATGCAAAAACAGATTAGTATGGTTACGGTTCAGAATTTGTAGCGGAGGTGAAATTTCTTCTAATAATGATAGAAGTAACGGAGAAAGAGAAATGATGATGAAAACTGGGAAAATAACATTTTACTTAAAATATAAATGCTAGAAGGAAGATCGTAATATCGTTAAATAAAATTCGTTGAAAGTAATATAAAAGACTATTGCAAAATGACAAAAGTTCATTGACGCTCGTAGGTAGGATCAAAATATGAACCGTTATCGATAAACTATGCTAAAGTGAGAAGAGGGAAGTGAGAGATGGAGAGGTAATTATTCCCGGATGTAACAAGCTGACCCTGTCTCACTAAGCCTTTAAATACTATAATACCAGCGGCATTACATTTGTGGTCACCGATCTTGAAACGAGGGAGGTGAAATCACTATATTCTATTCGCAATCGTCCCTATTAATCATCAAGAACGTGTACCCACTTAATATCGCTATCGGGATATTCACTGGAAGTTAATCAGCGTATGATTCGATCCTGAATACCGTATACAATTGCACTAATATTAATCCCAAAACTGTCACATAAGAACATTTCTTAAAAGAAAGTTCTCAAACGATCTTTAGTTCCCATGGTTCCTGTGTCAGGTCCGAGGTCGCCAATGGCATTATCTATTAAAATTCAAAATTTTAATGTGGGCTGTTATCCTGTTTGCTGCTGCACACATGTCTTACTGTACCCGTGCCGGGTTGGGCTCCGAATGTTATCACATGCACGACAGTGTGTCTAATTTATACACCGGTTACAAGTTACGTTAATCTTGATAGGCACTTAAGTAAATTTAAAGGAGAAATGGGAGCCATAAGATTGCATAAAGAAATTATTAACAAACAATACAATAATAGGAAAAGAATATTTCTTTTAACTTAAGTAAGAAAAAAAATTGATTTTTCCAAAAACAAGAAATTTGTATCTTAAGTAAAAATTTGCTTCTCAGAATTTTAGTTATTTCTATGAAAAAATATTATGACCGTATTAGGATAACAACTACAAAATATTTATGCATAATTTTAATTACTATTTTAATTACATAAATTATTTAAACCTTTAATCAAATACTAATCGTTGATTAATCCTATAATGATAATATAACAAAAACTTATAAAAACTTGGAATTGCTTAATATTAAAGATGTAGTTTCAAGTTGAAAATCTTAAGTTAAATCTACAAATAATAAAATATTACAAATCAAAATGGAATGGTTAACATTTTAAAAGAATGTCAATTTTATATTCTATCCGGTACACAAATATTTATTGTTATATATATTAAATAATTGAATATTTATTATTAAATAAATAGTTTCATAGGTCCTTCATTATGACAAATTACAATACAATTTATCTGAGTCTTGCGCTGGTAAGTTATTCAATACTCGCTAATTGAGTCACTTAACCCTTTCCTGCACACATTTCTCGGATGAACCATTTTTCATGAAACTGGGTACTCGGGAGTTTTTGGGATCGCTGATTATGACTCTGAACTCAGATTTTGAAAATTCAAAATGACGGATCATGGTGGCCGCCAAAATGGGAAAAACTTACCTAATCGATATGGAACTGGGTATTCAGGTTTTTTTTGAGGTTGCTGTATTTCAAGTTAAGCATCCTAGTGGGGGATGTATACATTGAAGAGTGTGACAAAAAAGCGTTGGGCCCGATATTGCACAGATCGTAGGCCTATTTCAGAGCGAGAGAGAGCTGCTTTACCAGTAGAGGCTATCTTCTAATGGTAGCGCCGTTCGTCGACTGTATCAGCCTGCGTTTTTCGTCGTTTTCCCAGACCCCCGTGTCATTGCGATACAGAGGGGTCAAGTCGCTCTACGAGATATAATATTGTAATGGGTGATTTATCTACTTAAAGAATGTTCTAACTTTATTTTAAATATAAAATAAAGATAGACCTTTTATTAAATTGTTATTTATGTGTAATTTACGAAAGTATCCGGGGTTACCGAATTATCTCTACAGAGATAATCATTAGTCGTGATATAGTACCTTTATTGAAAGAACCACTCGTGGTTCAAGCAATATATTATAGAACATCGAAACACTTATAAAAAGTCTATTTCTAGGGCACTTAGGCCGAAATCATTAATTCTGAAATTTTCACGGTGTTTCCGAGACTAAAATTTTAAATTCTTTTAATATCAGTATACATTTAATATCTTTATTATATAGAACAAAGTAACAATTTATATCTAAGCTCATGTTACTTCATTCTCACTAACGAATAATTAGAATTATATAAGCTAACAGTAAAATGTGCTAAGGTAAGATGAACTAAAGATGGGCTTCAGCAGTTATTTTTCATACTCACTTTTCATCACTATATGATCATGTACTGAAAAGATATTCTGCCCAAGGTCTTGCAATTTCACTTTCTTAACGTCGAACGATTGGCAATAAAATGGGGATCCCAAAATTGGTTTCATCCCTTGCAGCACATCAATTTTATATCTTCCTGTAAATACACAAAAATTACGCAATTAGCCACATTTCTTTGCGGTAGGATGCAGATCGTGTTTTTTATTTTGCATCCCAATTTTTGATGCATCACTTAGTTTCGTTATATTCACTTGGAAAATAAAATGTAAGTTGTGCGAAAAGCTCCATCTTGTAATAAAATAAACACAGATCAGTATCACGAATCACAAGTTAATTGCATCTAAAACTGTTTTCGAAGGAGAATTTAAGTGGGATATAATTTTTTTGATGTATTCATTATCGATAACTTAAATATTTGATATAAGAAAGAGGACTATTTTACGAAAGGATACATAAATAAACGATTATTATCAACAAATCTAAAAATGTATAGGAGCATGGAACACGTAGGACTGAGGCGATTTAAACTTCCCTTGATGTTAGTTCAATGCGAATTTTCATACGCAACTGGTTTTTAACCGTCTTGTTTGCTCGTCGAGCTCAATCATCGAATCGTTATTTTCAAAGTGCGTGAAAGTCCCGTTCCCGAATTTTCTTTCTTCCTACGTCATTATCGGTTATACTCGAAGTATAGCATAACGTCAAGCATGTGCCTCCGAGATGTATTGAAAACAAACGGAATTGAAAAAAAAATATATATATACGTATATAAATAACGCTTTATTTTATTAATCCTCTCGGAAGTTTATTATATTTTAAACACTTGTAGGAGTAATAATTCATTGCGCTGCTCTCTTTGTGTTTCAAAAAGCGATAAATATAAATTGTATAAAGCCATTTTTATTGGAATAAGAGGCATTTTTGCTTCGAACTAATTTTTTCAAGACACGTCGTGAGCAATCGTATAAATTTAGAGTACATCCCCTGATTTTTGTTAAAACGTGTTCATCGTGAAGAAGAGTAAGAGGATTGTTGTAAATACCGATAGTTTTCGTTAAGGAGTTATAGTCTCTCTAGAAATGTTTGCGTCACAAACTAAGCTACAATTTCCGCCAACTAGTGCGAAAAATGTTGGAGAAAACTGAAGTGTTTGTTAAAATGTACATGGCGGCCACAAGACGTTACGCCCATAGAATACTGTTAGAAGTTGACGTGATGAGATCACGAGGATGGGATTGAAAGCCCGAGTACACGTAATTGAACGATGCTGAGGCAGTACGCTTTACGTATATTTTATACACAAATATAAAAATTTTTTCTTTGGAATACCCTTAAATCTATCAAAAGGGAATATACTAGAACATCGGCTTCCATAATCTAGCCCTCTCTTATGACAGGATTGAAGAAGAATGCAAAATAAATGTAATTTTATCAATGGGTAGAAATTATTAATGCGCCCCGATCAACAGACTCGGATCCGCGTAAGTATGGGCACGCACACGCACATACACACACACACACACGCGCGCGCGCGCATACACACACACACACACACACACACACACACGCGCGCGCGCGCGCGCGCACGCACGCACGCACGCACGCGTAACCATCTACACCGCAATATACTTAGTATGCTATCTTTTAAATCCCTGGACAGTTAAAATACGAAAGAGAAGAGTACTTGACTGGTTATTGCACCATTGCAAACCACAAACGTATCCGGCGTACGACACCGCATTCGAAAACTGCCTCAAAAAATGCTCCTTGAAAACTCCGCTATGCCCGTGCCAAGCCCGGGTCCTCATAGTACAAGCGATGAGGAAGGAGGAGCGGAGAAGTAACACTTCGTTAAAAAACCCTGGTCCATCTGGCTCCGAATAGTAGTACCTTGTAAGGGCCCCAGTCCTGGATTACGGAAGAGTGGATAGCCACTACGATAATAAACCAAGCGGAAGAAACCCCGAATGAAAAACTAATCATGCAGAGCCGAAAAGAAAGAAAAAAGTTTACGGTGCAAGAGCTGGATACTAGCGTCGGGTACGACTGCGCAAGCGGGCTCTCCGGCGTCGCTATCCGGGAACCGCAGTGTTGTAGTGGATGATCACTCGGCCACTGCAGCATTAAAGGCTACGAGATACATCTTACCCGGATACGTGGACGATGCGGCATGCTTCCATCGCCTCCAGGCGAAGTCGCAGTCCGTTGTGGACTTCATCATGGAGAAGAAGAACCTCCACAAGGAGCCCAAAAATACGGCTAAAGGCACTCTTCGGCCCTTTAGCTAGCATGCCAAGGCTCAATAAAGCTCTGGGGTCTTGCAGGTGTGGACCACCTGTAAGGATGGGACGAGTCAAACCTCGCCCTTCTTCCGTAAGGCCCCAAAGTTTTCGAAGCGCTACGAGTAGTCGCCGCAGAAGCTGCCAGCGACTAAGAAGGTCAAGAGGGGAGTAGCAGAAAAGCGACCGATCCTCGCAGTACAGTGCCAAGCCCAGTCAGAACACCTGGAATAGGCTGCAGTAGTGAGGAAGGGCGCTAAGAAAAAGCTGTGGCACCAGCAGCAACAATAGCGTCAGCAGCGAAAACCACCGCAGGAAGTGGAGAATGTCAGTATGCGACACAGAGATCTAAAGCCTGCATTCGGCCCCCCCGCCCTGAAGCCATTAAGATCAAGGCATCAGAAGAGATGTCGTTTGTCGACATACTCAAAAAAATTAGAACAGCACCAGAACTACGAACTCTAGGAGAGAGGGTGACAGCCATCAGGCGGACACAAGCAGGCGAAATGCTCCTAGAGCTGTCGAAGCCCGGTGTGTGCACCAAAGACCTCCAAACAGAACCTAGGCCGCCAATGTATTGTTTCCCATCGCAGTGGCGAACATGCTGCTGCAAAAGGCGGAGCTCATAATTGGCTGGGTTTAATGCCGGGTCCGACTTCGCGAAGGATGCCCGCGCTGCTACAGATGCCACGAGAGTGGACACCTGGCGGGGGATTGTAAGAATACGGTTGATCGCTCGGTGCAGTGCTTCAGGTATGGTAGAGAGGACCACAAGATCCTCAATTTCGTGGCCAAACATCAGGCAACTCAGGAGGCTAGAGCTCTGACCAGCAATAGCTACGGTACTCCAGATAACCCTCAACCATTGTGTGGTGGCACATGACCTGCTGTTCCAATTGGTCAGAGAAGAGAAGGCCGATATCGCCATCATCAGCGAGGCTTACCGGGACCTTAGTGAACCAGGCTGGATGAAGGGTTCCACCAGCAAGGCGGCTATCTGGGTGTGTGGGAATCCTCACATATCCAATAAGATGGCCACATATCCGACCCGCCGAGCTTCACGTGAGTGGAGGTGGCTGGTATAAGACTATACAGTTGCCATCTGTCTCCCAGCCTTACCATCGACGAGTTCAAAGGATCCCTGGAGGCCATCGTCGCCAGGGCAAGAACCTCCCGACTGTCACTAGTGGGGGGGGGGGGGGGGCTTTAATGCATGGACGACGGAGTGGGGCAACGAGAAGATCAATCATCGCGGATATGCAATCATTGAGGCCATTTCGTTACTGGAGTTGAACATCGCAAACACCGGGAGAAGGCCGACCTGCTCCAAGGCCGGCAAGTTCTCCATAATCGACCTGACCATCGTCGACCCAAAACTGATGGGGGACGGGTTGGACTGGCAAGTCAACGATCGATACATGGGCAGTGACCATCAAGCCTTGGTGTACCAGCTCAAACTGACCGGTAGAGCAGCAAGAGGGGTGCAAAATATGAAGAAAGAGAGATGGGCACCGGCCATCTTTGATCGAGAGATGTTCCTCTACAGCTTGAAACAGAGGGAGGTGGCGGGAACAGCAGAAGAAAGAGCCCGATGTCGTGCGGCAGATGATAAAAGCGGCCTGTGATGCCTCTATGACCGTGAAGTCAAATCCTCTCGGTCGACCGTCAGTTTACTGGTGGAACGAGGACATCGCAGCTATCTGCCGAGAGTGCCTTCGGGCTTGAAGGCTGCACCGGAGAGCAATTCATAAGCATCGATGTTGCCAACTGGCCGCGGACTATAATATTAAGAAAAAGATTGCCATCAAGGCCGCAAAAATAAAGTGCTGGCAGGACATATGTGAGGAGGTGGACCGTAATCCCTGGGGGCGACCATATAAAACGGTCATGAATAAAATCAAGCCCAGAGGATCCAACGCACAATCTTGTCCATCCTTCCTTGACAAAGTTGTTGGCCACCTATTCCCAGAACTGCAGGAACGGCCGATTGGCACTGGCCTGATGGGAATTGCTGATGCCGCCGAGCCGCCAGATTTAACTGAAGCCAAACTAAAGATGGCTGCTGAGAAGATCTCCACCCGTAAGGCTCCATGAATGGATGTCACATCGACATTCAGTACTTGTCTGAAGGAAGGATGCTTAATAGCACAGTGGAAAGAACATAGACTGATGCTTCTATCCAAGGGTAACCAACCCCCAGACGATCCATCTTCCTTTCATCCTCTCTTCATGTTTGACATTCTTGGAAAGCTATATGAGACGGTTATTTTGATATTGAGCCCGTGCGCTCTCCAGTATCATGCCCAACATGGTGGGGAAGGGGGACTGGGCCGAAGCAACCGCGACGGTCCCTTCTGTCATTGGTAGTAAGCTCCGTCATCCACTACGGGGCACCGATCTGGGCTGATGCCACGAACACCCATAAGAGCTACGGAGCCGCTTGCCGGCGATCCTACAGAACAATCGGCCTAAGAGTTGCCCATGCCTACCGTACTGTATCGGACATCGCTCTCTCGGTGATCGGGGGGCTTCCTCCTGTAGACCTCCTTGAAACTGCGAGAGCCATAGAACTCAGTGAAGGCAGGGGTACAAGGCAGAACATCGCCGACCAGGCGCATAACCACAACAAATGGATTAGCAGGGTCATAGATCAGATTCGCAGCAGAACGGGAACAGTTCCGACATTCGAGAGGTGGACTTCTCACGACTGAAAGGAATTGGGGAACGCGTAGGTTACCATCGCCACGTCCATTAACGACAGGCTGAATTCGATCAGAAGAGAAGAGGAAAGTAGAGGCAACGACATCGGCCGTGCATAAGCCAAGACACTGGCGCAGGGCCTTTTGACGTGCAGACTCCCCCTCGAAGTAATGCCTTATTGCGGCTGCTGGGCAAAATCGCAGTCTAAGCAGAGGTGGATTTAGTGGGTGCAAACCCTGCACTCCTGCTGGCACCGGCTGGCTGGGTGGGCTGGTAGAACTTTCCATCGTCGCTTCAAAAAAACACACACACACACACATAGACACGCACGCACGCACGCACGCACCCACGCACGCATGCACGCACGCACACACATGCCCTGGCGTGGACGAGGACGTGGAACACGCCATCTTCCACTGTCCACGGTTCGCAGAGGAGCGGAAACCGCTGCAGAAATTTGGAGAAGACCCAATAACACCCGAACGATTGGGTAGGATCCTGCTCCTTTCGCAGGAAGGATGGGACGCAGTGGTCCAACTCTCCACGTCCATCGTGGAGAAGCTGAGTGCTATCCGCAAAAACGAGGAGGGACGGATAGAAATACCATCACCTATCCGTCATCTGCCATGATATCGGCGAAGAGCCTCTCGGGGCTTAGGCTGCCTTCCTCGAAGTAATGCCTTAAGGACAAAACAGCCTTATGCGGCGGTGGTTTTAGCGGATGAGAGTTCCTCACTTCTACTGGCACCGGCGGGCAGAGAAGGCTGGTAGAGCTTTCCATCGTCGCGTCGGGGGAAAACACACACACACACACACACCACGTAACCATATATCCACACACTACCATCTACTGGGTATACCATCTTTCGAATCCCTGCGCACTTAAAATACGAAAAAGACGGTTGCTCGACTGGTTATTGCACCATTGCAAACCACAAACGTATCCCGTTTACGACACCGCCTCCGAAAACAACCTAAAAAACGCTCCTTGCAAACCAATAGCAGGAATGAGTTATAAGTTTCCTACATTACAATTAACAATAATAATTTTAATTTGAACGGTTCAACGAATCACTTGAGAGATAGCATGCTATTACAACAAATTTTATAATCTAATGTTCGATAAGCTATGGTCACATTTGCCTATGTTGTCATGAAAAACATGATGTAAACGTATATTGTTTGAAGCGACGGATCTCGAAGAGAAATTTGACGTCGGAACCAATTTCTCTCAAATAATCCAACTACGCCTTAGTAGCCATCGCCGTCGTGATCGTCGCTTATGGCGGTCAACGAAATCGCGTTACCGAATACAGACAAGCGCCCCAATAAGAATGTTAAAAATAACCTACCTAAAAAGCGATTCGTCTTTTACGACTTCGAAACTCAGCACCGAATTGTGAAAAAATATAAAGTAAATCTTTGTGGAGCTCAGCAGGTTCGCGAGATCTGCACCAACCACGAAGATTTACGCAAAATGTGTAATTATTGCGGTAGTCATGATTTCATGTTTGAACGCGAGCATGTGTCGGAATTACTCATTTCGGGATGGGTACAGCGCACGACACATAATGGATACGTATACTTTGACAATAAATGGATGTCTCACGTCCAATTTATGACCATAATTAAGCTGTGTTATATACACTTAAAACGTTTAGCGGACACATGTACGAAATTGGACGTAAAGTTTTGTTCACAGATTTGCGCTTCAAATATGTACGTATAATGAGCATACATTGGTCATCCCTAGATGTAGGAACATAACATGACAGATCTGTCTGTACGTTGGACGTCCGTTTATGTCCCGTTCCTTCTCTGGATGAATGGCCGAAATTGGTCGTCCAGTGCTCCGTGCGCATTGAATGTCCACGTATGTACGTATACTGGACGCCTATATACCAAGGAATTCATTATAAAATGATGAATACGAACTTTTTTAAGGTTAAAAAATTGAGGGACAATGCCCATCCGCGTAAGTACGTAAATTGGACCCCCATGAACGTCCCGTTTCTGATCAGAGGTACTCTCATAGGTACTCCCGATGCGGTGCTGTGCAGTGAGGGCAACAGGTCTTTCCCCTGGCGGACGTATTTATGGCAAAAGCGGGCTACTACCGGTCGGGGACAATCCCTGAGTCCATGTCCTCTCTACCAGCAATTGAAGTAGTTGTACCGCGATGGGTCGATCCGCGGATTCCGCTATACCGGAACCAATACTCCGAACATGGCCCCTCCGATTTTGGATCTAAGCCTATTCCCGCTCGCAACTCCTCTCGTGGTGACAGGAAGTGGATCCTGGGTCGGCTCGACCCTCTGACGGATGCCTCCTGCTGGACCAGCGGGAGCCCACGCTCCGATACATAGTCTTCGGCAGTCCACTGACGTCGGGGATAATATCGGGTTCGGCGACGTCTCCGATGGCGGTCAGATATCCCCGACAGATCCACCTCCCTCCACAACTCTTCTGATGACAAATCCACCGGCCCTATCCCACTAGTCAGTGGCTCCCCTATCGACTCCTCTGGCCGCAAGGATATCTCGGTCCATTCCCCCGAGGCCATCTCCCCCTCAGGCTCGGCACGGGCCGCAACGACCTCTCGCTAGCTCGCTTACTTCCGCCACGCTCTCCTGAGCGACCAGATTCAGTCCGTCGAATACC
The DNA here is from genome assembly GCA_030407085.1 of Trichopria drosophilae. Lineage (NCBI taxonomy): Eukaryota > Metazoa > Arthropoda > Insecta > Hymenoptera > Diapriidae > Trichopria > Trichopria drosophilae. The sequence continues at coordinate 63,236,356 of CM059587.1, forward strand.
TCTAATTTCTCTTCGTTCTCGGAACCCCACGACGCCATACTTATAACATAGAAACAAAAAAAAATTATCCACCCATTTGGTTATCCACAAACACAAACAAGACACGACTCGGACGAAAGTTGGATTTTACAGATAACACTAGACTTCGTACTGACTATCCAGACTTCTTCCCCATCCTACTGTTTCGGGTTCCGTGAAGGGATATACCTCTTAAGATCAGACACATGTACCTTATTGTTTATGTGACTGTCTCCCATTTGGAGGCGATAAACGATCTGCGACAAAGTAGCTGCCACGTGAAAGGGTCCCTTGAATTTAACAGCCAATTTGGCAGAAACTTGATGAGCGACAGTCGAGAGCATATGCGTTCGCCGTATTACCTGATCTCCTAGTTGGAAAACCGCCATTCTTCATCCCCGATTGTACATTTTCTCCTGTGGAGCTGGCGCCTCACGATCTACCCATACTTTCGGATCTAATTGTAACTTAAATTGGGACCCGTCTACCACTCGGTGCCAAGTTTTAACCGGCCGCAAATGTCGTCCGAAATTAAAAAATGCCGGGGACGCCTTAGCGGAGGACTGGGTAGGCATATTCACGACGTGGCGTAACTCGTGCAAATGTTTATCCAGGTTCCGATGATCCTGCTTTACGTATGTCGCGATTACTCCTCTCCAAGTGGTTAACCTGAGGATGATTTGGGGGCCGAGTGACATATCTAATCACAAACTCATCCAATGTCGATCGGACAGTTTTGTTATCGAATTTCTTTCCGTTATTGGTGAGGAGAAAATCGGGAGTCTACCGCCGAAATAGAATTAAATCTTCCAATGCTCTCGCCACTGCTTACCGTCCGTTACACGAAGGGGTTTTATTTGCTCTACACTGACATATAGGCGACAACTGCCAAAGTTTAGTGAAAATCTGATTTTATCAATAAATTTGATACAGATACATACTAAAATAAGCCTGACATATGAATAGTTGGTTGGGTTGGGCTTGTGAAGAACCCGAAATGCAGCTACTTCCACGTGGTGGGTTCTAGGTAACCAACACTGGTTAGCTGAGAGCTGCAACAATTTTCACCTTGCGCTACGGCGCGTCATCTTTCCGCTCGTATCTCGGGAATGGTTCGTCCTACGGACATGATAATACATATCATTTCGGTAACGGGACGGAATAACGGGACAAGCAACTTTTGTTTTATACATTTTGCTATTAGAAGAGTTATTAGTGATTAACCGTGAGCATACTAATAATGCACCGCGATTTTGCAGACAGCGTGGTTCCAGGATCGTTAGGCTGAATAATCAAATGTAATGGATAAGGTCACTTGAAAATAATCCACAGGTGATATCCAAAAAAAGCAGTATTTATTTTGGTCTTGAGACACTGCACATGCGGCCGGCACTTTTTCGAACCGCAGTGTGGAGAAGTTGGATCCACACGCGTTAGCAATAAGTTTAAACGGAATGACAATTAACTTAAATTAATGAAAGAAGGTAAAAAGCGAATCGCGTAGATCTGAAAAGATCTTAACTGAGATCAGGCGAATTCGAATTTCTAAGTGCGCGATTTGCCTCGGAGCAAATACTTAGAAATTTAGCGGAGAGCAGATACTCTCATGGCGGAGACTGCGTGGAATCTGGCGATCCCGGAATTCGAATTCCGATCAACGAGAAGGCGGAAGTAAGGTCCGCTTATCGGATTATGTTCGAATTGAATTTAAAGGGTTGCGAGGCTCGAGATTCGAAAAAGGTTTAAGCGCAATCATTGGGAGTCTCGGTAATAGTCGCGGCGAAGTGCAGTTCGCACGGAGGCTCAGAGATGACGCGACGATGGCGGTTTTGCCATTTACGGTCGACGTTGACTTCGTACATATGTCAACATTACCGTCTGCCTTGCGATATTCAATCGCAACATAACACAAAATATTCCTAGTACATGTTACAACTAATTTTCGTAATAATTAGCGAATAGACTGAATCAGGACTTAACTTCAATATCTACCGGCAGTAACGCTAGCTTCACTACGGGTCGTTGAAGCGTTTTAGTAGCGATACGTATAGTGACTGTTCTAACTTGGCCATCGGCACCTGGATGGCATTTCAGAACGCGAGCGATTTTCCACTGAGATGGGTGAAGCTGGTCGTCTCTCACGAGTACAAGTTTCCCGATCTGTATATTAGGTATGAGTTTAAGCTATTCAGAACGATGCTGGTATGATATGACGTAGTCTCTAGACCAATCATGCTAGAAACGCTCTAGTGTTTTTTGCTGGATCGTTTTCCAGCGTGACCGTCGTCCCTGAGAATAATCGATGGGAATCTAAATCGGATGCACCCTTATAGGTTCACCGATAAGTAAGTGTGCCGATATTAGTGCGTCGAGACTCTCGACGTCATCGGTAAGCGGGGCTAGAGGACGTGAGTTCAAGCAAGCATCAATTTTACAGAGTAACGTACTCAACTCCTCCCTCCCTCCCTCCCTCCCTCCTCCCTCCTCCTACCTCCTCTTCCCTCCCTTCTTCTTCCCTCCTTCCTCCCTCCCTCCTCATCCTCCCTTCCTCCACGTACGTAGTTGTCTTGGTTCCGAGAGATCGCTTAAGATGGTGCTTCATCGATTTCACCCCTACTTCCCACAGCCTACAGAAGTAAGGAGCAGCTAGAGGGATGAATCGCCATTCAACACCGTGCTCAGCAATTCGCTGTTGGAATTCATCGCTTTCATGCAGCGCGATACGCAGCTTGCAATTCCTTATCGGCACCCTGGAAATTGCTGCCGCAGTCGCTGAACATTTCACTCGGTAGACCGCGTCGCGAGAAAAATCGTTTGAAGACAGCGATAAATGCATCTTTATTGTAATCGCATACTACCTCCAAGTGCACAACACGTGACGCCATCCGTATAAAAACTGAAATATACGAAAGAGTCGACTTATGACTGCAAGCGCCCGCCAAGCACATTTTTATCGGAACCGCTTAATCCACGCCACATTTCGCAAAAGCTTAGTCCACGCCACATTTCGCAAAAGCACGGGAGGGATGCGTGACGCGAACCAATGGCAGTGAGCCCATCAATTGCGATGGCGATCCAGCGGCGTATCGAACGCATCGAACGCAACGCGCAACCACTGATCGTATCGTTTTGTGCGTTTGCAAAAGCCACACTCGATCGCTTAGCGTAAGCGTAACATCTCTGTAGAGACACCTAATGTTTGCCTGCTCTATTATCTGGCGTGAAACATGTCCTGACGGTAATATCACAGAGTGGTTTTCATCAAAAGTGAGCTTAGTTTGTAACAAACGACCACCAACACGAAGAAGTCCATGCACATATAAAATTGGTTCGAGTCATTTGAGCGGGCTCGTTTTCGAAATTCGTTGACCTACCAATAGCCTACGGGTACCATCGGATTGTGATTGATTGTGCGAAAGTAACTCGATTTCATCCTTAAATGATGGCCTGAAGGATGGAAAAAGTAGGATTCGTGAGGCGCTCTATCAGTTCGACGGGGGAACAGTCGAGCATGTCCCGATTCCAAGCGTTGGACCATCACACACACCTGTCTTCAACCGTCGACAAAAATGTGGCCAAAATCGGCTTTCACGGTTTTATTCCTACTGTATTCGAGGTCAAAAATTCACAAATGTCAAAATCGCAGCTGATTGTATTTTCGAGATATATGACAATTTCTACTATACCATCTGAAATTGTGCCGTATTTAAACAAATGTAGGAGAAAAAACAACAAAAAGAACTTCACATGCATACACACACCCACACACATACCCGCATATACGACCCAAATACACACACCCATATACACACATACACATATACACACAAATAAATTTTAAAAAACGGGTATAAAGAAGGTATATACGAATTTGAGTGTGGAGGTAACGGAATGACGATAATAATGGTATGCGTTACCTGGAATAAAGGAAACTCACCAAAATATTAAACCTTTATTTGATTTAACGAACATAAATAATATACCTTTCAAATTTGTTTCTGACTTCAAATTGTTACGGATTGTAAACGGTCAACAAACTGCTACATCCTCTTTTCTTTGCCTGTATTGCTTTATTTCATTAAAAGATTTGAAAAATCGCAGCGACTTGCATGATAGCCAAGATCAAACTGATGATGTTACCTCCCCCGATAACGCACAAAATGTATTATCTAGTGAAAATTATCTACGATTAAAAACTTACGGTGACTTGAAAAATGATTACGAGCAATTTTGTCACTAAGGAAAAGACAAGAAGCAAGCCAAGGAGTGTCATAATTTAATAAATCTTCCTCTTTTAATTGAAGATGACAGTAGAGAGAAGGCACTGATATGGCCACTAGGGTGGTTCAAAAAAACCACATATTTTTTGTTAAAGTCTTACCCCCGAAATATCTTCCAAATAGCAAAAAAATGCACCCAGAATTTGTACAGATTTTTAAGAAAAAATTTAGAGGTCGCTCTCTCTCCTTTTGTGCAAAAATCAATAAAATTATAAATTTATTAAAAATTATATATATATATATATATATATATATATATATATATATATTATATATATATATATATATTAGGACGGTCCTTAAAAAAAAAATTTTTTCGTGCCACCCCCGAAATCGGTTCCAAATAATTCAAAAACAACCTCTGAATTTTTTCAGATTTTTATTTGGACTCCTAGGGGAGACCCGAGCCTCGAAAATTGGCATTTTTTGCAAAAAAAAACATTTTTCCCGTATTTCTACTGGCATTTTCAACGCAGTCGGTGTAGAATTCTACCGAGTGAGATAACTTTTCTTCGATGTTTTCCGAAGACAATGAGCGTAGTTCAAACAAAAACGATCGATTTTCGGCCGAGTTTTTTCGTTTTCAATATTGATAATTTTTTCTCACAAAAAATAGTAACACCTTAAAATATCCCAATAACTTTGTTCGAATGCATTCTAAAATTATGTACCATAGAATTACGACTTCCTTGTTGTTTTCCGATTGAAATGACCACCGGTTGAGCCAAAGACGATAATTTTTAGCGAAGATAGAGCATTTTTTATGAAGATATTTTTTCTAGCTAAAATCAGGTAAAGGAAATTAATTTTTAGCTTATTGAATACAACTCGAAAGAAAAAATCTGACAATATTGCACCACAAACGATCGTTTTCTTTATCTTTTTTCGGTCTAAAACGCTTATTTGTAAACAAAAAAAAAATTCCTGACGTAGTAGAGGTCTCTTGAACTTTGCTTCTCTTGGTACGCATGAAATCTGGAAACAGTCATTTTATTTTAACTTGTTTAAAGCATGCATTTTTCTTTAACTACAATATTTTTATCAACTGAGGTACCACATTGGGACTTTTTCATATTACTCCAGAAAACGCGAGTTGTATAACACAATGTTATATCATGTGCAGGGGGTTGACGCTGCAACGCATGGAGTGTTCCGTATGTGACCCCCTTGTGCTTTGTTCGCTAGATGGCGCTAGTGTGTCTGTGCTCTCGGGTCGGGACGGGGACTTTGGTGGCATGGGTGGTACAATGATGCAAACAGGCCACAATCCACATGCTTCTCACAAGCTCCAGCTGATTTATAGCGTTTTTCACTGGCTGCACAAGTGCACACTGAGTGCGCACCACATGGGTGCCGTCTGTTTCACTGGCATGATATCAATGTGCACTGAAACGGGTTTGCTGTTTCACTGACAGCTGTGGAGTCGAGTTTTTGCACTCAGTGCAGAAAATGATCGTATTTCACTGCTCCGCTGCCGACTTTACATCGCATTTGGACTGCACTACAGATGTTTCACTGGTAATGCAATTGCGCATGTAAGCAAGGCACTTGGACTTGAATTGTTTCACTCAGGGTAGTGCACATTCTTTTTGCACGGTAGTGCAAAAATTCGACACGAGCTTCTAGAGCCGGTGTCGGTATCGTGCAAAACAATGTTGCGAGTACTTTCGAGTAGAGTATTTCACGTGTGACGTCATGCGGCAAGATGGCGCGTATACTTGAGGACAAGACAGATCATATGAAACGACAGCTTATTTTAAAAATAACTTCGCAAGGAGATGTTTTTCGAAAAATTGATAAGTTACAAAATAGTTTTTATTTTTTGAAAGCTATTTAATGAAATAAATATTTGAATAATTTTTCTTAACACAAAAATTATTTATTCATTTAATAACTTTTAAAAATTTAAAACTATTTTATAAGTTGGCAATTTTCCGAAAAACTTCTCCTTTTGAAGTTATTTTACAGGTTAACTGGGTGCAGGGGGGGGGGGAGGCTACCCTTTTGGAACTTTTTGTTTTTCTACTTCATTTTGACTTACATAAGAAATTAAAAATAAAAGTCGTGATTTTTAACGGCAACAATCAAAAAGGGGGAATATATAAAAAGGGGGTGACAATAATAATAATAATAAGAAAATAATGAAAAAGATAATTGAAAAGTTTTTAATAAATAAAAAGGAGGGGGGGTATATATATAAAAATGAGAAATGAAAAAAATAATAATAAAAGAATGGGAAAAAGATCTTGACGTTTCGACCCGCGTTTGGGTCATCTTCGTCAACTACCTATAAATACGGCACTCTTTTATTCTGAAGATGACCCAAACGCGGGTCGAAACGTCAAGATCTTTTTCCCATTCTTTTATTATTATTTTTTTCATTTCTAATTTTTATATATATACCCACCCCCCCCCACCTTTTTATTTATTAAAAACTTTTCAATTATCTTTTTCATTATTTTCATTATTATTATTATTATTATTATTGTCACCACCTTTTTATATATTCCCCCTTTTTGATTGTTGCCGTTAAAAATCACGACTTTTATTTTTAATTATTAAAAGCGGCCGAGAAAGTAAATTGTTTAATATACATAAGAAATATTAAATTTTTTCAAATTTTTAAAATCAAAATTCATCCGCTGAGAATTTTACAAAATTTATATTCTTGAAAAACAGAACGTTTATAAAATGCAATATCTCGGCTCTTATTGTTTGTATAGAAACGAATAAAAAATTAACTTTTTCGTCTTGTAATGTAGTTTTCGATGGCAGTATTTACATTTTGTTAAACTTTTATCCTGAGCTATTTATTTAATTTTTAATTTTATAATCTATTTTTATATTTTTTAGATTTCAGATTTTTATCCATTTAAATTTGGCCGACTGAAATTCGATTTTTAAAAGAATTTTGAATATTTTTGTATTTACTTGACTTAAATAATTTACTTTAAAAACCCACAACAGAATGGAATTATTTTTCTCAGATTTTTGTTCTCTTAGATAATAAATTTACGTTTAAAAACATCACTTTTCCTACAATTAATTCAATTCCGAAGAACTTCGGCAGTTAACATGTATTTTTAATTATTGTTACTTATATTTTCGGGGTCGATGATTCTGAATCCGATATCAATTTTTCGAAATTCAAAATGACGGATCTAATATGGCGGACAAAATTTAAAAAATTTGAGAAAAGTTCGTAAAAATCCATACTGTGGGGTTTTCGAGGTCGCTGATTACGAATCCGATGTCAATTTTTCGAAATTCAAAATGGCGGATCCCGTATGGCAGACAATATTTTGAAAACTTTAGTAAAGTTCATGGAAATTAATACTTGGGGGTTTTCGGGGTAGCTAATTACGAATCTGTTGTTTGTTTTTCGATAGTCACAATAGTAGCTCCAAAACTGTAGGCAAATTTTTCAAATATTGAGTAACTTATATTTGAATAGTCCTACATAGCATACAACATTTTTAACGATTTTCGAAACACCCTTCTCTTTTACACGAGCTTGGGACCGTCGTTTTTTTTTTGGTGTGTTTGTTTTTAATTTGTTGTGATTTGTCTTAGGGCATGTGCTACCCTACACTTCTCTCAATGTAGATATATGTTGGTAAAATAAATTGAGGGAATGTAGCCACATGATTTATTATTATTTATTGAAGTATATATAACTAAGTATATACACTTTTGTATACCTGTAAAAGGGGTCGTCCATAAACTACGTAACCCGTCTTTTGGCATTTTTACCCCTAACTTCAATGTATATAACATATTATGACATCTATATAGAAATCACATATAAACCTTTTACTCGCATTTATCTATGATTCTTGCTTTCTTATTGATCGTTACGTTTTCGAATTTCGACGTAAGTTTTGGTCTCGTTACAGAAATGAGTTTTCGTATAGCATAAAAGCAGAAAACTCGGTCAATCAACGTATAATAATGTTCACAAGTTTCAATACATTTTTTCAAAGATTTCCCTCCACCTTGGATCTGCCATTCTGAATTTCGATAAAGTGATAACAGATTCGTAATCATCCGCCTCCAAAATTCTTGAATAACGATTTTCACAAATCTCTATGAATTTTTCAAAATATTCTTGGCCATATTGAATTTCGAAAAACTGAAAGCAGATACGTAATCAGTCACCTCGAAAACCTCCCAAGTATGTATTTTCACTAACTTTCCACAAATTTTTAAAATTTTGTCCGCCATATTGGATCCGGCGTTTCGAATTTCGAGGTGGCGAGGAAAACTGTCATCGGATCTGTATTTAGCGAACCAGAAAACCCCCGAGTATAGATTTTCACGAAATTTTCTCAAAATTTTGAAATTTTGTCCGCCATATTGGATCAGTCATTTTGAATTTCGAAAAACTGACATCGGATTCGGAATCAGCGACCCCCAAAACTATATGTAACGTATACTTTGAAATAATTAATATATCTCTTGAAATGTGGGTAATTCAAGACAAATTTACTCTTGGAAATTTTTCGGTATCGGGCAAATTGGCGGAGTCACGAGGGTTAAACGTTTTACTATTTTCTACTTTTCGGCTTATTTTTCCACACATAAAAAATTAATATCTCTAAAAATATTAATCGAAGCATAATTTTACCTCTATTTATAGTTATCAGAAAATGTTTGATCTATAAAAAAAATTAAGTTTATGTATAGTTATTATTAATTGTTATAAACAAATAGTCTGCATTGTTGTGGTTCGGGGTCGAAAAATGAGATCGTTTATTAATATTTATCAACGTGACGCGTACAATGGATCTGCATTCGTTTGCAGTGCTGGGCGGACTGACTCGCCGACTTAGTATTCGTATATCACGCGCGCTACACAGTGGCGATGCCTTTCGGGCGCGTGGCTAACTTACTATTAGCATAGGGAAAAATAAACGCATGGTACATGGCGCCAAATTATAAACGTGTAAACAAAAATACGAGGATTAATTAGGAATTCTATCACTCCCACTATCCGAGAGTTTTTCCTTGAACCGTACATATGCTGATTTGATCACACAATTCTTGAAAACGAGATCTCGTCAGCGCTTTATTTAATAAGTCGGCTTTTTGTATTTTCGTTGGTACGTACATAACATCTACTTCGCCGAGTGCAACCAGGTCTCTTATAAAATTATACCTTACATCTATATGTTTGGTGCGACGATGAAATTGCGGATTGTTCGCTAATTTGATCGCACTTTGATTGTCTATATGCAACATAGTAGGCGCTTTACACTCATGACCGATTTCGCTTAAGAGTTTTCTTAACCAGATCGCTTCCCGTGCCGCTTCGCTCGCCGCAACAAATTCGGCCTCTGTTGTGCTGAGACTAACCGTACTTTGACGTTTCGAACACCATGTTATAGGGGCATTTGCCAACTGAAAAATATAACCGGTGGTCGAGCGTCTCGTATCTCTATCACCTGCGAAGTCTGAGTCCGAGAAACCAATCAAAGCGTTACAACTCCCACTGCAAGTGTACATTATACCGTGATTTTTTGTACCGCTCAAGTAACGCAGTATTCTTTTTACTGCCTGCCAGTGTGAGTTGTCGTGCTTTTCTAAAAACCTACTAACGAGCCCTACGGAGAAAGCAATGTCGGGCCTTGATACCATCGCTATGAACAGAAGCGAACCTACCGCTTCGCGATATGGAACGTCGAGCTTCTGCGTTTCCACGTTATCTTTTGTCTTTTCTAAGACAACATGGGGATCCGCGGGTACGCTCGTAGTTCGCGAATCGTTCATCCTGAATTTATTTATAACCTGACAAATGTAGTCCTCCTGATGAATGAAAATTGACCTTTCGACACGGTTTCGTACTATTTGCATTCCGACGAAACAATTGGCTTCGCCCGCAGTAATAGCAAAATCCCTTTTCAGGGCGTTTAACACTTTGTTAATAGAAGCGATTTTTGAGGCCATTAATAAACCGTCGTCTACGTACAGTGCCAAATAGACTGTATCGTCGCTGAATTCGCCAAAGTAGAGACATTCATCAGCAGAACTTCGTTTGAATTCGAAGGTTTTCAAAAACATGTCGAATCGCTTATTCCAGCAGCGACCGGCTTGCTTCAAGCCATACAACGCTTTGTTTAACTTACATACTAATCGAGTATCAGGAACATTTAAACCTTCCGGCACGTGCATATAGATTTCGTCCTCGAGTTCGCTATTTAAGTACGCAGTCTTAATGTCGAACTGGTAAATCTCTAAGTTTCCCACTGCCGCGATTGACAAAAACACTCGGATCGAATCATACCGCGCGACTGGGGAGAAAATCTCTTTATAATCCACCCCGGCCTTTTGCGAAAAACCCTGAGCGCACAAGCGTGCCTTATACCGCACAGTTTCGGGGTTTGCGTTAGTTGTCTTTATTTTAAATACCCATCTGTAGCCAATTGCTTTACGATCGTGGGGTAACGTCACTAAATCCCACGTACGATTGCTCGCATGTGGGTCGAGTTCGTCGCGAATGGCTAGAGCCCACTTTCCGGAATCTTTTCCGTTTACGGCTTCCGCGTACGTTTTCGGTTCCTCGCACGATACAAAATTCGCTTCGTAACGATCGGGTGGACGCAATAATTCGCGGTCTCTTAGACAATAGCGCGCTGCTCCGATTTGTGGGTCTTGAGGTTCCACGTTACATTGTTTGTCGGGAGAGGTCTCGTTAAAGCTCGGAAGTGGCAAGTTCGCAACGGACGGAACGCATTTCGGCCCAAAATTTTCGTCAAAATGTACATCGCGCGAAACAGTAATTCTTTTTGTCTCGGGGTCTAATAGACGATAATTGCCCGATTCACCTTGATAACCGACAAAAATGAGTTTCTTTGATTTCACGTCCCATTTCTTTCGCTGAGACTTGAGCACGTGTGCATACGCAGTGCATCCGAAGACTTTTGCATGGGAAAGATCCGGTTTCCTTCCCATCCACGCCTCGTACGGTGTTATCGTTTTAGACCTCGATGACAATGTTCTGTTAAGCACATAAACTGCGGTACTTACCGCTTCGGCCCAAAGATTAGTGGGTAAATTTCCCGCTGATAACAACGTTCGCGCGCTTTCGACGATCGTACGCATCTCGCGTTCCGCGGAACCGTTTTGTTCCGGTGTATATGGAGCCGAAAGCTCCGATTGAATGCCGCGCGATTTTAATAAACACTGTAGCCGCTCGTTTACGTATTCTCAGCCGTTATCAGAGCGTATGGCCTTGATTCTCCGATCGAATTTCGTGAAAAACATCGCCTCGTATTCCTTAAAAACCTCGAAAGTTTCGTCTTTGTGACGCAAGAAATATACTTTCCGAAAACCCGAAAAATCATCCTTAAAAACTATAAAAAACTTTGCGCCCCCTATCGACGGCGTTTGCATCGGTCCACACAGGTCTGTGTGGATAAGATCGCCGGATTGGGATGCTCTTGGTGAAGGTTTTTTCGGAAAGGCGAGGCGGTGCTGTTTTCCGTACTGACAACTTTCGCAAAATGAGTGCGCCGTTTTCGAAATATTTACGCCTGTTACTGAGTCACTGTTTACAGTCGACTGGAGATATTTATTGTTTATATGACCCAAGCGGTCGTGCCAAAGTTTGGAATCACCTTCCGATACAGCGTTCGCTTCGTGTCTTTCGATCGCCAAAAACATAAGTTTAAATAAATTGTTCGGTTGTTTAACACCGTGCGCGATTATCACATTTTCCTTCGAATAAATTTCTATTCCTTCGTTTCGGAGAACAAGAGAATAGCCTCTCGCAGTACACGCGCCGATCGAAAATAAATTTTTACGGAGCAATGGAACGTAGAATACATTTTCCAGTTTACCAATTTCCCATTTACCGTTCACGAATTTGTTTACGTAAATCGTACCGCGACCCTTCACTTCGAGAATTGAGTTGTCTCCGAGGCACACGGTTTTGTCGTTACATTCGATAAATTCGTTAAACCATTCTTTACGGAAACTCATGTGCTGTGAAGCACCACTGTCCGAAAACCACGAATCTTCCGCGTCGATATCGTCGGGTACCGAAGAAAAGCTATTTGCAATGAACGCGTCAAAACTCGTATGACTATTACCGCCTTTTCGCGTCGAATCGATGTTTTTAGAATTTCGATTATCGTTACGTCTCTTTTTGCAATACCGAGAAGTATGACCTTTCGCGTGACAGTAATGGCATTCGTACGTTTTGTTATACTTGCGTTCGGAGCCGGTCTCTCTTGGCGCTCGAGTCGATCCGTGTATTTGAGCTGTCTTCTCTCTTCCGTCTCGTTGATTCACACTTATGGCCGCTAGAGCGCTGGCCGCTTCGTCGGACGCCGTAAGATGAGCTTCCTCTTTCATCAACCTCTGCGTCAAATTGGCGAGGGTTTGATCGTTTACCGCTACGCTGTCCCACGCCGTGATGAGTGCGTTGTACTTTGAAGGGAGGGAACCCAGGATCTTCGCCATTATGGTGACGTCAGAGACCTGCTCGCCGACATCTTGAAGTTGTCGCGCCATGCTTTCGACTTTCGCAATATGATGCGCTACAGAGTCGTTTGGCTTCATGCGATAATCATGAAATCGAGTAGTGAGCAGCAATTTATTTGTTGCACATTTTTGCTCGTGGATTGCCGATAGTTTTGCCCACATTTCGGTAGCGGAGTCGCAAGTCACTAGATATTCTAGTTGCGAATAAGTCACCGCAGACGACAAAATCACCATGGCTTTCGCGTTCTTTTGAGTCCAGGTATTTTGGGCAGCTCCCGCGTCTTCTGGCTTTGCAGCGGTTCCGTCGACAATTCCAAGCAATTCATTTGCTACAAGGACGGCTTTGATTTGGAATTTCCATAAGTGAAATCCTTGTCCGTCGAATTTTGTAATGTTTTTGCAGTCTATCGAATCCGCCATTTTCTTTCACTTAGCACCGACTTTATTCTGAGTGATAACGAAAAACCTTTCCGTATTTAGTTTATTATTCACACGCGTGTCAAAGAGTACTGACGACTTAACGCGTATGAATTTCACTGGTATCGGTAGCACATGCCGAGAAAACACGAGGAGTCGTAAAAGTCCGTCGACGCTTTTCGCGAACACGTTGTATTCGAGCGAGAGAAATGAAAAACGCTCGGTATACGAAATGAAATCGTTACACACCCGATTTTCAGGCGACCGTGCCTGGGCCCATAACCTGTTGTGGTTCGGGGTCGAAAAATGAGATCGTTTATTAATATTTATCAACGTGACGCGTACAATGGATCTGCACTCGTTTGCAGTGCTGGGCGGACTGACTCGCCGACTTAGTATTCGTATATCACGCGCGCTACACAGTGGCGATGCCTTTCGGGCGCGTGGCTAACTTACTATTAGCATAGGGAAAAATAAACGCATGGTACATGGCGCCAAATTATAAACGTGTAAACACAAATACGAGGATTAATTAGGAATTCTATCATTTTAGCGCGGCCAGAGTTACAAATCTCAAAAAATTTACAAAATTGGGAAACATGATTTCTTTAGAAACCTGTTAATGGAAAGTAGTATCCGTGATAATTGTAATCGTAATAAATAAAAAATTAATAACTACAAATTTTTTTTCATTCTTTTATTTCGAGAAAGATTTGTACGGGATTATTAGGAAAATGATTAGGAATAAAAAAGGTTGTTACAAATTTTTATGTGGGAGACTCTGCTTGATTAAAAAATAATTCAAAAAATTTTTTTATATACTTTAGGCACATTTTATTATTTTCTTACTCGTAAATAGAGCCTTCCACGTAAAATATTGTATTAATCTTTTTGGGTCCTAATCGCTTAAATAAGCCGTAGATTTTTTCGAATTGAAAGGATGGAAAAAAAATTGGTTTATTAAACCTGAAAGTCCATGCGTGGGTTGTTTTCGACCGAGCAAAATTTCAAATTGTAACTACCTCCATTTCAATGAATTTTTTCCAGATTTTTGAAAGCATTTTTGCAGCTCTACAAAAATTCTATTTATTTTCACTATACACAGCTATAAAAAAAAGAACCAGACCTTGTAGAATTTGCGACGAAGAATCGGTCATTTCAAAATCTTGCGTACCAAAGTCATTCTGGCTTGAATATTTGTAATGTCAGAGCGGCTATGGAACACAGAAAATCCCTAGGAAGTTAAGAGATGTTAGATCATGTGGTGTTCAAATTTTCTTGGAGTGAAAACATGGTTTGTGTAGCGTAATAAAAAAATGATAGGTTTTAATAATTTTTATAAAACTAAATACTTTTAAGAAGTTAAAGTAGTTGTACTTCGACTGAACAAGACTGTGTAGAGGACAAAGTGCAACACAACATGAACATTTTTACATTAATGATCCTTATTATTAAAAATCTATCTATACAATATTTTGTTTAATACAGTAGTCATAAAAAGGCGGCATTTTGCTGTCCAGCCCCGGGCACCGAGAACCCTAGCTCCGCCACTGGGTCCTGCTTTTGTTTTTTCGACATACAGGGCATTTTAGAAAATAGCTGAATGCTAGAAACAAATGAAGAATGCTGGAGTACAGGATTCTTCAATTGTTTCGCAAGCCTGAAATACTCTATATGCTTCCAGATGGCGTTTCGGCGCTTCCGTGTGATCTTCTTTTGTTTCTGAAGCTCACATCGTGGTCCACATTTCCCCAAATAAAGTTTCCTTTGGGGTAATGTTGATATATACAGGTCGTAGTTATTAAATCGGCAGATTAATGGATCCAGTGCAAAAGAAAAAAGTTGTTCTTGGTGCAATTATGTTGCAATATTTCGAGTCGTTATCGAGCAGCGACGATGACGACGAATGGCTTTTGACGGAGAAGAGATCGGTGCCAAAAATTAGAGGTTTTTTGGACGTCGTGCATGATATGACGGATAATGAAGTATGTATATTTTACATTTAAAATGAATTTACATTTATTATTTCGACTCGCGCGAAAGGTCGGACAAAATATTGAATTTGGCTGACTTAAGGGCCCTCGAGCGTGTGGGCGGACGAGAGGAAAAAGCGCGAAAACCTTTGCTCCAAGTTGTAGCTTTTCAGATTGAACATTCAGAAAATTTTTTTTACGGAAAGATTCCTTATTATTATGGCAACCGTTTTCGCGCTTTTTCCTCTCATCCGCCCACGCGCTCGAGGCCCCTTAACCCTTTCAGTCCTGAATGGGCATTTTTCACTACAATTTTCAACGGTTGTATTTTGTATAAAAAAAAAGGTTCTAAAAAATTTGGCATAAGGCATATATTACGTAAAATTAACTGAAGTTTCAGAATACGCTATTAGATTTTGCAAAAAATGCAACATTGAAAAACTATAAGCGATTTTTTCAAAAAATACATGCATTTTTCAATTGCATTTTTTTTTATTTCGTCTTTTCACATTGAAATCGTTTCAGAATTCCTCTAAAGGGTAAAGAAATCGTGGCCTCGAGCCTTAAACTTTAAAATGTGCCTATGTCCATTTTGAAAATAAAGGTGAAAGCATCAAAAATGGCGGCTGAAACACGAAAAAATCAGCGAAAAATGCAGGAATTTTTTATTCGAAAACGATAGACTTTAGGAAAAAATGTTACAGGATAAAAAGTTCTTATAATTGATCAAAGAATACGATGAATTTTTTTCAGAATTTTTTGAACACCTTTTTCATTTTTCAAAATCCTAAAATTTTTAAAAATTAAAAAAATGTTCAAATCGTCCTGTAAAAATTTCAGCTTATTCTTTGACTAATTCTAAGAACTTTTTGTTCAGCAACATTTTTTCCGAGAATAATAAAAGTGTATGATTCGATAATGCTCTTAAAAATTATTTATATTTTTATACTGTTTCAGTGTTTCACAATTATCTTGTTCCTTACACGATGTACTTTATAATTTTCATGTTTCTCTTACCTGTATAGCGAATCGTATATAATGACAAACTAAACAAGCAGGATGAAACAATATGAAAATCTACATGTATTTGAAGAGCAATATCGAAAGATACACTTTTATTATTTTAAAGATGATGGTACTTTTTGCTTGCTACTTTTCGCGATTTGCCCACAGTGTGCACGCTTCGTAAGATGTAAACCTCGGAATAATCTCCAAAAAGTTCAGGAATTTTTTATTCGAAAATGGCAGATTCTCGGGAAAAATGTTGCTGAAGAAAAATTTCTTAGAATTAGTAAACGAATAAGCTGAAATTTTTACTGACCGTTTTGAACATTTCTTTAATTTTTCAAAATTTCAGGATTTTGAAAAATGAAAAAGGTGTTCAAAAAATTCTGAAAAAAATTCATCGTATTCTTTGATCAATTATAAGAACTTTTTGCTCTGTAACATTTTTTCCTAAAGTCTATCGTTTTCGAACAAAAATTCCTGAATTTTTCGCTGATTTTTTCGTGTTTGAGCCGCCGTTTTGGACGCTTTCACCTTTATTTTCAAAATGGGCATAGGCACATTTTAAAGTTTAAGGCTCGAAGCCACGATTTCTTTACCCTTTAGAGGAATTCTGAAAGGATTTCAAAGTGAAAAGACGAAATAAAAAAAAAAGTTCAATTGAAAAATGCATGTTTTTTTTAATCGCATATAGTTTTTCAGTGTTACATTTTTTGCAAAATTTAATAGCAGATTCTGAAAGTTCAGTTAATTTTATGTAAGATATGCCTTATGCCAAATTTGTTAGAACCTTTTCTTACACAAAATACAACCGTTGAAAATTGTAGTGAAAAAATGTCCATTCAGGACTTAATGGGTTAATTCGGTTTCCCATTTTGCGGACTTTCGGAAATTTGTCAAGAAAAGTAGACTGTAAGAGATATGTATTGAAAATTGCAACAGCAAAATATTGTAAAATAAATAATAAAATTATTTTAAATATTACAATGAATATTGTTAAATTACAATAAATATTTGTATTTTTACAGCGTTCGCTTGAAGTTTTTAACACATATTTCATACAGTTTATCCAGCTGATTTCAAATTTCAAGTACTTTTTGTGTCCTTTAATTTTACAGTTCAAATCACACTTCCGAGTTTCCAGAAGCACGTGCGTACTGCTGATTGACAACTACGAAAAATCGCAATTTTATCCCCAAGCGAGCCACGGCGGAACTGCACCAACTTCAGCGGAGGCGGACATATTATCATTTTTATGGTAAGCAACTTATAATTTTGTTAGTCCACCGAAAAATAAATACTATAAATTAATTTCAAATAATCATTTAGGAAATTGTAGTCTTGATGTAACTGGTCGATAAACAAAAAATTTTCTTTTTTCACAACGGGCACTGAAATATTTGGTTGACATATTTGTTTATTCCGCTGGTTAAAACACTCGTAGATTTGATTAAATTGATTAAATATTGTGATCTCCGTGGGTGTCCCACCTGACAGAGATTTTTAATCCATGTTTGTGAAAATATATTCCAAAAACATTAATTGTAGCACAGTCGTAAGTAATACTATATAATCACGGTGAGGTTGGATTAAGTTCAACCCAAAAGTTAATGTATATCGCCATTTTCTTTTGGAATTACTTTGAGGAGATCTTCTGATTATTTTAAGACCAAAATGAAAATAATCGGCGGTGAGAAACTGAAATCATATCGATTTTTCATTTTTTTTTATTGATTTTAATCATTTTTTTCGTAGAAAACAAATTAATGCAATTTTTGTAAAATTCGAAATCTGATTTTTCACAAATAAATTAAAATAAGTCCCCTTAAACATATTGTATTATATTTTATATATTTATAACATTAAAGAGAAGAATTTCTTAAAAATGGCCTCCTTATTAAAATTTAAAGTGTCATATTTATGTGACGGAAAAACGTAGAGCAGTCTATTTTTTAGTTTTACAAAAAATTCAGTGTACTTTAATTTATCTTTTGCTGATTTTAGTGTTAAGTGCAGAACAAACAAGTTAATTTCAAAAAACCGTAGAAAAACGAGTTTTAATCCAAATTTAACAAATTTAATAATTTAAAATTTTTAAATTTATTAATTCTTGTATGAAATCCTTCCTAATTTGAAAATACATGTTTCAAATTAATAAATAATTGAATTAACTTGTTTTCTAAAAAAAAATGTTAAAAATCACTACTAAATCACTAAAATTGAAAAAATCGATGATTTCAGTTTCTCACCGCCGATTATTTTCATTTTGGTCTTGAAATAATCAGCCTACCACCCCAAAACAATTCCAAAAGTAAACGGCGATGTAGATTAACTTTTGGGTTGAATTAAATTGCAAAAAAACGCTACAAAAATGAAAAAATCAAAATAATTTCAATTTCCCTCCACCGATTATTTTCATTTTGGGCTTAAAATAATCTGCAGACCTCCCAAAGTAATCACAAAAAAACATGGCGATGTACATTAACTTTTGGGTTGAACTTCATCCAAGCTCACCGTGTAATGCAACGAGGGCGCAATTCTCGATCTTCGACGACTTTCTATTTTATCTGAGCTAGTTGGAAGTACCTTTTATGGATTAATACACGTATATATATTGCAGGTTTGCCGGAAATAAGGTGTGTTTGAGAGACGTCTCTCAAAGATTTGGAGTATGCGCAGCAACGACTTTCCGCCAAAATGATAGGGTTGTTAACTTTTTATATAGTCTAGCTGCTGACATTATCAATTTTCGCAATAAGGAAATTATGGCAGAGGAGTTTTTTCAAGTAAGACATTAAAAACACAATTCTTCATAGAAATAGTCATAATGGATTCAGATTCATACATTAAATACATATTACCAGATTTTTGAAATTGAAAATGGTGGATCCAACTTCGACAATTTCAAAAACGATGGTCCGAAACCGGCCTTCCCATTCATTTATATCGATCACTCACTTTTTCCATCTTTTTTGATACATAGGTTTTTACAATATTGTGTTAATTATTTCATAAGCTTACATATATTAACTATCTTTTCACTGATTGAAAGATAGTATATTTAAGGGCCCTCGAGCATGGCAGAAGACGGATAAATTTTTGCGCCGATCTTTAAGATTTAAAAACAACTTTTTAGACAATTTTTTAAAGTCAAAATATTTATTAACTTATTGGCCACCGAGTCAGTGATTTTGGATAAATTCTATTTTGGATAAATTGGAAGTATACAAATAATTAAAAAGAAACGACCTGTCATATAACCTGTATTTCTAACCTATCATTCGATTCACAATATCTTGTGATTTATTTGTATACTTCCTAGCGGCAGAATTTACCCGAAATCGCTGAATCGGTGGCCAATAAGTTAATAAATATTTTTATTTAAAAAAAAATATGTAAAACGTTTTTTGTAATTCTTAAAGATCGGCGCAAAAATTGTCCCGCCTCCTGCCATGCTCGAGGGACCTTAAAAATTTTCGTTCTCAAACCGACAATTGAATGTTGATATCAATTTTTCCCAAAAATAGCACTGTAATCTATTATTACGGTTAAAAAGTACCTAGTAATATAAATAATGACTTTCGCAACACTAATTGTATGTTTTGACTATAAAGATTATTATGTACTTTGTACATTTTTTATAATTGATTGTTTTGTACTCTTTTTAACTTCTTAAAGTTCATGTTGCTTCTCGAGTAAAAATTCTTGTCATAACCGAAGCCTTGGTTTTTTGTCAATAACAAGGTGATTTCAACTACATCAACCTTGTTACGTGAACATTATACGTATCTTTGATGACTTTCTATGAACGAATTCTTAGATTTCACTATATCCGTCTTTAGCATTAGAAAAAATAATATTTTGAGGTTTCCGAAGCCTGTCATAACCGAAGCCTTTTAGTTTGGTATCATACTGTTTTTCCTGACGAACGATTCATTTGAAATTTACTACAGAGCTATTTTGGAGGTAGCTGATTATGAATGTGAAGTCAAAATTAAAAAATTCCAAATGGCGGATCATTTTTACAATATTAAACGAAATCGCTTGCAAACTCTCTACTACTAATTTCAAACTAAAAGTGAAATTAAATTGATTACCAATAAATTTAATAACACTTATTAACAATAACCTTTATTGAATAGTGTATTAAATTGAATTGTTTTAATTAAAATTAAAATTTTAAAACAACCAACCGTTACAAAATCGAAAATTAATGTTTAAAATTAAAACATCTTATAAAACCCAATATAACCCAATAAAACCCGATAAAAACCACTCGGTTGGGTTTTTTCAAACCCAACTTGATCGGTATAAATTCATCCGAGATTTGAAAAATTACTAAAAACTAAAAAATTACAGTAGGTTGATTTACCTATTCCCGTAATAACTTTACACGAATATTTTTTACACTGCATTGTACTTTCACTCATTAAAATTTAATTATTCCATTATTTCAATGTACATTTTTCAATTGAGCATGATTTCATAGACGTAACGATATTTAACATGTTTTTGGTGTTAAATCACAATATTAAAAAGAAACGTATACTTCGGTTGAACCCCCCCCCCCCCCCCCCCCCGTTACCAATCGTAGGTTTTGAGACGACGGCCCCCCCCCCCCCTGAATTGGCAACGTACTTTATGAACGACCCCTAATCTATCATTTAATTTCATTTCGAGCCCCTGTGTTTCTCGACTATTTTTAGAATCGGGTCTATCCAGGCACGATTAAAGGCTCAATCTATATTTTCAAAACGATGTATGAAATAATTATTCCGTCACGACGAAACATATGTTTAGAAATGTTTGTACCTCTTTATATACACTTTCTGTACTTTTGGGTATGTATAGGGTGAATACGATAATTAACCGGATAAGTAGTACGCCTTTTTCCAAGTTTCGGGACCTAAGTGGTAGACGACAATTGTTAAGTAAAATATAAATTTTACGTCGCCATATTATTAGCCATATTATGTTCGCCATTTTGAATTTTTCAATTTTGACGTTGGATTCGGGTTCAGCGACCCCAAAAACAACAGGATAACAAGTTTCAGGCAAATTTGTTGTAAAATATAGAAATTATTCAAGATGTGCATATATGCTACAATACCCCTCAACCGGTTAATGGACGGCACCCAATGAATGGATGATTTTGTACATATCTCTATTTATTACTAATACACTATACACTAAGTGTATGAAATATGTATTTTGTTTTCTTTTAACATTCAGAATAATGTTTACGCTACAATGACATTCCAATGTTTGTCATTTGGTAGAAATAACGTACTTTACAAACTGTCCAAAGCCGGTTTGGAAAACGTCCCATTTAAAGTAACCCGTCCACTCATTTTTTGCGCATTTTATTCAGCATTTCTTTACAGAAGTAGGTTCCTTATTACAAGGGCTACCGGGTGAAGAAATATAGTCACGACACTATCCGTTGCTCATATGTCAGAAAAATAAAACTTGAAAGTTTAACGTCAAATTTTCAGGTTTGGGTCCGTGTCAAGTTCTAATTCGACGCAAGACGTAAAACTTTCAGGTTTGCTTTTTCTGACTTATAAGCAACAAATCGAGACTGTATTGCTTCACCAGTAGGTTTGGGTCGCTCGTCGGCCCTTAACCGTCAATTCATTGGCATATTCGTCATATATAAAAATAAGGAAATGTATGAACTAGAAGTAAGCCAAAAGATCGTGATTATACTAATATTTATTTCCAATATCAGATTTCAGGATTCCCTAATGTTGTGGGCTGCATAGACGGTTCTTACATATCTATAAGGACACCAGCTCACAAAATAAAATCGACATACGTCAACCGACACGATATGCCGTCTATGACGCTGCAGGGTATCTGCGATGCACGGAGAAAATTCGTCGACGTATTCACAGGGGTATCCTCCAAGATACACGACGCCCGTGTATTGAAGCTGTCAGATATAAATGGAAAGTTACCACAATTGTGCGAGGATGGTCGGTACCACATACTCGGAGATGGCGCTTACCCAACCAGAGAATGGTTAGTCGTGCCTTTCAAAGACTTCGGCAATCTTTCGGAGGACCAAAAACTCTTCAACCGAAAATTTAGTGCCACAAGAGTACTTATAGAAAATTCTTTTGGTTTGCTGAAAGGTAGATTTCGTCAATTGTCCGAAATTCACATGCATTCGGTGAAGAAAATTGCAAAGTTTATAATTGCATGTTGTGTCCTGCATAATATATGCATTGATTTTAATGACGACTTTGCATTCCCAGTACCTGAAAATGTCGGCGAAAATGCATGTTACAACGGCGTCGAAGAAAATGAAGAGGAATTAAGAAAACGAGGAGAAAGAAAAAGAAATGAAATTGTACAAGATATGTTCCCATGACTTCTTCATTAATAAAAAAATAAGTTATTTGAAAAATTGCATGTCTAACAGTTATTATTTCGACCAAAACCGTATTAGGTAAATCGGGCTAAAGTATTGATTGTGATTCGCTTGTTTCTCTGTTTCTGGAATGTCTGAATTTTTGTTAGGAATAGAAGTTAACGTATCTAGGCCAGAAACTGAAGTTAGCATGAGATTAGGGACGAATAGGGGGCCGGAGACCCGCATGTATAGAAATTGATAATCGCCGCCAATTTTATGTTTTTTTGAACCTCTTTAGCTCAATTTTCTCATGGATTCCTTTCAGGACCCCCAGAAATGATTTAAAAAGTTTCCACATTGCGACGCGGCCATTTTGGTTCCGCAAAAAAAGCCCTTTCTTACAAATTTTACAGCATGCAAGACAAAATCGCTAAACAATTTCAAACTTTTGTCAACCTTTGCATCCGCTAGGTATTTTTTGGCACGTTACTTTCCACTATCTGGGTCTTGTATTTTACGCGGACTTGAAAAAAAACCGACAAAAAATTCATGAAGCTTGAGTTCATGAGTAAAAAAACCTTATGTCCATTTTCATGATTTTGAGATATTGATGAAAAACTGTTTTTGATCAAATAATAAATTATTTACACTCCAAAATTAATTCTAAAACGTGCACATTTTAGTTCATGACAACGAATCTTCAGTATACATTTTGTTATAAAAAAATGGTATAATTAGTAAATAATGGAGATACGAACAATAAAGAACTAAAAAGAATGAAGCTGAAGCTATCGGCCGACCGGAAGAGTGGGAAAAAAATATAAATTTTTTTTAACGATGAGAAATTTGTTCTGTCCAAAATTTGACAATGCCATTTTCTTTTAAGTATAAAAAAGTATTTTACAAAAAAAATTCATATACACTTGCCAGTATGCGAAGGGTATCTTTATTGAATTTTTCGAAAATCTCCCGCCTCTTGGCCGGCCGATCGTTTCAGCCTCATCTAAAAAGAACGAATAATACTCAGCAAAAAGACCGTAAGTCGCAGTGAACGGAGATACGGTATTTTTACTTCGAATCTGTTCATTTCATTGATTTCAATCGGTATTAAAAGTCGGATATATTATTCAAAAAGACTGTATCTTGCAATCTAAGTATATGTTACTAAAAATTATATTATTATATGTTAAAGTAACAGATAATGGTGTGGTTCCTGTACGCAAAGTTTCTAATATAATCAGGTAGTTAATAATATGAATTAATGTTAATATTAATAAAATGATCAATCCTAATCTACTCGTTACTATTTCAAATCAGGCAGACGAGTAAAATCAAAATTTTACATTTAAGTGACGATTGAATATATTATTTTTTAAAGAAAATAAAGATATACGTAATTTTCCGAATTTAAAAATTATCATTTTTAACAAAGTAATGAGTATTTCAATTTTTCACGCGAAAATGTAAAAACACGTTGTGTCAAAATATTGTATCAAATGTTTGCTTCCGAGCTTTTACGACCTTTTTTGTTTAATTTTGTATATGTTGAATCTTGAATAGTAAGAGTAAATTGTGTTTTTGCTTTATTTTTAATGTTTACCAGGATAAAAATGATTGGGCCATTTCAGCAAAACAACATTTGCTGCAAAAGCCATCGCTATTTTAATAATTTGATTAGCTGCCATTATGAAATATTTGCTACGCTAGCGATAGAAGAAAACCCAGCAATGACATTTGGCTAAACTAGCCAAAAATTTGTTACTTATGTATTACAAAAAACATTTGCTGGAATACCCAAATATTCGCTAAATACAATTTATTTCCGTTATTTGACGATATATAAACGTAGATGGGTGATTTAAAAAAAAAAACTGTGATTATTTTTATAAGGAAATTACCGATTTTTCGTTAAAAATGGACACTCAATAGTATAAAATTTATGTAAAATATGTCGATTCCTACATCAAATAATGAAATGCATTAGATCGCTACGACTGAAAATTAAAGTAAAAGCTACCATTTTTTATCGTTTTAAAGACTGATATATAGACAAAATATTAGTACCGTCAATTTGTCTCTCTTTGAAATATAAGAAAATATACCGAGAATGAGTTTATTCATATGTAAAATATTAAAAAATACATTATTTTATTCAGTAAACAAGAAAATGATAGGACAATAAATTTAATTCGTTATATTACAAGGCTGTATTCAGTTATATTTTAGACATGTCAGTACCATCAGTACCACCAGTAATTTTTTCTCTGATTGTTTTGTATTTAGTTTAATATAACGATTCAAATAATGCATTTAGAGTCTCTTAATTGTTTCACACTTAATACCTACAATAAAAAAGCAAAATATTAAATGAACAATAATTGTTTTAGTAATTTAATTATGCATATTAAAAAAATCAGTTTGTTGAAAATCAACAGATACGACAGAGTAATTATCTGGAATTATGGCTAAATAGATTAGTTTTTTCGTTAAATCGAAAAGCTCGGTCTTCGTGATAAATATATGTAGTCTGCTATGTATTTATTTTTTACATCGGAACAACAATAAATTCGCCAATTGTAATAATTTTAATAACCTCAATAGTTGACCATCGATGACTGTCGGTAATGCAGAACGGTATGGCATGCCCTTAAAATATGAATAAACGTTAAAAATTGTTTACGTTTTGAGCCATTTTTTATAGAGAAACTGTTTTCAGGAATAGTTGTCATTCCTTAAAATACTTAATTTTGTTTTAATTTCGTAAAAAACAACA
Organism: Trichopria drosophilae; assembly: GCA_030407085.1. Taxonomy (NCBI): domain Eukaryota; kingdom Metazoa; phylum Arthropoda; class Insecta; order Hymenoptera; family Diapriidae; genus Trichopria; species Trichopria drosophilae. The sequence continues at coordinate 63,261,664 of CM059587.1, forward strand.
ACATAGAGAGTAAAATGACCTTTTATCTTCGATTTCAGTTAATAATTTTATCTCTTATCGATACGAAGAACGCCGTATGTCCATTTAAAATGGAGTTACGGCTTTTTTAACCCGTAGCATGGAGATCCGGTCTTTTGAACGTTTTTTCCAAAGCCGAGGATACAAGTTTCGAATGAAAAATCAAATTTATGGACTTACGGCTGTTTTGAACCAAATTGAGCAAATAAAACGGATTTGTAATATTTAAATTATGTTTTTTTTTTTATAATTAATAAACAATATTTTGCCTTAGGGGCCGTTCAAATAATACGTAACGCTTTTCTGGAGCTGTTTTGACCCCCCCCCCCCCCCATGTAACGCACCGTAACTTTTCGACTGCCCCCCCCCCCCCGCCGAACGTTACGTAACGTTTACATTATAGGTAATCGATTAAAGAAAATTGTATTTAATTTGAAAATAAAATTTTACTCTTTTTAAATCTTTTTATAACGCTTCCTTCTATATGTATCCGCTTATTGTTATATTTTTAATAATTTTTTTTATTTCTAAACATTCATTTTTCAAAAATATAAGTTCTACATTAAACTTTAAAAATGTAACATGTACATATTTTTTTATACTTTGAATATATATTGCTCATTTGGACAAAACTTAATAATTTAAAAATCATTTTCTACCCAAGGAGACGTTAACCATTCGGGAATACTGTTGACCACCTGTACGGATTTGTCAAGAAAAGAATCTTGTACAGAATTCAAGATCACCTCTACGATACGTCATTCGACCAAAATTAAAGGCGTTATCTCGAAAATAAAATCATTTCGGTTTATATAACTTATATCCTGAACTTTATGACTTTTCAATCATTAGGAAAATGTATGACTCAAAGGGTTAAGAGAGGATAACTTAAGATGGGGCATACTGTACTTGTTTTTTGCAAAAGCCATACGGGGAGGGGAATGGGGTCACAGACGTAAGAATTTGTGTAATAGAGATCCAAAATCGAAAATACTGTGCTATACAAATTACCAAAGAACTGCGTAAGAGAAATATTGTATCGAGAAAGCAAAATTTTTTTCAAAAAAATGATTCAACATAATTTAAAATTAATTAAAAAATTCAAAAAAATTGGTGTACTAAAGCCACATTTTCTAAATAATTACAGATGGATTTTAAAAAATTTCATTTTCTCCGAAACAAAATATTTTGAGGCAAAATGATTTTATGTCTCTAAAAAGTTGTTTACTCTTTCCATTCTAGTACCATTGAATTCCACGTCAAAAGATGCTAAAAAATTAATTTTTTTGACGCATACATTTTAGCGCGAAAAGAATTTTTATTTTCAAATAATGTCTATTAAAACTCGATAAATTAATTTTAAAATTTTTAAGACATTTTTGGAATAGAAAAACACATTTTCGAAATAATTAAAGATGGATTTTAAAACATTAAATTTTTTCGACAAAAAAAGTCTTTTCTTATCAAACAAATTGTTCGCAATTTTTACTATATTATCATTTAATTCCTCACCCACAATTACTAATGAAATAATTTTTTGGTATTTTTTGAACGACTTACATATAGCTGAAAATGGCGTCTCAGTTTTCCCTTCATTAATTCTTGCCGTCGTTGGATAAGAAAGGATAGTCAGTAGTCAAGATTTCAAGTAATATACCATTCCTGATGTATATTTATCATTTAAGGCTAATAATAAGTTATTTGTACATAAATAATAAGTAATAACCTATGTGTATGTAAATATTTGTAGTTAACGAACGTAGATAGTAACAGTTTTAAAATTCGAGAAGATTTAATGATTATCTAATCCACGTATCTTATATTATATATCACAGAAAGTAGGTAACTGTTATGTTGTGGGTCATTCCATTTTAAAGCGATCAAGTTTTGCAGTTTTTTTTACACCAACATTTGTCAAAATCCATTAAATATGTTATTTCTAAAGGTAATTGGAGACAAATTTACTGTTGGAAATTTTTCGACATCGGGCAAATTGCCGGAGTCACGAGAGTTTAAAGTTCCAACATTTTTCATTTTTCGACTCATTTTATCATACTTAAAAAATGAATATCTCTGAAAAATTTTATCGTAGCATAATTTTACTTCTATTCATAGATATAAAAAATGATTAATCTATAAATAAAAAATTTAATTCAGTTTAAAAAAAATAAGTTTATGCATCGTTATTATTAATTATTACAAGCAAACACTCCGCAATTTCGCGTGGCCAGAAATCCAAATCTTAAAAAAATTTACAAAGTAGCCAATCATGTTTTCTTTTGAATCCCGTTAACAGAAATTAGTACCCTTAATAATTGCAACCATATGAAATAAAAAATTAATAACCATAAAATTTGTTCCGTCCTTTCAATTCGAAAAAATTTTTACGGTTTATTTGAGCGATTAGGAACTAAAACGGTTAATACAATTTTTTTCGTGGAAGGATCTGTTTACGAGTAAAAAATAATAAAAGTTGTCTCAAGTATTAAAAACAACTTTTTTTTAAGTTACTATTTTAATCATAAATGGACCCCCGCACTTAAAAATTTTAATACTCTTTTTTGTTCCTAGTTGTTGAACTAAACCGTACACATTTTTCCGAATTGAAAGAACAAAAAACAAATTTTTGTTAATAAATACTTTATTCATTACGATTGCAACTACTACGGGCACTAAGTTTAGCTATTTTGTAAATTTTTCCCAGATTTGTAACTCTGGCCGCCCGAAAATACGGATTGTTTATAACAATTAACATAACAACTATGAATAGAGTAAAATTACGCTATGATTAATATTTTCAGAGATATACATTTTTTAAGTATGAAAATGAGTTGAAAAGTGAAAAATGTTGCCATTTTGAACTCTCATGACTCCGGCAATTTGTCCAGTATCGAAAAATTTCCAAGAGTAAATCTGTCTCTAATTCCCTTCAAAAATAATATAGTTCAGGGATTTTTAAAAATTTTGATGTTCAAGAATAACTCCAAAACTTGATCGTTTTAAAATGGAATGACTCTGTAATTATGATACTTATTCATACGAGTTATGGAGATTACAAAATTAACAGCCGATAAGGTAGTAATCTACGCAAAAAAAAATTAAAATTAAAAATGATTGATTCGATTTTTTATTCGCTACCTTAACGACTGACGACTGTTCAGCTTAAAATAAGAATGACTAGTTTAGTTTTTTAAAGCCTCTCGGAATAATTCCATTACTTCTTGATGCCTTCTTTCCTTATTTGCCTCTTTTTCTCGAAACAGCTCAATTTTAAGTTCCTCGTTTGAAATTTTTCTTTTTTTCGCTTTCGTTAAAACTTCTTCTGTATCGCGTGATGGAGTGGTTTGATTGGCTTCCTTTGGATACGAAACCGATTGTGCTGACATCATCACCTCCGGTTCGATGCTATCATCAATATCTGCTATAGCATTCAACTCGTCCTCAAATGGCACTTCCTCCCTCGTGTTGCCAGATTGTCTATTATTATCCACCGCTTTCTTCTTTCTTTTTAGTACAGTCTTGTATCTATTCTCTACCTGCACTTGAGTTCTTGAGATATGTAGAGTCTCCTGTAGGTCACTGGCAATGGCTGCCCACATACATTTCTTTTTTTTTAAACGTTTCATAGGTCCGACTTCGGACAAGTACAACCGATACTTTGAAAGTATTAGATTCGTCTCTTCTTCAGAACAAACTACCAAAAGTACAGTAGAGAAATGACAATTTTATTCATTATTATAAAAATGTAGTGCTACGAAAAAGTAGTAACGAAAGATGATGCTGAAGTTCTTACTGGTAGAGTTACCCCAGTCAATTTCTCTGTTGAGTAAATAGAATAGTCCGTACATTTATTATTACATACCTTGTTAAGATTAAGTGAAAGGAAGGCACCACAATTTTTTCGAAGAATATATTAACATTCTCCAGTAGCTACTTGCACAGAAATTACAGGATAAAATTATGGTAGCTTTATTTTATGGTGTGTTAAGAAGTTCGGAAATAAAAATTCTCACATTGTTACATAAAAGTATTTTCATAGAAATTTTTGGATAAAATTATGGTGACTTTATTTTCTCAAGTATTCAGAGAGAATTTCGTAAAAACAAACACTTTTTCCCTGTTTGGACCACATAATCCCACACTTCTCAACCCCCTTACACCAAAATTCTTAGACAAAATTGAGGTACCCTCAATACACTGTGACAAGGTGTCACCGATCTACCCCTTGGCCGATCCTTCACGATGGGTGCCGCGGTTCCCTCGTGTGTCGAAAGTGCCCCGGAGCTCAGGATCACCTTCCTCAATCCTTTTTTTTTCAGTTTTAGTAAGTCGGATACTCGTCCGTCAGTCGCCGGTAAAGCGACTGAACGGCATTACCGTCTCTTGCTCGGTTGCGCGTTCCGCCGGGAGCGTCACCACCTCCCGAGCACTCGAAACGCCCGAGCCCCTCTCTCCCCTGGCTGTCCCTCTCGGCAGCGCAGGAGGTATCACCCGATGGTAGGAGCCATCGTGGCCGTCGAGAAGGGACACCGCCCCTCTCTGACGCGCCGGCATCGTTCCCCCATTTTTCGTTGCTGCGCGCCTGCATCACTTAGGCCCAGCATGCTAACTAAAAAAAAAAAAAAAAGAAACCGTCTCACATTCCCCTTCTTTTCTCTCGTGGATGGCGACCTTACGCGCCTCCACTCATTCGGCAGTAGCCGCCCAGCTCTTGCCACCGCAAAGCTGCATTCTCGCAGCGTGGCTATTTTGATTACGTCACAGAACGTCTCTCTCTCTCTCTCTATCGCAGCATGTAAGCCGCCCGAGACGAGGACGGAAGCGACTTCCCCGACACCGCGATTAGGTGGGGAAAACCCCGTACGGACCCCGCTCTCTAATCCCCCCCGTATCACCCCCGGTGATTCTCCGCTCCTGGTCACTGGAGATGCGCGTACGGTTCCCGCGCGCATCTACCAGCGCTATCGGCTCCCACTTCTCACTTCGTTTTCGGACGCATTACAGAACGGACCCCGGTCGAGTGTGTAAAGCAAGATAAGGAATAAAACGTGTGATTGCGTGAAAATTGTGTGGCGTGAAAATTTGTTTTCAATTGATATCAATTGTTTTGTGTGAGTGGACTGTTTGCGAGGCGAAGTTCTTCGTGCGGAACGAGTGAGGACGGAGTTTGGTGTGACGACCACCCATCCTTCTGCCGAGGGCGTCGCCGGATCCAGGAAAAACTTCGAGAAGGACATCCCGAGCCGTCCGCCGACGAATCCCGGATCGACTTCCTGGTGCACCGACGCTGACACCGTAGGTCTCTCCATTGGGCATCTTTTGTGCCCCCCCCCCCCCTTCGCGGTTTGTACTCTCTTTCGTGCGTATTTCCGGTCATATAGAAGAAATTTTACCGTCGCGTGATTTGTGGACCCAGCGCCCTTTACGTGTATTAGTGCGTTCATCTTCCTGTCGCGCCCCCAAAAACTTTATTGTATTTTTTTCTGTTTTGAGAAATATATCCTTCAGTTTCGCATATAACGGTTGAAGATTATTTAACACCCTTGGGTTTGCATCATTAATAAAGAATTTGTTTGGTTTCTTGTTCTGCCCTTTTCCGAATCCAGGAAAAGGGTCATAACACCATAAAATTCCATCTAATTCGTTCATTAAAAGGCCTTACCATCTGCATATTTAGATACTATATTTAGTAAAAAGTGGACATAAACCCCATTTGAGGTACCCTCCTTTCAATTACTTTTAAGAAGATGTGTAATAATACATTTGGGGAAAATTATATTAACTCTATTTAAAAAAAAATGACTTGTCTAACTCTACCAGTATGAGCTTCATGTATGAAAGTCAGTTATGAATGAAAAATTACCTTGTTTCACATTTGACGATTCTTGCAAATCCATTGATTTGTCATATATTAAGGTGTCGCTGAAAAAGAATATTAATGTATTGTACAGTATGTCAAGTTTCTGAGGGTTCTGTACGACTGTGTAATCGGCTCAACAAAATTCAAAGTGGAGAACAAATTTTCAAAAAGTGTTTCTATTTTTCATATGTTTGGAGTGGTTTTTTGAGTACCTCAATATGATTCATTCATTTAAATTGCATAATTCAAAATGTTGGAGGCAATATGGTAAACAAATTTTTTAAAAATATTCCATTTTCATGAAACTTGGTATCTACAAGGAAAGGAACAAACACGACTGAGCGCTGTCCAGACATCACTGGTTGCTGTCCAGCCGGCTCGCGTCCGACGAGCAAGTACTGAGTGCACGGGAAAAAATTTGGATTAACAGCTTCTCGATAGGGGATCGAGCGACGCCAACTCGATTTCTTCCAGAAGCATGGGATTGCCCTGGTTCGATGTTGGAGTATGGCACACTCCAACTTGGGAAAAGCGCGGCTCGACGACGGACAAGGTTTTACTTACTCTATTAGAACGGTACGTGCTCTATGCTCCATGTGAAGATGATAAATAGTTGAATAGGCTGGAAAACTTATTAGAAACATGAAAACTTCGATTACAATAAAAACTTGAAAATATCCGTATACCTCTCCAATGTAATTATCTTAATACGTTTATATCAAGATATAGTGTATACATCTTATAAATAAAGTAAGTATATACATTTTTTGTAAGGAAAGGGACAATTAATCTATGTAACTGTGAAAATTTGTTTCGAAAATCAACACAATCTACACTTGTTAACAGTGATTTGGCTGAATATATTTTCTTATTACCATGTGGGTAAGCATATATTTTAATGACTTCTTTTATATTATAAACCAAAGAAGAAAATGACTCGGTGAAGACAAAGAATATTCATAGAATAAGATAACAATACATAAAAAATTGATTAGAAAAATAACAAAATTTTAAGTATTCATATATTTATCCAATAAAATTGCTACAATTACGTTTTTTAAAGTATATATTTATAATAATTCCTTAAATTCAGCCACTTAATATTACTTCGACCCTGACCGTAGGTCGAACGAAGTAATGAATTTGGTCATCTCGGCCAAGAAAATTACCCTATAGTTTTTCATCAAATGTCGGCGTTTCAGACTAAAGATCCCAGAAAAAGAAAAATAATTTTTGTCCGTGATGTTGTGCATACGTCCTAACTTAGATCTGATTAGTTTTTGGAGTCGATCCATACAAGATTGTGAGGTGGTCGGTTAAAAAACACCTAAAAAATATACGTTTTTTTGCATTTTTTAATAAACAATACTCATAATCACACAAAAAATGTTTTAAATAAAAAAGGCAGAGCATCAAATTCTCCGCAAAAGGGTACTGCATTTTCTTCGTTAACTCAATGGTACTGACGTAAAAAGCGAATGAACAAAAAAATAATCGACTGTGCATTTTTTTTGTAAATGCTGTACCTCGCAAACGAAAAGACGAATTTAAAACCCGGGAAAAAATGAACTGTATACAATTGTATAGAATTGCATGCATCCAATTGTATATGAATTTATCGTCTATACAATTTTACAAAACTGTATACATTACTATTCAATAATATGTAATTGTATACAACTGTATATAATTGTTCGCTATATTCGTAAAGAAAAAATTGATGACATACACATACACACAAATACACACACATGCGCGCGCGCGCCAAATTCGCAATTTACAACATTTCATGATTGCCATACTGACATCAACGTACTAGCACACACACACACGCGGTGCATGTGTAACATACCACATCATACGCGCGCTATTCTGTCGATATTTTTGGAGGTTCCTTATAAAGTAATTGCCCAAGACTCATGCGCTTGCGAGAAACACTGTCGGTAACTCTGACTATCTATTAACATATGTATACAATTGTATACACTAGTATGCAAACTACATTGAATTTTGAAATTAATCAAATTATTTTTTGTATAGAACTGTATATACACGCGAATACAATAAAAATTACTACAAGTATATATACAATTGTATGAAGTTATATAAAGTTATATAGTGTTTCATATATAACATTGAATTAAACGTCTGCAAAATGATAGCATTTCTTAGTTTCATATACAATTCTGTACAGTTGTATAAAATGGTATACAGTTGTAAAATTTCATGTAACCGCAATCTTCCTTCATTAATATGAATATATACAATTGTATACAAGTATATACAAGTTACTATAATTATATACATTTGTATATAGTTGTATGCGAAATATACTGTATAAACTAAATATAATGTTCAAATTAACCAAATTATAGGTTTGTATACAACTGTATACATGCCGTTACAAGTTGATATTAACATATACAGATGTATACATTTCTATACAAGTGTATATTATTGTATACAAATTAAAGTTTACCGAGATTTCACCGTTTTCCAATATTATATAAAACTTTATATAACTGTATACAATTATATATAATTTTATTAATTTGTATACAACTCTATACATCGTATATAATTCTATAGACGAAAAATCCATATAGACCTGTATACATTTGTAAAGATTATTATAAGTTTGTATACAATTTGTATGTAATTGTATACAATTATATACAATTCATTTTTTCCCGGGAAGTTGAGCCGAAAGTTTGAACTTAACTTTTAGCTTAAGTCCGCATCAAAGAATTGTTTTATTATATTACAACGAAAATTAGCTCGATAACGCACCAAAGCATGTCCGATCGAACATTCGATTTGTTGCAACACCACATTTTCGAGGCTGGAGTACCGGCTACTCCAGTAAGAGAGAAACGCTCTCGATATACGTTGGAGAATCATCGGTACCAAGATAGAGAATTCATTACTCTCATATGGCGACGCCTGTTCTCGATGACTCATCGAGAGATACGAATCCCAATTCGTGGAGAAACTGTTAATCCAAATTTTTTCCCGTGTGCTCTCTACGCACGAGCCACTACTTTCCGGACAGTAACCAGTGATGCGCGCATAGTACTGCCACCTGTCTAGAGAGGAATGCTTCCCGCCATTCCAGTGATTTATCAAACATAGGTTATAACCTATAACATGACAGTTCGTTATCGAACTACATATGAATACTCATGTATTTTAATCGCCATTATTAAATTTCAGTAATAATATTTATATTCTAGTCAGCGACATTGAAATCTAAGTTCGAATGTTTTGTGCAAAAATTTTATTTCATTTCTGGTTCGGTTCAGAACTGTCATGTCTAATCATTTCTTATCGACGATGCATTTCACACCAGTCAAACATTTGATAAGTGGTGGTGTTTACAATTTCTTGAATTAAACAGGCAATATATTTTAATCACCAGCAATGAATTTCAGAAGTAATGTTTGTGTTCTATTTAGCGATACTGAAAATTAGCTGTAAATGTTTTGTTCGAAGAAGATTATATTTCATTCCTGGTTCGGCTGAGAACTGTCATGTATAATTGTTTCTCATCGATGATGCATTTCATACCAGCCAAACATTTGATGAGTGGCAGTGTTTAATGAAATGCATCATCGATATGGATTATATATATATATATATTTCTTATCGATGATGTATTTCATACTTACAAACATTTCTTAAGTGGCAGTTTTTAAACTTTCATTAATGAAACAGCTAATACATTTTAATCATACCTAATGAATTTCAAAAATAATGTTTACATTTTAGTCAGCGGTATTGAAAATCAGCTGTAAATGTTTTGTACGAAGATTTTATTTCATTCCTGGTTCGGCTGAGAACTGTCATGTCCAATTAATCCATATCGATGATGCATTTCATTAAACACTACCACTCATCAAATGTTTGGCTGGTATGAAATGCATCATCGATGAGAAACAATTAAACATGACAGTTCTCAGCCGAACCAGGAATGAAATATAAACTTCTTCGAACAAAACATTTACAGCTAATTTTCAGTATCGCTAAATAGAACACAAACATTACTTCTGAAATTCATTGCTGGTGATTAAAATATATTGCCTGTTTAATTCAAGAAATTGTAAACACCACCACTTATCAAATGTTTGACTGGTGTGAAATGCATCATCGATAAAAAATGATAAGATATGACAGTTCTGAACCAAATCAGAAATGAAATAAAATTTTTGCACAAAACATTCGAACTTAGATTTCAATATCGCTGACTAGAATATAAACATTATTACTGAAATTCAATAATGGCGATTAAAATACATGAGTATTCATTTGTATGTAGTTCGATAACTACTAAAAACGCAAGCTGTCCAGACAGCAACCAGCGATGTCTGGAAAGTACTCAGTCATGTTTGTTCCTCTCCGTGTAGCGGGTTTTCAAGTTGCTAAATGATTTTACATTGTATTTACAAAATTTTGCTTTGAAAGGGCGGAATCATACTAAGTGACCCTAAAAATCATTAGGTTCTGAGTGTAAAAACTGTATAACTTACTTCTTTTTTAGAACCAAGTTTTACAGATAAGAAATCATTTTTTATCATGTCATTATTTGTAGCAATAAATTATTTATTTACTTTTCAACAATTTAAGTTAACTCTTACATGGCGGGCGAATTGTTGAAAAATAATTGAAAATTGAAGTAAATTGTACTAAGCACACATACTTTCCATTTTCTCCACATCTCCATATTTCATTCAGAACTTCGTCTTCGAGGGTTATCATATTTGATTGTATTGACTCTTTAATATAATTTATTACATACGAGTCATCACCTTTAACAATTTTTTTTTATATTGTAAGAGAAATAATTAAAAACTGATGGTCGTGTTCTTGTCAATTATCAAATTTAGTTCAGTTCAGATTTACTACACTGTAAAAAAATAGCATGGTAGAAATACAACCCGTTGTATTTTCACAGGTTTCAACGTGGTAATTTTGCACACCGATTGTAAATTTACAATGTATAGCGAGGTTATTTTGCACAAAGCTGTACTTTTACTACGTCAAACGTGAATCGATTATTTTCCACCATGACACGTAGTAAAAATACAAACCGTGCGCAAAATAACCTTGTGATACGTTGTAAATTTACAGTCAATGTGCGATCGGCCAATATCGAATTTTCAAAGTTCAAATTATAGAAAACAATAAAGCACACAGTTTTTCTAAAAGAAAAGTAAAAACTGAAAAAAAAAACGTAAGCATTTTTACATTTGTTAATTACAGCCGATTTATAAATTTACACATTGCTTGTATTTTTTTACTACGTAAGAGGTTATTTTGCATAGGCTTGTTATTTTACTACGTGCCACGATGGAAAATAATCGGTTCACGATCCACGTAGTAAAATAACACTGATTTTGTTTACAGTGTATCTATTCCAGTGGCGAAAAACATTTTTCAATTTGCCAATTTCAATTTTTCAAGAAAGAGATTTTTACTTTGAAGAAGATTTGTACTTACTCGTAACTTTTTCAAACATTTCCACGTATGTAGCGGGAATTTCTAGCGTTAGAAGTTGGTCGTTTAATTTTGATACTATTTTCAATATTTCCATTTCGGCCATGTTTACACAAAAAAAAAACTTTATTTTTCTCCACTCGACTTCCAACACGTCGCACGATGCTGCAAAGAAATTTGAAACGTGCGGCAGGTGCAGAGCGGGCAAAACAAAACACGACGCATTGAAAACTGAGTTCAAGTTCTGTAGAACTGCCTCAGTGCAAACAAAACCTGGGCCAGTGCAAGTGCGCTCAAAATTTGCCCTCAGTGCAGACCAGTGAAAAACGCTATTACACGTGCACAAATTATTTCAATTTATAATGATAGTAATTGCAGGACATTTTCAGTTTCTTTCCGTTACGTGTCAACCGTATCAACGTCCAAAATTTATTCCATAAACAGGATAATCAAGAACGCTGATGTGATTGTAATTTGAATATATTTCCACAAATGGTGCTCGGTATAATAGCTGGTGGAGCGATAGCAGGCAGTGCTGCTGGCCTGCAGTTCAATAATGTTATGAAATAATTTACACCAAGATCCAAAAAGTTTATATCAAATCATAACATAAGGGGGAGCGCCAACGTGACTTATATGTCAATGTTGAAATTCACCTCGATATTATTCCTATCTGCAGAAAGAGCCTCTGTGTACTTTTGGCAGATGACAACAATCCGTGAGGGGTATCGCAGGTTTAGAATCGAGACTCGGCAACCTGATAACCAAGTTAGATGTGAAATATAAAGAGCTGAATCAGGTGGAACGGTAGTGCATGATGTGCATGACAGAGAATGCGCAGTTGCCGATGAATCTTTCGCAAGAAATGTCTATTGAAAAGAATAGTTTGACACAGGCCAGGCTCGAGTGCCAACATCAGTGTGACAAGGAAAAAGCTGGAAATTGAACGAAGGTATGGTGAAATTAGCAAGAAAGTGCACACCAAAGTCACTGAATTGAGAATGCAGAATGTGTCGTATAATATATTACAAGTAATTTTATTTATTATTTTTCACATAATTTCAAAAATTTATGGAAAAGCCAATGCCTTTTAGTCTTTTGGACATTCTTCCAAGAAATTATATTATTAAAATACTCGCTTTTGATGTAACAGTAAGTCATATTACTTTATAATTTTTCATTTTTCTGTTATTGTCAGTTTTATTCATTTATCATCAGCTTTCATAATTTTATCCATTATGTCTAGGAATAGGAGAGGTTGGTTATCTCTTAATAAAAACAACGTATCTTTGAAGCACAAAAGTCCATAATCTAAATAATATAACAAAACAGTAACATTTTTAATTTATGTACAAGTTCATTACTTGAGTCATTAATTCTCGACAACATAAATTTAACATCGATAACATAAAAGTTTCTTAAGACATTAATCATAATTAAAATAAGATTGGAAATAATTTGTACTTTAAAAATGTGGTTATATATACATATACATAAGTTCATGTGGATTTTGAGCAAATATAAATTTGAGAGTTCATAACATTCATAATAATTCTAAACAATAAAATTAAAAAATATATGAATGTGACTCGAGTAACAATAAATAATAAACAAACGAAATTTTAAGTTATGCAAAACTTCGCTACTTTGTTAGCTTGTCTATTGTGTTTAATTTGTTCTGCATTCGAACGTTTGCAGAACTGTTGCATTCGTTGGGTAAGAAAATATTGCACTATATGTGCTAACATATCTGAGCCATGGGATATACAAGGAAACGTAAACAAATCTAGCTGTGATGCTTCGAGCAATACTTCTTCAAGGACGTAACTTGAAGTGCAGTGTTTTACGAATAGTTTTTCCAGAGATGCAATGAATTGTACAAAACGAAAATTGGGATATTCTATTACATTCTCAGAATCTGTGTCAGATTTTATCAGGTTAAATAATGTCGCTGCTGGAATATTACAATACCCAGATTCTTCAATGACTGCTTTCCTGCATGTCTCGCATTTTCCAAATTTCAAAACTTGCTGTGCAACCATTGCAGCAAAATAATACGCCAAGCAATCATTCACTTCCGGCAATTCATAATCATGGTTCTCGAGAATGTTACTTAAATAACTTAAATCCCATTCTTCTGGATGGATTGTTCCTGAGATTTTTTGCTTAATTTTTTGATACGTATCGTGGGATGAAGTAGGATTTTTATAAATAGATCGTAACTCGGTGATTGTGACTAGAGACTTGCAGGATTCAGTGGAGGTATTTAGTAGAGTGCAAATTTCCAGTGGAAGGAGGTTTCAGAATGCCGAAGCTGCTCAGTATTTTATAAGTTTGTAAAAATGTGGGTGTTCCAGGATGATTATTACTTCCACAACCTTGGCATATACATCCAAAGAAACGCTGTTTTAAAAGAAAGAAATATTAACTATACACTGAATTTGCAGTTTACAAGTCATATTTATTTATTTTATTTTTCATATTACAAAATACCTTACAGACTAAATAATGTTTAATACTTAATGGACTAAAAAATGTTTAATAACAAATGATTAAACATTTTAACATCAACCTAGGAACCAAAAAGTATTGATATCCATTTGCAATCCATTTGCCGATTGCAATCCATTTGCTTTTCAATAATTTAGAATTATTAAATAAAAAGAAAACGGATTACAGAAAATGGATTAGAAGGGAAATGAAAAATTGTTTCATTTAATATATTCTATCCATTCTATCCAATTCGTTTCCAAATGCAGAATATGCAGGATCTGCAGGGTGCAGGAAACGGCTCTGTCACTGTGGCCACTGCGGGTACTGCAGCCACTGTGGCAACGACAGAAATGTCAGGTTTACTACTGAAATACAGAAATAAGTCATTAGTACAGTGCTTACAATGTACTTAATATGTAATGTGGAAAATTACATAATTTTATTTTTATGCATAACTTAATGACTTTTATGTTCTCTTACTAATATTATATTATGCAAAACTTTTGATTTATGTATACAAGTTTAATATTTTTACAAAAGTTATATATGAATGCATTAAATGAAGAAAGAAAATTAAGTATTTTTTTACATAAAGGTATACCTTCAAAATATATTTTATAAACGTCTAAATTAAAATATTTTCTAATTATGTGATTATTATTATTATTATTATTAATTTACAGATAATAAGTACATTATAACTTTTATAAATCTGTATCCGGATCAAATTGAACAATAATTAATGAACACCTGTGATGTATCGAATATATTTCGTTTCTGCAAGATCAAAAAGCAATAACAACAAAAATTAGAAGGAAATTCTCATTTTTAATAGTATTTTAATACAAAACGATGAAGAAGTTTTGATTATATTCATTTCAGTTATTTATGCCCCATTGTCTCTACTTTTATTACATTCCATTATATACTCATTACACAATTCAAATCTAGGGAACAATGTCAACAGCACAATGATTGATAATGAAATGAACAACAATACTGAAAAATGGGCAATAAATCTAACAGATATAATAATACCTCCTGAATTTCTGAAATTAATAGAATTAGGCCCAAAATATTGTATGCCTTTAACTAAAAATAAGTTCCCTACGAATGAATTAATTAGTACTTTTGAATCCAGTATGTACAAGATTCCGGTCGATAAAGTGGACTTAGTTAGAAATAAAATTGTACATACGATTCAGTGTGTGCGAAATAGTTTACCGAAAGATACATCCGAATCCAAATTAGTCAAAAACGTGCAAAAATTTATTACACTTAATGACCTGTATTTAACAAAAGCTGACAAAGGTAATATCTCCGTTGTTATGACAAAAAAAGATTATATAGAGAGAGTTGAAACGTTTTTTAAGATTTGAGGATGGTATCACACTCGTAAATAGTAAAAACACTATTAATTATACCAATAATACTACTGTGTATTTAACTATAATTAAATTTAGTTTCACAAAGTTTATTAATCACGACGAGCCATTTACATGTGCTTCTCATCGAACGCGTTCTCTTTCCACACATTGGTTTTTCCGAGAGCTATCTTGCCACTGCCACATCGCATCCTGACACACCGATACACCAATACCTATTGACTCCGCGCCTGCGCATGCACACCCGCGTGTGTGTTTCTAGTATAGACATAAATTCACATATTTCAATAACATTATTATTAGATACCAACACATACACAAAAACAAATAAAGATTTAACTACTAAAACGCAAAACAAAATTAATACAATAGTCAAAGATTGGTTTAAAAAGGAATATATTGATAAAAATACATTGCAATGTTTAAGTTGCAATAACGGATTTATATCTCGTTTCTATGCTTTACCAAAGATACACAAAATGAACTGTCCTGTGAGACCCATTGTTTCGGCTTTGGGTAGCCCTATTTACAACATCAGTAAATTCTTACATAAAATAATTCATCAAACGATATGTAATGATAAAAATAGAGCTAAAAATTCTTGGACAATATGTAAAGAAGTCAAAGATCTGAATGTTCCAAACGACCATATTTTGATGTCTTTAGACGTGATAAATTTATTCACCAACATACCACATGACTTAATTATTTATAGTTTAAAAAGAAGGGCAGATGATATTAAAAAATATACAAAAGGTACCGGTTACTGAGATCATAAACATGGTTCGTGTTATTTTAGATTCAACTACGTTTATTTTTAACAATTCCATATACAAACAGAATAGAGGTACTCCAATGGGTTCGCCTTTATCTCCAACATTGGCGGACATTGTTATGATTGATTGCGAAATGAACATTTTAAATACAATACAAATTAATCCAATATTTTACAAGCGGTATGTTGATGATATTTTTGCAATTTATCCTAAGAATTATATTAAAGATTTTGTTGATTACTTTAATATATATCATCCGGAATTACAGTTTACTTTCGAACTTGAAATAGACAAGAGTCTACCTTTTCTTGATATAAACATCATAAGAGAGGGTAACAAGATCATTACGGACTGGTATAGAAAACCAACTTGTTCCGATAGATACTTGAATTTCAATTCGAATCATCCGACGCATGTTAAACGAGGAATAGTAACTATGTTGGTCGACAAGGCAATATTATTAGCTGATCAAAAATTTCACGGTAGGAACTTAAACTTTGTTAAAAATTTTTTAGTACAAAATAGTTATGAAATACGGTTTATTACAGACATAATTAACAATAGAATTAAAAAATTAAATGCTACTAATACCCAGAATAAGGATGTAATTAGTAATTCAAATGATTTTTCTAAGACCATAGTTATCCCTCATATTAAAAAATTTAACAACATGATTAAGAGTATATACAAAATATTTAATATCTCAATTGTCAATAAAGGTTTTAACACCTTAGAATTAATTTTTAAAACAAAGATCGATAAGATTGACAAATTGACTAGATCAAATGTGATCTATGAGATTGATTGTAGTGAGTGTCAATCTGTATACATAGGACAGACGAAAAGATACATGAAATCTCGTATATATGAACATAAAAATAATTGGAAGAAACATATTGGACATACCGCGCTCACGTCACACATGTTAACAACAGGTCATAATTTTAAATTCGCGGAGTTTAAAATTTTGGACATTGAGAGTAATTGGAAAAAAAAGGAATATTAAAGAAATGATATATATCAAACAAAATGAAAACAGTACAAATTTTCGCACGGATACTGAAAAATTAAGTTCTTTTTATAATAGTTTAATATTAAATAACGATTAACATCGCTTTTACAATAGGTATTTATTTCCACACTGAGTTGTATACAGCCTAAATATGCACACACACACACACATGTATAGATTCTTGACGTATTATTGTTTTCCTTCGTTGAATTTAAATTTAGTCTGTCATATAGCAGTGCTCAATCAAGTACGTTGATCAAAGTGTAGTTTTAAGTTGATTTATGTTTTTATGTTATTTTTTATATTATTTTTTATATTTTTTATATTTTCATATTTTTATAATAGTTGCCCCTGAGGAGGACCTAAATAATGGGCCGAAACGTTGGGCGTGTATTGCCTTGATTGACAAGTGGCGAATTGTAATGGCCATAAGTAAATCACACATTGAATTTAAGTTTTACAATTCATTCTAATATTCTTGCAAGAATTCCATTATATAATTTAAACTAATAGAAACGAGTGTCATGTAGTCATAAAATACGTTAAAAATTATAGTTTGCAGATATTCTAAAGTGGAAATTATCTTTATAACTATATGAAGGGTTCTTCGTGATAGTAGACTACCTATTATTTTATGAGCGTCATAAATTAAAAAATATATATTATATAAATGCCTAATAATACTTTCAAAAAGGTATAGTTCTGAATTTCTATTAATTTCAAACAGATAATTCCCAATAAACGAAAAATTATTGAGATGTAACAATTAAAATCATACCTCAAGTGCATCCTGATTTACTCTTCCTGTAGTTAGTGCAGTCCATCCACAATTTTCGACAAGCGTTTTGCACAAATCGATTATTGAATGCAAAGTTACTCTGAGACCCTCTGCCGTCTGCCGTGTTAAGAACAAGGCACCATTTTCAACATGAGCCATTTGTTCTTCCCACTCATCCAGTTTCTGCAGGCTATTTTGAATAGTCTGTAAAAATTTAATCCTGCATATGTGATATGATTACAACTACTCAGATGTAGATAATGTAAGCGAATATATAAAATATAATAAATAATTAAATTTAAGCAAATGTACACCTTAAATGAAATGTTAAATTGAAGATTACCTGAAATTCTCTGCTGTTCGGTGTCATTCCTGGTGTTGACTGAATGTTCAAGGCATCGAACATATTGTTGTCTACCGGATATACCGGACCCCGAGAGAACTCATGTGGTTTCATACATGTACATCGCTTGCATTTCGGCCATCACCGGTGCCGGTTCTGTTACATAACGCTAGAGGGCGACATAACTCGAAAATAAAGTAGCATATCATTTTATACATAAGTTGAGTCACACGTAACCAGTTCACCTACATTTTTCTCTACTTTCCTGCAGGGAAGTAAATGGATATCGCGACTTTCTAATCCCCATATTAAAATTTAGTATTCACGGTCTCTCAGTGTAAGACTGTTTTTGAAGTCCATTGTATTGGTAGTAATTCGGTCGGAGGTCACTTTGCTTTTAGAATAACAACTTTCCGTTTACGTGACTATTTTTTGTCTACCCTTCATTGCTTAAATCGAATTGCAAGTTAAAAATGAATCCTGCTACAGTTCCTGAAAAAATCGAAATGTTTCTTATTTATGGTGAATGTAAGAGGAATATTGACGATGCTGTTGCGTTGTATGCTGAGCATTTTCCAGATAATGCTCGCTCGCATTCTTTTTTTTACAAAGTTGTGAATGCCTTTCACTCTGATGGCAGCGTACAAATGAAAAAAAGGAAGCGAAGATTAACAGTTACAGGAGAAGCTAACGAAGTAGCTGTACTAGCAGCTATTCACCAAAATCCACATGTAAGCACACGACAATTACATCGCGATTCCGGCATTTCCAGAGACAGTATTCAAAGAATATTGTATCGTCATAAGTTTCACCCATATCACATTTCACTGCACCAGGAACTAGATGGCGATGATTTTCATAACCGCGTGGTGTTTTGTGAATGGTCATTTCAAAAAATGCAAACGAACCACAATTTCTTTGCTAATGTATTATTTTCAGATGAATCTACATTCACGAACCATGGTGGCGTCAATAGGCATAATATGCATTATTGGAGCGTAGAAAATCCCCATTGGTTACGACAAGTTAATCATCAACGTCCTTGGTCGGTGAACGTTTGGTGTGGAATCATAGGAAATAAACTCATTGGTCCTTATTTCATTGAAGGTAATTTGAATGGAACAAAATATCGAGATTTCCTAGAACAAGAAGTACCATTACTATTTTGAGGATGTTGCTATGGACGTCCGACGGACAATGTGGTTTCAGCATGATGGTTGCCCAGCACATTTTTCAAGAGTAGCAAGGGAAATACTAGACCGTGATTACAATGGTAGGTGGATTGGTAGAGGTGGCCCCATTAATTGGCCTGCGAGGTCACCTGATCTAACATCTCTGGATTTCTTCCTATGGGGTTACCTAAAATATAAGGTTTATGAACAAGTACCAACGAGTCGTGAAAACATGGTGGAACGCATAAGAACTGCTTGCGCAGAAATTTCTGCAGATATGATTCTATCATGTATAAAGTCATTTGAAGAAAGAATAAATAAATGCATTGAAGTGGAAGGTCAACATTTCGAACACTTACTCAAGTAAGTGAACAGTGAGACAGTGAGAGGCAAGGGGACTCACGTAATACAAGCACCCCAAAGGGAACAGAAAAATACTATGTCCACGTCGTTGTTCCTGGGTAACGCTAAATGTATTTTTTCCCGGCTTTGTTAGAATGACCGTATTCCATATCCGCTACGCGGGCGAAAATTGTCAATATTGGAGAATCCAAATCTGCAATAAAAACTGGGGGTTCCTATTTAAGTTTTATTGTTTTTGCCCCCACTCCACCCCCAGGGGATGGGGGAGGGGGTAAATTTCATTATTACTGGATGCCCCCCTTCGAGTCGAACAGCTTTCATCCGACAACTTTTTTGATTCTGTGCATAGTTCTCGAGGTATTTCAATGTCTTCGGATAAATTTGGATTTTTATCGATTACAGCGCCACCTGTGAACCAAAATGCAATAGCTCCTAGGTCAAATTCGTGTACTTTTTTCCGGAGAATCCAAATCTGCAATAAAAAATGGGGGTTCCTATTTAAGTTTTATTGTTTTTGCCCCCACTCCACCTCCAGGGGATGGGGGAGGGGGTAAATTTAATTATCACTGGATGCCCCCCTTCGTGTCGAACAACTTTCATCCGACAACTTTTTTGATTCTGTGCATAGTTCTCGAGATATTTCGATGTCTTCAGATAAATCGGCCACCCTGTATACAGGGTCATCGAAAAGTATCGGACCCCCCTAATATCTTCAGTTAGAATGCACTTAGGAGAAAATGTCCAATAGCAAAGTTGTATGGTTTCAAGCGGGGAGTAAGATAATGACCTTACTAAGTACTTTTTGAGTTATAAAGGTTTGAAGTTAACAATTTGTTAAGTGGTGTGCGACATTTTTCCAAAATGCATTCTTACTGAAAATATTAGGGGGATCCGATTAATGTATTTTCTTTAAACCAATTAACTGGTCTCATTATTCCGCGCACAAAAGTATTAAGGTTATGATTACTGAAAACTAAATAATATTTTACAAGATATTCTGCATTTTGTGTCAAAAAATTGTTAACTTCAAACCTTTATAACTCAAAAAGTACTTAATAAAAAAATATTTTATTATAGTGTTTTTGAAAGCTCTCGAGATAAGCTATAAGAATATGCAATAAAATATAGGGGGTTCTATTTAAAAAAATAAGATTGACCTTGAAATGACCTTGAAGGACATGGTCAAGGTCAAAGTCAAGGTCATCATCTTACTCCCCGCTTGAAACCATACAACTTTGCTATTGGACATTTTCTCCTAAGTGCATTCTAACTGAGAGATCCCAAGATATTGGGGGGGTCCGATACTTTTCGATGACCCTGTATAACACATCAATGTTATTATTGTTATTTTATTATTTGTTATATGTATACAATTATTTTTTATTATTATTATTATTTTTGTTGTTGTTACTATTATTTTTAAACATCGTTATTAATGAATAAGTTGCTTTGCCTGAAAATCATACCTGCGTACTGAGCGAATTGATGGTACTGGTAAAATGTGGTTATCACGCAAGAACCTATATCCCGCTGGTGATCGCATGTGCAATAACATGCATAACAGTATCCAGTTTTCTGAATATCTGCGGCCACTGCTCGACTTACATTTTGCTGCTGCTACTATTTCATGTATAGCGGTTCGCATGTTTTGAGGAATATCTTTTGAGTTGAGCATTGATTCAAGGGTCAACCCATTCATGTTTTTCATTATGGTTATTTTTTTTTTAATTTGCAATTTCCATTTATTAATTGTTTGTCTCGCTTGATATTTTGCTCTTGTAGCAGCCTTTTTTCTTGTCTTAGCTGTTGACAGTAATCACGTAGTGTCTGGGGACATGAATTTATGTTGTGACTTACACATTGCAGCTTTTCCCTCTTTCTTTGTCTAGACAAGCGCTTATTGGCATTTTTTTTGCACGCAATACAATATTGGCAATTTTTTTTTCTTGATAATAGGAGAGGACATTTTACGTGCCTCCAAGTGCCTAGTATATCCTCGTATGTTACTGTGGATCCTAATTTTATTATTTCTTGAGGCAATATACACCCAGAACAAATTCGAACTTTATTTACATTCATAATTAAATCACCTATATCTTTTTCTGACTGAAGATTTGTATCAAAAGGCTTTTCTTCTAATCGTACATATTGATTGAGAGCACTTATTTTTAAGTCTAACTCCTCTGATAAAGATACATTTTTTAAAATGACAAGTGTTGTATGGCCATTTTTAAGTTTACTCATTTCCGTATTAAAAAAATTGAAAATCAGCTTTCCATAGTGCCACTTTTCTTGGTAAAACCAGTTATTTGGTAAATGTACAGCTCTAACTGAGATTCTCAAATTTTCCAAGGTTAAAGTACTCTATATGTTAGAAAACATGACATTCATATAATGGCGTTTTTCACTTACATTGCACTCGTTCAGTGTTTCCATAAGAGCCCATGTTAAAATGGCACTCGCCCAGTGCAACTGGCACTGCCCCGGTGCCACGTTTTACATGGCCTCTTATGGGAACACTGAACGAGTGCAATGTAAGTGAAAAACGTCATACATCACATGTCAAAATAAGAAATATCACTTTCATGATTTTCATCACGAAACAAATAAAATAAAAAACTATATTCGGGTTCACCAAATTTATTGGTTGAAAGCCTAAGTGCCTATGCATCGTCTGATATAAATTAAGTTTTTTATTCTTATTATTTAATCAGATACACTATTCACATCCGTATGATTATTAAGCTTTCAATAACTGGACTTTAAAAAAATGTACATTTAATACATTCAATAATTAGTTATAATTGTCTCCCCTACTCGAAAAGGAGGATAGAAAAGCATAGAAAAGTATAGAAATTCTGCGTGATTCGTATGCTTTTGAATCCTATTTTTGGCACATAATGTAAATCTATCAATTCTTATCCTATCTGAATACTTCAAGTAAAGCCAATGTTAATATTTTTCTATCCATTAGGTAAAATCAATAAATTTCTATCCCAATCGTGTATAGAGAATCAATCCAAATGTATCTCATTACACTTTTATCATTATGTATCCTAAAAATTTATAGAAATTCTATCAAAACGAATCAAAATGTGATTTATATATTTTTACGGTCCAGGTCGACCGCTCCGCAGTTTTCGGTGTCTAGGTATTCCGCACCGTAGTTTTTGACGTCCAGGTCGACCGCTCCGTAGTTTTCGGTGTCTGGGTATTACGCACCGTAGTTTTTCACCGTCCAGGTCGACCGCTCCGTAGTTTTCGGTGTCTAGGTATTCCGCACCGTAGTTTTTCGACGTCCAGGTCGACCGCTCCATAGTTTTCGGTGTCTGGGTATTCCGCACAGTAGTTTTTGCCGTTCAGGTCGACAACTCCATAGTTTTCGATGTTTAGGTATTCCGCACAGTCGTTTTACACCGTCCAGGTCGACCGCTCCGTAGTTTTCGGTGTCTAAGTATTCCGCGCCGTAGTTTTTCACCGTCCAGGCTATGGGGCGGAACATCTGGACAACGAAAACTATAAAGCGGACCACCTAGATATCGAAAACTATGGAGCGGCCGACCTGGACGGCGAAAAACTATGGTGCGGAACTCCTCGACAACGAAAACTATGGAGTAAACTGCTTAGATACTGAAAACTATGGAGTGGTCGACCTAGACGGCGAAAAACTATGGTGTGGAACACCTGGACAACAAAAACTATGGAGCGGACCACCTAGATACCGAAAACTATGGAAAAGACCACTTGAAGAACAAAACACTACGCGCGTGTGTCCGCGCGCGCGCATGTGTGTGTATCCCAGCAAACCGAAAAGGATAGCAATGTTCACAAAAAGTTTCTATTTTCATTTTTTGAATCCCATTTCTTGATTTTTCCAATCTTTTTTTATTTGAATAATTTTTTGTGCCGCCTGAGCCTAAACTCGTGAATACATTCAATAACAGTACACAATGCTTTTGTATACTTTCTATCTTTGCAGTATTTTTTAATTCAGCGAATGTGTTGTCACGTGACCAATCGCAGTCTTTATGAATACATTTAATCTTACTGTAAAAATAGCCATCGAGATTTTGAATCTATTTCTATATTCGAATTCTTTACAATGCACTTGTATGCTTATTTTGAATACATTTTAGAACTCTTAAAAAATGAATTGTATCCTTATGAATCGTAGATCTATTCTGAATCATTTCCTATGAAAATCGATATTTGACGGTTAGAATTCAAACCTTGTCTAATTGCATCGTCATCGAATCGTTTGCGAATGCTTCGTAATTCTTTTGGAAGCATATATGCGAATATTTTCAATGCACACGGATACTTCTTCTTGAATATTTCTAGAGGCATTTGTGGGACTAATTTTGAAATCTTCTCAATGCTTCATCGAGTCGTGTGATGCGAGTGCTTTTATCCTTCCAAAGTATTCCTGAACTATGAAGATTTTTAAATTGTTCTACTATCAAGATTTCGCTTATGTCTTGCCATTTTCGAGATATTTGTGAATTTTAAAAATTTTCAGGTTTGCAAATTTTTAAAATCTGTTTACATGTATGAATTAACCGACTCGAGGTCATCTCCCCTATCAATACACCCCCCAGAATTTTGTCAGGTTTTACGTATCTCTTGCCGTTTTCGAGATATTTGAGAATTTGGAAATTTTCAGCTTTGAAAATTTCAAAAATCTGTTTGCATGTATGAATTAATCGACTCCAGGTCATCCCCCCTATCGATACACCCCCCAAAATTTTGTGAGATAGATTTTACTTATCTCTTGCCGTTTTCGAGATATTTCAGAATTTTGAAAATTTTCAGTTTTGCTAATTTTCAAAATTCGTTCGTATGTACGCATTAACCGACTCAATGGGATCCCCCCTTTTGATAGCCTCCAAAATTTTGTCATATTTTGCTTATCTTTGGCCGTTTTTGAGATAATTAAGAATTTTAAAAAATTTTAATGTGTAACAGAAATATCATATTACGTTACTGATAGTGATCGACAGTGGTAGACCAGTGGTCGGTGTCGCGCGCGATCGTTGTTTCTAGTCAAGTATTCTTGGTGGGGAACACTACTTGGATAGGTGACCGCTTGAGAAAAACTTTCTTAAGATAATTAAATCAACTAAAAAAAGTTAAAAAATATTTGAATTAAATAAAAAATAATAATAAAATTAAAAATAAAAAAAAATTTTTTTGTATACAAAGAGGAAAAAATTTAAAAACAAAAAATTTTAATTTGCTATGCTTCTTAGAAAAATATCGAAACAAATCCTATCAATTTCTATCCACTTTAGTTAGGATAGAAAAATACAGAATTAATTCGTGCCAAAAATAGGATAGGAAAATATTGGAAAAAATCCTATACTTTTCTATCCTCCTTTTCGAGTAGGGTCCAAGCAAAAAATGTTAATTTTTCTAATGTTCGTTGGTGGTATGAAAAAACTCACGAGTTCTGGTAATATATTTGCTCGTTGGAGATTCTCTTCACCGTGTTGAAAAGAAAACTCGTCGATGTCATCAAATCGTTCAACTTCAACCTCAATCGCAGTCGATTGCAGTGACGTAGACGCGACAATTTTTTCAACATATTCAACTAACTGATAATTAAATCGGAATTATATTAGAAATAAATTTTAATTGAGATATTATAGTTACGATTGATATGCTTAGAAAATATTTTAAGAATAATTGCATATCTATATTTGCAAAATTAAATGTGAGTATTTTTTGTTACTCTTAAAATCAACATTTCCTACTTTCATTTTTATAAAATATGTATATAATATTTACAAATAATGTACAAAAATTGCCCATAAAGATTTCCAAATTACTTATTTACTTATAGTTTAATGTTCATACCTCCTGGTGCTCCAAATTCATTGGCGATATTTCTTCACTAGAGCCTTAGTGTATGGAAGTAAGTATAGAACTGTCTTCTGCAAGATCAGTCCACGGAAATAGGGTTGGCACCGTTTCTGCATGTAAGCGTGGCACTTTGTAACGAGCAGACTGTTAAATAAAAGAATATGTAAAACTAAAAGCTTCACGAGAAAGTTTATATAGAATAAGAAAAGTTTAAAATAATTATGGTATTTCAACAATGAATAACTACTCCATTCGTAACAGTTAATTTATAAAATCAAATTGTACTTACAACACCAAGTACATTGCCGTGGTCATCCTTAAGCTCTCTGTGCCACATGATGGCTTGTGGTGCAAAGTGGTTGGCACAAACGCAGAGCTTATTTGTCAGGGGTTTATTCTTACGTTTCAACGCCAATTCCCATTTTTTTTTTAGATTTTCATTTTTGGGTATACGAAAGAAATGTACTCTTTTAGGATTACAGGCATATCCTGATGTACAGCCCACAACACATGTGGGAATATCTGTCGATAAACTTTGTCATCAAATTTATTAAATGAATGACCTATCTCGCTCCAATTTTATATAAAGAACACAACTAACATAAAATATTATGAAATAATTTGTTATCGAATTTAACAAAAGCTCATCATATAAAATGTTCCTTTATGAACTATTCTTTACAATGTTAATTACATTAATGCGAACTATTTAAAAGTAAAAGAAACTATTGATATTTGGAGAAATTATTTTATACGCTAGTAATTTTAATACAGTAAATTCTTATATATTCTTTAAAGTAAATAAAAAATATAATACCTAGTACAATTTAAAGCGCTTTAATGTTATAAAATGTACACCACTCCACTTTGTACTGGTCTTTCTTAAGTTTTTTCAAATTGTTTAGCGCTCAAATTTTTAAATCTAAAAACCGCCAAAACTAAAAGAGCGCGAAGTCGGTCACTAGCCCACTAGCGCCCTCTCGCGAACATAGAGGGAGGTGGCAATCGGGGAGTCACGTACGGAACGAACAACATATATGCAACTTGACGACAGCGTCACCCCCCTGATCATGTGCCAAGAACTTATTTGCTTTTCCCATACGAACAACATGAATTTTCATAAAAATTACAAAATAATTTTTTTATCTCACTATATTGTTATTGCATTAAAAATTCGTTATTCTTAAGAATTTCCGGAGTAAATGTTATTTTTCAGGAAAACATTGAATCACTTGAAACATTTTAGCCGAGTTATTGTAATCTATGACAAAATTTTTAATCATAAAACATAAAGGAAATAAAATTTTTTTGTTATAACTCGTAAGAAGAAAATCTCACAATTTTGCAAAAACGATTATCATATTTTCCATCTTTTGTCCTTTACGCTAGTATACTTTTTTATTTAGAAAAATTATTTCTAACCGATTTGTGATCATTGGAATTTCGGACATTTTTTCGCTTCAAATCTGGAAAATTTCTTTTTTTCAAATTTGCAAGAATTTTGAAAGAAAGACTTTTTTCTCAAAAAGCTGTCAAATTTTCAAAAAAAAATTTGATAACTCGGCTAAAATGTTTCGAGTGATTCTTGGCATTCAATGTTTTTCTGAAAAGTACAATATTTATTCCAGAAATTCTTAAGAATAACGAATTTTTAATGCAATAACAAAATAGTGCGATACAAAATGAATTCTTTTGTAATTTTTACAAAAAATTCATGTTGTTCTTATGGGAAAAGCAAATAAGTTCTGGCACATGATATAATATTGTGTTATACAACTCGCGTTTTTTGGAGTAATACGAAAAAAGTCCCAATGTGGTACCTCAGTAGATAAATATATTGTGGTAAAAGAAAAATGCACGTTTTAAACAAGTTAAAATACAATGACTGTTTTCAGATTTCATGCATACCAAGAGAAGCAAAGTTCAAGTGACCTCTACTACGTCAGGAATTTTTTTTCTACGTCAACAAATAAGCGTTTTAGACCGGAAAAAGGTAAAGAAAACGATCGTCTGCGGTGCAATATCGTCAGATTTTTTTCTTTCGAGTTGTATTCAATAAACTAAAAATTAATTTCCTTTACCTGATTTTAGCTAGAAAAAATTTCTTTATAAAAAAGGCTCTATCTTGGCTAAAACTTATCGTCTTTGGCTCAACCGGTGGTCATTTTAATCGGAAAACAACGAGGAAGTCGCAATTCCATGGTACATAATTTTAGAATGCATTCGAACAAAGTTATTGGGATATTTTAAGGTGTTACTATTTTTTGTGAGAAAAAATTATCAATATTGAAAACGAAAAAACTCGGCCGAAAATCGATCGTTTTTGTTTGAACTACGCTCATTGTCTTCGGAAAACATCGAAGAAAAGTTATCTCACTCGGTAGAATTCTACACCGACTGCGTTGAAAATGCCAGTAGAAATACGGGAAAAATGTTTTTTTTTGCAAAAAATGCCAATTTTCGAGGCTCGGGTCTCCCCTAGGAGTCCAAATAAAAATCTGAAAAAATTCAGAGGTTGTTTTTGAATTATTTGGAACCGATTTCGGGGGTGGCACGAAAAAATTTTTTTTTTAAGGACCGTCCTAATATATATATATATATGTATATATCGATTGCAAGAGGAAAAATAAGCGAGTCCGTCACACAGTACAGAAACATCCAAGATGATATCCGCAAATAGATCAACATATACTAATAATCATCTTATGGTATATACGATTATAAAATGTACATCTTATCTTTTTTATAACAGTTATAATATGTTGTAATTTATAAATACCGGTTGAACTTGTCGTGAATTCGGCTAGAAGGTTGCCGTCACGATGTTGATAGCATCTCACAGGAACAGCGTTGCCCTGAGGTCCACTTATTACGACGTCAAACTCTTTACCAGGACGTCCTAGTGTCTCAATATTAAAAGACGTTATCTTACCAACACACGATTGATAAAGTCCAAGTCCGCTGGCCGTAACTTCTCTTCCTCCGGTTGGACCTCTGACTGGTATCTCCAAAGGACTTCCTGTAAATTATATTTATATTTTTCCGTTATTGTAATTCGAGGTTTTCCCTATCATATGCCATTATTGAATACAAATTTCTAATTTTATAATATATCAATGTCGATCAATATGTTGAATCTCGGTATTCATTTATTACATTTAAAATATAATTGTATCATATTTTTAATCGGCTATTATAAATGTTGTTTTACTTTTATAAATACAGTTTTTATAATGATATATAAATTGTATAAAATTTTGATACAAAGTATTTCGACTACATGAATGCACACATTCATCACGGGTGGGGGGGCTGAAATTTATATTTTCATGGGCAATTTGAACCAAAAACAACTGGGGAAACACCGATAATTAGAAGGGTGCGCACATTAATATTACTACACTGCACGCGATCCAGGAACAACGGCGTGGATGTGGTAGTTTTTTGTTCTCTTATGGTATTTTTTAATGCGAGTCAGTTTAAAGGAGCCGTTTTTAATGCGCACCTTCCGCGCGCAGGTTGCTTCGGCAGTCATCGGCGGTCTGAGCTTGTGGGCCCTCGCGAGGGAAGCTGCGCGAGAGGAAAATATATGGTCGGGCGCGCGAATGTATTAAACAAATGACGGGGGTTGAACTTTATCAGATACTTCGACAATTAAAATCGTGTATACCCCTCGCAGTCGAGTGGTACAAGCGCATGAAATAAAGCACAGCGCGTTATTTTTTTTAGTTCGATTTCGATGTCGGGAATTGTTTTGTTGTTTATTGTTTATTTACTCAACATTTGTAATGAAAACAATTTTTTACTTGTTTACTGTTATTTATTTTATTTACAAAAATGAATTGTCAACACAAATTTTACAAACATTAAACAGTATGTGTTTGTAGCATTACATTTGTTACAATCGAATTCTTTGTAATATTAAAAAAGCTAATGTAAAATATGTTATTGTAATTCCAGAAATTATATACAAAAATTACCAGTCGTACATTTTTCTAAAAATGTTGTTGTAGTTACTATAAGCTGGTAATTTATTAAGAAAGTCAAAGTTTTCATTTTCAAACTCACTTAATTTACCATTTTATTCATGATATTGAAAAGCGTTTGAAAATAATAATATTAATCTGATATAACTAAATTTTTTGATATTTTACTAATATGTGCACGTCCATCAATGTTATACGGCAACAGTTTATTTAACAGAAACGAAAGAAATTTAATTTAGGAAAAAAATATTTGTAATACTTAACTAATCCTTATAATATTAACAATACTATTGCTTTTATATTTTATATGTGATTATTGGAGTGAGTCAGTTATTTGCAAAAGGGAATGGTGCCGGAATTTGTTTAATCCTTGCTCATTCAACATTTGTAATGATAATAATTTTTTAACATACAATAAGAACTATACATTTCACAATATACACCGTGCGCATACTTTCCCGATCGGAAATATTGTCAGGTAGCCTGATGACTGATCAGGCCTTGATCAGGCCTCAACACGGCCGCCTGTTCAATCATGCCTGAACGTAACCTTGTCAGGCTCTGACCAGGTACGAGTACGGTCCCACGTTAGGGCGTGCCTGAATGTAAACACATCAGGCCCCGTTCAAGGTCCAACAGGGACCCCTGATCATGTGACGACTTTTTCCCGGGCAGTCGTGTCTGAATATAACCTCATGCACTGACTACACTCCAGCATGGTCTCCACACACCGAGAAAAAAGTTGTACACGTAGAGCACAAACAGTTATGTCGGCAAAAAGCCCCCCTGAATTGCGTTGCAAAAGCGCCTTTCTGATGCCCACAGGCAACGGCAACGTTGCGGATCCGTTACGTCAAAGGGGGCTCTCAGAGCCCCCCCGAGCATGAGCATAATGCACGCCCCGACATGTGCACGGAAAGGAAGAAACACGACTGGTTACTTCGTGGCCGGTTCGCAAATACTGTTTATTTCAACTCGCGATTACTCACAAGTAACACTAGGGAAGTGATAATCACCGATTTTTTTGAAACTGCGTATACAAGTACTTCTTTAAAAAGTATTTAACACATGTTTTTTGTTTTTCCCCAAAAAACATTTTTAGAAATTCGTCCGCCATATTGGTTCCGCCATTTTGAATTTTCAAAATCTGACTTCAAATTCTTCATCAGCGACCTCAACACGTCAATATCCCAATATTGACAGACATTCTACAAATAATTTTTAACATACTATTATTCAACCCTAAAGACAATTCAAAGGACATTTCTATAAACATTCAAGGGTGATTTCTACCCCAAAAATGTTTTTTGGGGAAAAACAAAAAAACACGTGTTAAATAGTTTTTAAAGAAGTACACGTATATGCAGTTTCAAAAAAATCGGTGATTACCACTTCCCTAGTGTTACTTGTCAGTCAATTTTGAGAATTTTGAAACGAATAAAAAATGAAATTGTTCATTATAATTTCCCAGATCTAGTACAGAAAGAAAAAAATGATATATCTTAATAAATAAAAAAGGTTATTAATTTTTTAATGCAGAACTGCGAAATTTGTGTTTCGGCGAGAAAGTTGCTCATTAAGGTATGAACAAATTTTCTGTAAAGTTTCATCTCCATCTGCATTAACATCAATGAATATTTAAAATAAGTAGCGGCCGACGGCCATCACGTCATGTATGCCACGGAGATGCGCGCAAGGCCACAACCAACTTTAAATATTCATTACTTTTAAACTATTAATGTAACAGCTGATACAGACCGGGATGAAACCCCAGAGAGAGGTTCTTTCCATTTTTAATGGAAAAAATCTTTCTCGCTCGTCTGATGACAAAAATAATTTTTGACAACCGCCATATTTAATTTTTTATTCCGGACCATTCATATCTTCAAGTTTAGTGCTCAAAAACACTTTTCTATTTGGTAGAGTATATGTATATTACCGATATCATATAGAAATTTTAGATCTAAAAATGTTCTTAGTCGAAAAAATTGAATTTTTCTGCAATAAATTACTTATAACTCTGAGGTCATATTATGAAAGAGCACGAAATTTTACATCGGATATAATGTATCCAAGATTTTGTTTGCCCAGGTAGCGTATAAAAAAAACTGGATAAAAATGCGTAGAGATTTGACGACATTCGGGACTTAATGGGTTAAGTTTGTCTGGAAAGTGGCACCAAGGTTTATCTAGATGTTGACTATTTTAAGGACTCTATTATCTAGTTTCACTATAGGACCATTTACAAGGTGTACCTTGTAACATAAGCACTTCCCATTTGTTTTCTGCTAGTTCAAGTTTAATTATTTTTGCGCATTTCTCTATTTCAGTTATTGCAATTTTCGATTTTCTTTTCAGATCTAACTTATTTCTGCCTTCAATGGTGACCGCTTGATCGTCGGCGAATACAATCGTAAATATTTTCAACTCCTCTTTTTTTCAGGTTGGGATCAAAGATGAGATTTCGGGGAGTTAGTCCGAGGACTAAATCCTCCGGGCATCCTATGATGATAACTTTTTCGACTTAGCTTGCATTGTTCTGCAGCAAGACTTTTCGCTTACTAAATTATAGTGTTACAAAATTTTTACTAATGTGAATGCGGACCTCACTTTTACATGGTCCACGGACCATCTAGAATGTCCATTTCAAAAATGTAAATCAATCCTACAAACCGAACAAGTGCACCGCGTAAAATCACAAAACAAATCATGTAATTCGCATAAAATTATTTTCTACTGCGTTAAATTACCACGATATTTGTATTCTCAAATCCAATGAGAGGTAATTTAATGAATAAAAATTGTTCACAAATAAAGTCTATATTGCTTACTCATGAGATATATATTAAATTAGTTATCACTAAATTAATTTTTCTTCATTTATTGTAGTAAATATTTATAATATTAATTTCTAATACAATGACGTTTTTGTAACACAAAATTGTCTTTTGTTAAAGAATTCCATGGACGTGGCAGGATTGTAACTATTCCCCAGCGAGCCAGCCTGTTTCGTGCCTTGCACGTTAATAGTGATACACTGATATTTTAGCATTCAGTACGAATTCCATTTTGAAATTTTTGACACAGAATGTTCTTTAATTGTTGCAAAACATACAACAAAAATTCTTCAAAATTATAATAGCCCATCTTATTAAAAAATTACTTTTTAACTTTAATTTCGACTTTTTTTTTAACTATTAGGGCTCTACCACAATTTTGCATTTCACATTTGAAATGATCAGACAAAAATGTAACCTTTTTGTATTTTAATTTTTTTTCGTACAGTTCATTAATACTGACTAAAACGCGTTTGAAAAGCTTTTCTTGAGAGTGCTCAAATTAAAAAAATCATATCTTTGCTGTATTTGAGTTAAACACAAACAAAAAAACACGTGTCGGCTTATTTTCGATGTAGAATCTGTGTTCAGTTTGGCACCGTATTTCGCCTTAAAAGTGTTGCAACAATTGGCCTCTGATGAAGGATCAAAGTACTCTCTTGGTTCTACACAACTTCAGTGTAACACTTGTGTCGATGCCGTTTAGTTTGGTGCAGATTTAGTAGAGGAGGCACGTGTTATTCGAAACGAGCTTTTATATCGTATAACATCGTATGCCTTCTCCTACTGCTTCGGACTTTACAAAACTAAGTTATTCGATCCATTAGGTTTGGTTATATCAGTTTTCATCGCTGCGAAAATATTTCCTCAGCAGCTCTGGTTACTTTCTTTTGATTAGGATAATCCTCTCCCAAATGATTTATTATATTGTTGGCGTAACTTCTGCACCGATTTGGCTGATGTAGATAAAATCCGGGTTCCACGTTGGCTAGGCTAGGTGTCACATCAGCAGATCAAATTGAATTGCACGCATTCTGCGATGCTTGCAAGGATGCATATGCTGCTGGGATTTATTTAAATTTAGACTCGTTGCCGCGGTCTCACTTGGAATTACGTGCCAACGGCAGATAATCCTGCAGATCTGGCCTCTCGACGTTGTACTAGTGAAGAGCTCGCTCATTACTTATTATGGTGGCACGTTCGTAGATGGCCTTGCAATTGATATGAGACGTGGCCATCAAGAATACCCGGCTTGAACTCTGAAATGGATGTCGAAGAATTCCTACTAGTTTTGCAAACTTTCTAAGTTAGAGAGTGGCATTTGAATCTTCGATTTTCCGATTGGAGTAGACTGCTTGGAATTACTGCATTTATTTATAAGTTCATTTTTATTGTGCGTGAGAGCAGGCGCACAAAAATCCTGAATGCTAGTGTCAATGTAACACCATTTAACTTCATTTCGTTAATACATAAGGCTGGATTATTTTGGCTCAAATTTATTCAGGAACATAGGTTCCCAGAAAAGCTCGTTGCATTGCGTAATGGCAAATTTTTGCACAAGAAGAGCAGGCTTTATTCATTAGATCCATACGTTGAAGAGGATGGCCTCATTCGAGTTCAAGGGTACTTACGTAGAGCTTCTCTAACGATTGATGGACGTCACCCTATTATTCTGGAAACTCATTATCAAACTAATTTGTTAATTAAACATACTCACCTAAAAATACTGCAGGACGGAAACTCTCTTACCGCACGTACCTTATTTGAAACCTATTGGATACTGCACGCGAAGGTACTTGTACAATCGGTAATTTCTCAGTGTGCACTTGTAGGCTCCAAAGAGCAAGATTAAGTGGTCAAAAGACGGCTGATCTCCTACATCGTCAACCTAGAACTAGTAATGGTTTAAAATTGATTATGAACCGTATTTTTAAATTCCTTGATTTATTTCCATTTCATGGCCATTACAGTTCTATAGTATTTGACACCGAAGTTGTGGTGGTGTCCGTCTAACCCAACGTTTCGACCATATGTAGGTCCTCTTCAGGGGTATCTATTATAAAATAAAATTATAAAAAATATATAAAAAAACACAAAACTTAAAAACGCCCGATGTACACATTATTAAAAAAGAAAAAAAACAACAAAAACGGTAAATTACAAATAACGCACCAATTTTGGATCATTTAGATTGAACACTAAACATACTTATTCTAATTTGAATGTTTGTCAGTGCACGTAAACAAATCACGAACACAGAAACGTAACTAATTTTAAGTAAGTACATAACATAATAAATAATTAAGAAATAAACCGATAAAGTCAATACGTTATGAATAAAATTTACCTAAAGTTTTAAATGAGTTATATGAAATAAAATAAAATAAATTACTTAATTAAAATATTGTAAAAACAGCTTAATTTTTCTGTGTCTATTCTATAATTTATACTATTTTCATATTTCTTTATATATATCATTTCTTTAATATTCCTTTTTCTCCAGTATTTTTCATTATCTAATATTTTAACATCTGCAAATCTAAAGTTATATCCTGTATTTAACATGTGTGATGTTAATGCTGTATGACCAATGGGTTTTTTCCAGTCATTCTTGTGTTCATATATGCGTTTTTTTAGATAACGTTTTGTCTGTCCAATATATGTTACGTCGCAATCATCACAGTCAATCTTGTAGATTACATTAGATCTCTTTTGTAAATCTATTGTATCAATTTTTGTTTTAAAGATAGTTTCCAAAGTATTAAAACGTTTGTTAACTATCTTTATGTCAAATTCATTAAAAATATGTTTTGTTCTAGAATTAAAATTTTGTATGTATGGTAGAACTATACTTTTAAATAATATATATATTATATATCTATACAGATAATAAAATTGCTCTGTCAACAAGCATTGTTATTATTGCTTTATTCATGTGATTTGGATGGCATATAAAAGGTAACGTATTCTCAATTTCTAATTCCATAGTGAATTTTAATTTGTCATTATATGTATTAAAAGAATGTAGTAAACCTGTGATTTTATTTTTGGAATAAATCGTGAAGATGTCATCAATATACCTTTTATATAAAATAGGTTTTTGATCTAATGCTGACAATATCTCATTTTCTAGGTCAATCATCACTAAGTCCGCCTAGAACACTCGAGGTGTTCCAGAGCAAATATTTAGTGGTAATGAAAAAAACTTCCGGTACCGAAAAGGAGTTGCGTTCGCAGTTTCGTTCTGTAATGGCGGATGAAACCTTAAGTAGTTTTTCAGCCGAATGTGGAATCAGATGGAACTTTGTACCTCCCTATTCACATTCTTTTGGAGGTATGTGGGAATCGGCGAGTTCATCCAAATGCGCGACGCGGCCATTTTGAAATTCTAAAATTCGAAAAACCACCAGTTTCGATATAAATTCCTAATTCTTGTTAGAGGTAATCGCTGATCGCTTCCACTTTTTTCTGGGGGCTTATTGGGATGTCCAGAAAAAGATAAAAATATTTTCAAAGTGCGACGCGGCCATTTTAAAATTCTGAAATACGAAAAACCACCAATTTTGAACTAAATTCCTAATTTTCGATAGAGGAAATAGCTGATCGTTTGAAATTTTTTTTTCTGGCGGCTTTTTTGGATGTCCAGAAATGGATAAAAATGTTTACAAAGCGCGACGCGGCCATTTTGAAATTTTAAAATTCGAAAGTCCACCAATTTTGAACTAAATTCATAAATCTCGTTAGAGGAAATCGCTGATTGTTTCCAATTTTTTTCTGGGGGCTTCTTGAGACATCTAGACAAGGTTAAAAATGTTTACAAAGAGCGACGGGGCCATTTTGAAATTCTGAAATACGAAAAACCGCTAATTTCTTTTTTATTTATTTTTTAACGGGCGGAATCGCCCTTTTTACTAATGTATTGCCAAGTTTGTTAATCGTAAGATTTTCGAAAGCAGCAGATCGACTTATGAAGATGGCGCCATACTTCACATTTGTGTATGAAATGTAGACTGCGGAAACCTACACCAAGTACAGCAGCGGTCATGAGTCGATTTGCGCGAGATAAACAATACTTTCGAAACGTAAACACAAACAACGTGGCTCGTCTTACTAACGAGAGCAGCAGATCGACTTATGAAGATGGCGCCATACTTCACATTTGTGTATGAAATGTAGGACTGCGGAAACCTACACCAAGTACAACACTGGTCATGAGTCGATTTCCGCGAGATAAACAATACTTTCGAAACGTAAACACAAACAACCTGGCTCGTTTTACTAACAGCAAGCTGCTGCTTGAAAACGAAATCGAAAAATTGTTCACCAGACGCGGATCAAACTCACGACCTACGACTTCTTAGTCCAGTGCGTTAACCGCCTGAGCCACGAAGCCGATACATTTTGAACTAAACTCCTAATTCTCGTTAGAGGAAATTGTTGATCGTTTCCAATTTTTTTTCTGGGAGCTTGTCAGAATCTCAGAAAGGGTTCAAAATATTTACAAAGTGCGACGCGGCCATTTTGAAATTCTCAAATCCGAAAAACCACCAATTTTAAAATTAATTCCTAAATCACGTCAGAGGAAATCGCTGATCGTTTCCAAATTTTTTTCTGGGGGCTTTTTAGGTTGTCCAGAAAAGGTTCAATATATTTACAATGCGCGACGGAGCAATTTAAAATTCTTAAATTTGAAAAACCACCAGTTTCGAAATAAATTCCTATTTCTCGTTAGAGGAAATCGCTGATCGTTTCTAATTTTTTTCTGGCGGCTTCTTGGGATATCCAGAAAAGGATCAAAATGTTTACAAAGTGCGACACGGCCATTTTGAAATTCTAAAATACGTCATACCGCTAATTTTCAACTAAATTCTTAATCGAGTTGAGATATTCACCTTCACATGAGTTAGTAGTTACTCCACTGCTGAGTAGTACACGTCGCGTTCTTAAGCCCCATTTTTCTTTTGTTTAATTTTCATCAAAATCTGTTTCCCCAGCGGGATTTTTTGAAGGAGGCGCGTATTCCGTGGACTGGCGTATCACGACTATGTTTTCTGTTTCAATAGTCTTGATCCACGTCCTGCCTCCGTGGTTGTTAAATTTTGCGAATTACGGTCACGGAATTTTTCAATCGTCATCGCTGTGCCAGTTGTAGAATCACGTGATCCCAATTGAACGTAATGTCTTCAAAATTTGGGCATTCACGTCGCTGAGTTATATCAAGATTGTGACAGGACCGGTTGTTATTGTATCAGTCGTTTGAAGTCGTTCTTGCTGGACGTGTCATATGTTAATGTCGTCGCTGCAGCACACAGTCTAAGGTAATTCATGCCAGCATAAAAGAAGCCATCTTCGAAAAGAAAAGCGTCGCCGCATTCTCAATGCAATCAAGTTTTTACGCTCATACGGTGTAGTGGACCCGTTCGAGCTAAATATATTTGTTCGGAGTACGAATCTCTATTTCATCGGTCGCGTGATATAATTTTCGTGCGTTATGAGCTTGCGTCTCAGTACTGCGCTCGATCATTTTCGTATTTACTTCGGCCGGATTTAGAGAGTGTTGTCGTAGAATCACACTCTGCCTCCTCTCCATCTATCAGTGCGTCGACCCCATGCAGGTCGCAAATGTTTAGAAATGTTAGACGTTACAACCGAGGGTTATTTTGATAAACTTGCACACCGGTTGACTAAGCGTTCGACACAAGATTTTCTATCAAAAAGTCAAAGCTGATATCAATAGAAGTAGAGAGAGGATACTAGTAAAGGCGTATTTGTAATTCCTCAGAATTCTCTTTCAACTGTATTAGATAGAATGGGTCCCACTAGCTCCAGCAAAAACGCACTTACGAGGTCGCAATGTAGCAAACTTGGTAAAGCCTACTTCAAATCTAAAAACGTTTGTTTAAATATCGCGTTTTTCAGAATTCACAATTCTTTCGAGTTTCCTAAAATCAGTCTTTTTGGATCTATTTTTAAAAACCATCAGCCTGTTTAACAGAAACACAATCTTTTTTTTCCCAGGCAATTGACGACTGATATCGTTATCGTAAAAAACTCTTGTACAATTTGTATGGACTGGGATTTGGTAATGATCCAATACCAGTTACCAAGTGCAAATGAACTGCTTTCCATGGTAGGCTGTAAGGTACTTTAAATTCGGTTTCGATTTTCCGAATACTCCAAGTCTTTGGTACCATTGTTAAAGGTTGAACAATATCGGACTTCTTGTGTTTCTCGACTATTTTTTCTTTAATTTCGTTCGTAAGTTCTTGTATATCTTTCTTCTCGCAATTATCTGGATTATAATTAAAAAAATTTTTGAAACTGATCTTGAAAAGCTGCTTTAATTTCTTTCAATTTTCTATGCTGCGCAGTTCTAGTTCGAATATCTCTACTTTTAATCATTGGAGATATTCCTAATATTTGCAGAATGGCATTTAATTTATTAATATTTTCATCATTATCGTTAAATTCAAGTTCATCATCTTCTTCATTTTGAAATTGATCCAACTCAGTATCTGCTGGTTCCTGCTCGTCGTTAGAATGTGATTCATATTCCATTTTATTAGAGCCCACTTCATCCATTTAATTATTAGTCAAGTTTGGATGACTATGTGACAAAGTGTGACTTTTTTTCAAAATCTCTAAACGACACGTATCACATACATAGATATTCGAATTATCAGAAAACATTTCATTGATCGACTGGGGAATCTTTCGGAGTTTTTTCTGCTTGACTTTTTTATGAGATTTTTTTAAAGGGTAAAACATCGTTGTGTAAAATTTGGAATTTTGAAAACAATAACTTTAATCGTATAAAAAATTAACCTTCAGTGGACAAATTTGATGAAATAAGATTACATGAAATTAAAATTCATTCACGTAAAAATTTACATGGATGTAGTAAATTAAGACAGGGAATGAAAATGCGGAGGTTATTGCAATACTCAAAGAACGGTCTATTCCAGTGGTCAGCTCGTATATATAAGAACAAATCAGACAACAACTTCGCTTGCAAGAAATACCGCGCTTGATGATTATGTTTTTTGGGTGGATTAAGTTTACCGTTCAAATCGTAATGTCGGGCGGCCGCGGCCGTGCAAAGTATGGCGCGGTGCTGGCCATCACTTCCCACGGTCTTCATACGGCGATTTTTCGGGATCTATAAAAGCTCCGAGAATTTTATTTGTAAGAAATATTTTTTAGGCGTAGTATTAAAATTTTTCGAATCTACTTATTTTATTTAAAAAGTATATACTTCTAGCTTTAATTTCATATTTGGATCATCAAAATAGAATTATTAGTTCCAAAGTTATAGCGATTTAAAAAAATAAGTTGGTTTAAAATTCATCCCCCCATCACGGCCGTAAATTTCAAAATTTTCAAAAATCTTTTTGGCATAATATCTCTCTGATATAGAAGTATAATTACACGAATTTTTGAAAGAAACCGAAAACCACTTGCAAATCGTAATATTTCTGACGTGAACTGACCCTAATAGTTATTACGGACTTACTTGAAATTTGCAAGCTCAATCATGCGGAAAGTGACGACCTAGTGTTAGATAAACTTAATATTCCACACTATCGTAATAACATCATTGACATTCGGAAGACCATTTTTCATTAACGTGTTGAGAATTACTCTCACCGTCCAAAGGTTGTTACATATCGTAAGTTTCGTTCTTGTAATTACCAGGCTTTCAGTAACAATCTTAACGTCTTACTGCGCAATACTGTCCCCGAATTATTCCTCGAGGAGCCTATTTTACCCTCCTCAAACGTATCGAATATGCTCGAGCATGACTATTTCTGTGTAGGATCGACTTACGATAAATACGAACCCATCGTGACTAAAAGCGAAATTCTCTTTATCGCAGAGCTAAGCAAACTCGAAGTTCTCGACTTATGCACCAATACAGAGAGTTGTGGAATATTACAAAATTATCACTATGCCACGCCAAGTACGAATACATCTGTAGGACGCTGGAACGATGAACTGACGCAACCGAGATATGGGCTTTTATATAAATTTGGGATCACAGAGACTAAGTCATCTTCGGCTCTGAATCGTTTCTCTTCCGATGAACTCAATACTCACTTTAGCCAGGTAGCCTCTTCTCATCCATCATGTACTAATTCACAATTAAAGCATAATTTACGAATTCCCCACGAAGCTAGCACACGTACATTCTCCCTCCTACCGTTACGTCTAGATCAGGTTCTAGAAGTCATGAATGCTTGTTTAACAAATCAAAAGGTCTCAGTCTTGATGGTTTGCAGTTGCGTCGTTTAGAGAATATTTCGTCGGTCACCATTCTTCCGTTAACAGCCATATTCAACCTTTCTCTATCAATCGGTGTTTATCTGACAGCGTGGAAATTATCTTTCATTATCCCTTTGAATAAACGTTCTAAGCCTTCGTCTCCAAATGATACTCGTCCCATGGCGAACCCCCCGTATATCGCTAGGTTACTCAACTCTTTAGTGATAAAGAGACTTATCAACTTTATCGAAGCGGACAACCTACTCCATCCCTATCAATGCGGTTTCAGTCGGTATCATAGTACGCTGACTGCTCTTTTAAAGATCTTGGATGATATAAGAGCTGGGATCGAGAGGGGCTTCGTCACCATCTTAGTAGGCTTCGACATCTCTAAAGCATTTGATTCCTTAAGCCATTTTTTAATCTCGAAGTACATATCAGAATATCGGCTTTGATGACATCGCATTTACATGTATTCACTCATATCTTAGCGGTCGGTCGCAAACGATTAAAGGCTTGGATCTAACCTTTGCTCCGGAGTTACCTACAATATCTAGTGTCCCTCAGAGGTCTAGTCTCGGACCAATATTATTCATTATAGTCTTTATCACAGACAACACAAAGATAGTTTAAAAGGCATAGAACCACTTAGAGCCACTCCCCTACCCAAATATCGGTAACACCTACAGATTCGGCGGTCTATACCATAGCGTATGCGACGCGAGTCTTACCCCATGTTTTTCGAGGTACTGCCCACGACGCGCCGACCGCGGATAAGACGCTAACAATACTGATAAGTGGGCATTTCCATTTCAAATGGAACAACGAAAAATAGTTTGAAATTCAAAACTGTTTTATATAGGTTATATTGTTTTATTCCATAAATAAAGAGATACGTATTTTGCCGTTTTGCGAAAAAAAAGTTCGCGCAGTTACGATCGATAGAACATTTTTACGGTTCGACCGGTTTTCGTGCGAAACAGATAAACACATTTCTTGAAACCTCTCTCTTTTCCTATCAAATCAATATTTTACCAATCTATTTGTCGCAGTTAATAGTCATATAGAATCTCTTTCTTTTAGCGTTGGAAAATTTAAACAATTTTGAAAATTAACAAAACGGCGGCCATGTTTTTATTAAAGAAGAAACTCAATTTTCTTAAAAATATAATTTTTTTGTTCAACCATTTTTTTTTAGTAGTGACACAAAAAAGAATGTTTTCCAATAAGTTTGCTTTACGCCAAAACGCTGAGAGTGGCGCAAAAAAATTTTTTTTTTATAAAATAAAAACTCGATTTTTCTAATGACATCAAACTTGAAACGGAAATGCCCAACTGCCGACCCCAGTCGGTCCCAAATTCGTATTTTTGCCTTGCAAATTTCCTTGCCTATTCCAGACACTGGGTGCAAACAGAGAAAAATTACAAGGACGGGGATTCGAACGGGGGCCTTCGCGACATTCAGTTCGTGCAAATTAAAACCGATACATTAGCCCGCACGATTATCTCGTCTCCAGTTTTTACAGATAATTAAAAATGATATCAGAAAGTTATATTGAATTATGTTGATACAGAGCTTAATGGTAGAATTCTTTATGATCATCAGGAAATCAATTTCGCTACCAGGAACTGCGAAACGGTAGTGTAGAGTTGTAAACGCCGCGACCGCGCCTTACAATGATAAGCAGATCTACAGTATTTCGTGCCACATAATACAGTACGAACCTACTTCCTGCAAGTAAAGAAACAGTACGATATTTTTTGAAGAAAGGTTTTTCTACACGGAGAGAATATTTGAATGATTTTACGTCAACTAGTTACAAGGTAAATAGCCCCAATGCCTCTTCGAGGCAAAAGCGGTTGATATTCGAGGCGCACCGCGTCGATAGCATATCGAGGCATCAGGCCCCGACGATCGACTTCTCACGCCTCGACCGATCAGCGTAAAATTCGCCAAATCGCCGAGGTAGCGCCGCGGAAAGGAGGGGATGGAATGAAAAAAAAAAGAAGGGATGGTGCCATCCCCTCCTTTCCGCGGCACTACCTCGGTGATTTGGCGGATTTTACGCTGATCGGTCGAGGCGTGAGAAGTCGATCGTCGGGGCCTGATGCCTCGATATGCTATCGACGCGGTGCGCCTGGAATATCAACCGCTTTTGCCTCGAAGAGGCATTGGGGCTATTTACCTTGTAACTAGTTGACGTAAAATCATTCAAATATTCTCTCCGTGTAGCCTATAAAGTGAATTACTACACCCTTAACTTTTCGCGAATAGTTGACATTGTTTCGAATAAAGTTGTATATTTATATGTGTTGTCGTCCACCCTGACTGTCGGAAAGGATAGAGTACTTAAAATGATCCATCGCGAGTCAGTTCGTAAATTGTGGAAATACGAGCGACGTCGAGGACGGGAACGAGGACCGTCGTCCATACGAGCCCGGAATTCACCGGAGGACGGGAGAGATTGATTGATTGATTGTCTTTATTATGGCTTGAGGTATTACCTCTTAGGCCAACCAATATAGAGCATACATACAATCAACTAAAACTAAAACTAAGCTTAATATAATAAGGCATACTAACAGATGCATATAAAAGCGCAATACTAGTCCTATAACAAAGTAGATATACAATAGATAGGTAATAATAATAGTCGAGCGGATGCTCTTCCAGATAACT
The DNA here is from genome assembly GCA_030407085.1 of Trichopria drosophilae. Taxonomy (NCBI): domain Eukaryota; kingdom Metazoa; phylum Arthropoda; class Insecta; order Hymenoptera; family Diapriidae; genus Trichopria; species Trichopria drosophilae. The sequence continues at coordinate 63,304,984 of CM059587.1, forward strand.
GCGACCTGTGGCAAGTCAATTGTGCCGTTTACGAGGCTGCAAGTGATCTTGTGACTCCGCGAAATCTGACACAGATATCGGGGAGTCGGCAGATTACAAAACGCATGTCTCAATTAAACGGTAAGATTCGACTGACACGGAAACTCGCTTCCCGAATTCAGTGTGTGATCGACTATTTAACATCTGGCCGTTCATTTACGGCTAAAGTCAAGAAGTTCGCACAACAACTGCGGACGTACTTTCAAACACTGAACAAGCTGAAGTTGCTCAACATCAAGCAACGTTTAGCGGATAAAATTAGGGTTTTGGCCGATGCCAAAAAGAGGCTGCAAAGAAGGGAAGAAGGAATTCGACAAAACTAAATTTTTGGGAAGAATCCTTCGAACCTCTTTAAACATCGTATCGCAGCCTCAAGCGAGTTTCCGTCGATGGCCGCAGTTGAGGAATTCTGGGGGAGCATCTACGAGAAAACATCTAGGCTTAATGCAGACACTCCAAGTATTGAAATCTTCACCGAGTTGTGCGACGAAGTCACACAACAAAGTGAAGATTGCCCACCCATCAGTGCATTAGAGGTGAAAAATGCCATCACAGGAGCGAGGAATTTCTCCTCGCCGGGATGGGATGGAATCAACAACTATTGGTGGAAGAAGTTCACTTCTGTCCATCAACAGCTAGCCCGAATATTCACCTCTTATATCAATGGAGACCAACCCATTCCGCACTGGCTGGTGGAGGGCCGAACGACACTGATCCCAAAATCGGGAGACTTGTCCGATCCGAAAAACCATAGAGCGATCACGTGTCTCAATACGTTATACAAATTGTTCACTAACATCTTGAACGAACATATTGAGAAATCCGTGAAACCGGTGTGGCAACGGATAGTAGAACAACGAGGCTGCAAAATGGGTGTATCCGGCTGTAAGGACAACTTGCTTATCGACAGGTGTCGATATTCATTCGTTGTCACAAGCGGACGTATTATTCTTCGCTCCTCGGTAATACGCGCATCATGTGTGTATGCGCGTGTGTGTGCCGGTAAACAAGTGACACAGTGAATACGAATAGTCTGTAAATAGACTGTGAAAACGTACATTTCGGCCGTTTAGGCCTTTGCTTGAGATCTAGCCAAGTGTGCTGAGATTACAAGATAATCTCTCACTAATAATAAATTATGGGAGATGACAATCAATCCCAGGTAAAAGAGCCACACTGGCAACTAGCCAGAAATAAAAAGAGGCCTATAAATAGCCCGGAAAGTATAGCGAGATCTAGTAAACAGACGAAAATATCGGACTACTGGTTAAACAAAACAACTACTACAAGTAACCAATTCTCGGTACTAGACAATGAAGAGGAACAACAATCACAACACATGTTAAACGACGAACTTAAAACTCCCAAACCTCCTCCAATTTTTGTAGCTGGGGTAGAAAATATAAGACCACTTACTGAATTACTACAAAAAGTAAGTAAAAATGAATATACCCTCAAAATTCTAAAGGATAATCAGGTCAAAATTCAGCCTGCAAATCCTGACAAATATACAGCTATTGTGAAAGCTTTAACTGAAAAGCAAACACAATTTCACACCTATCAAAAATTTTTGAGAAGCTTCTACTTGAGAGACTGAAACCTGTACTATTAAGAAAAAAACTTATCCCTGACCATCAATTCGGATTTAGAGCCAAGCATGCTACAGTGGAGCAGGTTCATAGAATAGTGAACAAAATTAATCATGATCTGGAACTCAAGAGATATTGCGCTGCCGTTTTTTTAGATGTAACGAAAGCTTTCGACAAAGTCTGGCATACAGGGTTATTGTATAAACTAAAAATGAATCTACCAAACCATTACTATCTGATCCTAAAATCATTCTTAGAAAATAGGCATTTCCTGGTTAAATAGCAAGATGAATATTCAAGCTTTGTAACGTGACAACACGTTACAGCTGCAGTTATGAGCGAGAACCAACTCGTTGGGATGCTGCAGTGCTAATAATAGGGGGGACTGCCGATAGAGGCGCTAATATTTTTCTAGTACTGGAGTCGCGGGGGTCATATCCGCTGGGTAAATGGGGGGACTGTCGTGATGGCGCTAATTTTGAGGATGTGGCTCCAAACCGTGGAGCTGATACTACACCATAAGAGGGGGGACAGCCGATCGTGGCGCTAATTTTTAGGAGTAGTTTTGGCTCCCGGAAATAAACTACCGCTTTAAATAATTACAGACTTTGTCTTGCCGGGAGGCTCAATCCGGGGCAAGGGTGATTTTTATAGGGGGGACTGCTGCAGTGGCGCTAATTTTTGGAATCACCTTGCATTGCGTTAAATAGCATAGGCGCCAATGTATTGAAAGAAGATACTGCGCAGCTATTAGTAAACTAGCATAGGCGCCAATGTATTGAAAGAAGATACTGCGTAGCTAGTGATTAAGTTTAGTTAGTAAGTTATTAGTAAACTAGCACAGGCGCCAATGTATTGAAAGAAGATACTGCGTGGCTAGTGAGTAAGTTTAGTTAGTAAGGCATTAGGAAACTAGCACAGGCGCCAATGTATTGAAAGAAGATACTGCGTAGCTAATGATTAAGGTTAGTTAATTAGATAGTTTTTAGTTTGAGCAAGTGCATAGTTAGTCGATCTCGGCCTAAAGGATGTGGCCAGTAATTATTTAACACAAAGTTTAGGAAAAAGGGGAGATTACGTCATGCTTCGTATAAATTCGTCTTGGTTTTCATCTGAGACTGAAAAGAAAATTAAAAAAATGCTTTTCTTTTGCATTGTTTAATCTGTTTGGATATCGTGTAGTAGCGGATTTGAGTAATTATAAAACATAGTACGCATACTTGGGCATTTTTCACATCATTTTAGAATATTAATTTCGTAGAATGTTCTCGATATTTTGATAATTTCGAAAACAGATTATATTTTGCATCGCGGATAATATTATATCATTTATTGTTTTGAAATTCTCGCAATAATTGAACATAAAGAGCCCGATTAGAAAGGTTCTCGCCGCTTTGTTATGATGGTTACGGAATAAACAAATGCATCCGCTGTTTTGATAGAGGTATCGAGACAATGGATGTTTACCGCTACCGCTTCTGGAAGTCTCTAGAAGTTTCCAGAAGGCGTGAGGGGAATCGGTGGAAAAGGGGAAGAGACGCCGCGGTGAAAGCCGTGGTTGTCACGCGGTATCGCAGGAGCGAATCAGCGCGCTCCGTCTCTGGTACCTGCGGACGGCGAGGACCGCGTGCTGGCAAGGCGGCGACGACCCTCGGCCATTCTCGTTCTGGCAGCAGCAGCGGAAGGACTACCTGGACTGTGGAAGGTGAGCGTCGCTTGGTGAAAAGGTAACACGAGTTCCGGAAGGCAAATCGATCTTTTTTTTTGATCTTAATTCTTGTCGTTTTTGCAATCGCCTTCCGGGATTCGTTCGTGAGTTCTTCGATCGCGTTCTTGAGTGAAGTGCCGCGGATCACTCGTGCTTTCGTTTCGTTTTTATTTTTGCTTATAAATCTTTCGGTTCCGGTCGTTTCGGTAAAATTAAAGTGCCGCGGGTCACTCGTGCGTTCGTTTCGTTTCTGGGTTTTTTTTTTCTTTAAAACTTTCGGTTCCGGTCGTTTCGGTTAAAATTAAAGTGCCGCGGATCACTCGTGCTTTCGTTTCGTCTTTTTTTTGCTTAAAAATCTTTCGGTTCCGGTCGTTTCGGTTAAAATTAAAATGTCGGGTCTCGTTATCCTGGAAGCATCGCGGCGAAAAGGTAATTTTGGACGTAGTGCGGGTTTCGTCCTTTGTTCGGCTAACGCGTTTCAACACCCAAGTTCGTGCGCGGTAGGCTGGCACCACGCGGTAAAATCAAAATAATAATTTCTTTGTTCCGTGTCGCCCGGGTTGAAAAAGTTCCAAGGAAAGTGAAAATTCCGTAGCACTTAAATAACTCTTAAAATGGATATCGCCTTTGAATTGTATTCAAAGGGTTTAATTAACCTTAAAGGAAACCTTTTGCGGCTATCGTCCGTGACATTGGTCATGGAGACTAAACATTTCTTAATATTTAAATAATTCTTAAAATGGATATCGCCTTTGAATTGTATTCAAAGGGTTTAATTAACTTTAAAGAAACCTTGTTGCGGTTATCGTCCTTGACGTTGGTCATGGAGGCTAAACTTTTCTTAATATTTAAATAATTCTTAAAATGGATATCGCCTTTGAATCTTATTCAAAGGGTTTAATTAACTTTAACGAAAACCTTGTTGCGGCTATCGTCTTTGACTTTGGTCAATGAGACTCTAAACTTTTCTTAACACTTAAATAAGTCTTAAACTGGATATCGCCTTTGAAACTTATTCAAAGGGTTTAATTAACTTTAAATAAAACCTAATTGCGGCTATCGTCCTTGACATTGGTCATGGAGACAATAAACTTTTCTTACTGTTTAAATCATTATTAAACTGGATATCGCCTTTGAATCTTATTCAAAGGGTTTCATTAACCTTAAAGAAAACCTTTTACGGCTATCGTCCTTGACTAGGATCAAGGAGATAATTAAAATGTTGTAGAGCTTAAATAACTCGTCCCGCGGATACCGCCTTCGAAGAGATTTCGAAGGGTTCAACCTAAAATTCAAAAGAGATTTCTTCACGGCTATCGTCCTTGAAAATATTCAAGGAGAGCACTCTTAATCTTGCAATCTTTCACGCGTTTATTAAAATACGATACGTCTTACCTTGGAATTTACTCAAACGATAAATGACATCGTGGTGCAAGTCCTGGCCTCGTGGCGTATTTCGTTTCGCGGAAATAGCCGTATCCGCGTTCGGACGTGTTCGGATCAAGTGGCGCTGGCCTACATAGTCGAAGCTAGTGTCGATCGCGGATAATGTGGAAATCTTGGTTACCGGCACTGTGTGCAACCGCGAAGTTAATTAATTTCTTTGGCTCCGATATTTTCATAACAATGATGGCTACGGACACCCGCTGTGGAGGTGTGGCGCGATTTTTTGTATTGAATTTTGTCCGAATGGCTCCCGGCCCCTACGGGGCAACCCAAAATTTTTGGTCGGGAAAATTCGGTTTCGCTTCGTTCTGACGTCAGGTAAATAATATTGAATTCGCGTTTCGGTATCGTGACGATCGTGTGGGGTTCGGTCTTGAGGTTAACCCGTCCTCGCTGTTCGTGACCGCTAGTTTCTATCGTCGAGTTTCGGTTTCGAGTTTTGACTGCGCCTGCGAATACCGCCCTCTCCCGTGCCGAGGGGATCTCGGGGCTGAGCATAGCGGGCACACCATCACCTTGCGGCGCGCCTATAAATTGGGTATGGTTCGGCATGCCTGGCGCCCTTATTAACATCTTGCGCGTCGTAGGGTTTTGTGACCCCAGGGATTAGGTTGGTTTTGTTTTTCGGTTGCGGGCGGTTGCGAGCGGTGACGACGGTGGAGAAATTTTGGGGTTATGTTTTTGGGGGGTCACAGCTTATACCCTATAAAGGCAGGCGTTCCTCAAGGAAGTGTATTAGGCCCTATATTGTACCTCCTATACACGGCCGATATACCCACAACCAAACAAACTATGTTAGCTACGTTTGCTGACGATACGGCTATTCTCGCATCGCATACAGATCCAGCGATGGCTTCGTGTAGAGCTCAAAACTCAGTAAATAAAATACAAACATGGCTAAAAAAGTGGAGAATACAAGTAAATGAGAGTAAATCCACTCAAGTAACGTTCCCTACGAGAAGAGAAAATTGCCCACCAATTTTTCTAAACAATCAGAAACTTCCGCATAAAGATGACGTTAAATACCTTGGTATTCATCTAGATCGAAAACTGACATGGCAAAAGCATATATTCATAAAGCGCAAACAGCTAGGACTTAAATATACTAAAATGTATTGGCTTCTTGGAAGAAGATCGCAACTAACTCTTCAAAATAAAATACTACTGTATAAAGTCATTCTCAAACCCATATGGTCATACGGAGTACAACTTTGGGGTTCAGCGGCCAATTCAAACATCAAGATTCTACAGCGGTTTCAAAACAAAGTTCTAAGAAACATAGTAGACGCACCATGGTATGTCACCAATGCACAGATCAAGCTGGACCTACAAATACCTTCAGTGAAAGAGGAAATCCAAAATTTTAGTATTAACTAACGTAATCGCTTAAAATTGCATCCAAATGAATATGCAAAACAAGTTTTTAATGTAGAAAACGAACCACGTCGATTAAAACGATTTAAACCCTCGGACTTATGTAATAGGTTTAACCGGACATAGCTTCTATTAAAGATTATCAACTATAGTTGTTATTGTTAAAAGGAAAATATTAATGAATATTTTTCCTTTCAAGTTCAAATTCTTTTAACATGCTATTTTACCTATTGTCAAATTCGACAGATTGTAAAAGTAAATTGAAATAAAAAAAAAAAAAAAAAAAAAAAGACAATTAGCAAAGAGCAAATAGCCTACTTCTGGATGCTCTTCCAGATAACTGCGACCTGTGGCAAGTCAATTGTGCCGTTTACGAGGCTGCAAGTGATCTGGTGACTCCGCGAAATCTGACACAGATATCGGGGAGTCGGCAGATTACAAAACGCATGTCTCAATTAAACGGTAAGATTCGACTGACACGGAAACTCGCTTCCCGAATTCAGTGTGTGATCGACTATTTAACATCTGGCCGTTCATTTACGGCTAAAGTCAAGAAGTGCGCACAACAACTGCGACGTACTTTCACACACTGAACAAGCTGAAGTTGCTCAACATCAAGCAACGTTTAGCGGATAAAATTAGGGTTTTGGCCGATGCCAAAAAGAGGCTGCAAAGAAGGGAAGAAGGAATTCGACAAAACTAAATTTTTGGGAAGAATCCTTCGAACCTCTTTAAACATCGTATCGCAGCCTCAAGCGAGTTTCCGTCGATGGCCGCAGTTGAGGAATTCTGGGGGAGCATCTACGAGAAAACATCTAGGCTTAATGCAGACACTCCAAGTATTGAAATCTTCACCGAGTTGTGCGATGAAGTCACACAACAAAGTGAAGATTGCCCACCCGTCAGTGCATTAGAGGTGAAAAATGCCATCACAGGAGCGAGAAATTTCTCCTCGCCGGGATGGGATGGAATCAACAACTATTGGTGGAAGAAGTTCACTTCTGTCCATCAACAGCTAGCCCGAATATTCACCTCTTATATCAATGGAGACCAACCCATTCCGCACTGGCTGGTGGAGGGCCGAACGACACTGATCCCAAAATCGGGAGACTTGTCCGATCCGAAAAACCATAGAGCGATCACGTGTCTCAATACGTTATACAAATTGTTCACTAACATCTTGAACGAACATATTGAGAAATCCGTGAAACCGGCGTGGCAACGGATAGTAGAACAACGAGGCTGCAAAATGGGTGTATCCGGCTGCAAGGACAACTTGCTTATCGACAGGTGTGTTTGTCAGGACGCAGTCCAGGACAAGCGTAACCTGTCGATAGCCTGGCTGGATTACATGAAGGCGTATGACTCAACATCGCACGAGCTTTAAAGCTTGTTGCTCAAACGCCTCCATGTCCACCCAAACATAGTGAGAATTGTAGAAGACCTGATGCCTCTTTGGAAAACACGCTTTGTCATGACATCGGCCAAGCGTCGAACCATGTCTAAACTGGTTCAATTCCAAAGAGGTGTCTATCAGGATGATTCTCTGAGTCCTCTTCACTTCTGCATCTCACTATTGCCTCTATCCGTTGCTCTCCGGAAATCTCATGGGAACATGTGTGGACCGCCTGGTGAACGTATACATAAGATCACCCATCTTTTCTATATGGATGATCTTAAATTATACGCATCAGGCGAAGATCAATTACATCGATCTCTGAACATCGCCCTCACATACTCGAGAGATATCGGCATGGAATTCGGATTGGACAAGTGTGCAGTCGTTCATTTGCACAGAGGAAAGTCAGGCTTCCATAACAACGATATGGAGCTAGTCAACGGAAATGTCATCCGCCACCTTAGCGCCGAAGAAGCCTATACATACCTGGGCGTACCTCAAAGGCATGTCCAGGATGTGCAGGCTGCTAAAACCGCTATCATTAAGAAATACCGGCGCATTCTCCGTCAGATCTGGTCACCAGAATTGACCGGGAGAAATAAGGTGGCAGCCACGAATATGTAGGCCGTATCACCAGTGCTCTATTCTTTTGGAGCACTGAAGTGGAACGTTGACGAGCTAAGGGATCTTGCCCGAAGCACACGGAAGATGATTTGTATGCAACGCAGTTTGCATCCAAGATCTTCCGTGGAACGACTCTATTTGCCCCGAAATATGGGAGGTCGTGGCCTTTTAAGCCTGGAGTGTATGCATGACCGATTGGTCCTCGAAACAGCTTGCGACGTGATTAATCGAACGGAGGATCCCCTGATGATGCTAGTACATCAGCATGAAATTCAGGGGAAGGGGGCGTTTTTGTACAACGCGGCGGAACGAGCGGCGCGAAACCTCGGTCTGGTTTTCAACGTGGGACGTAGTGGTGCACAGGAGGCTGAATCAGTCATCAATCTGTGCCCAGTGCGTCTCAGGGCTAACATACGGAAGGAACAACTCCGTATGTTGGAGGGAAGGCATATCGACAAGCCGTTGCATGGACAATTCTTTCGAAATGTCCAACAACTTAGCTTGTCGGCAGAGATGACCTTCTCCTTCTTAAGATCAGCCGGCTTGAAATCCGAGACCGATGGTTTTATATTCGCATGCCAGGATGGGGTCATCAATACCTTAGCCTATCGCCAGAACATCTTACACCAGGCGGTACACGGTACGCTTTGTAGATTGTGTAGATGTCATGCTGAGACACTAATGCATCTTTTGGCAGCATGCCCAATATATGCAGTTTCAGCATACATCGAACGTCGCAATGCGGCTCTTCGATTGCTGCATTACCATCTTCGTAGCACTTATGGTATTGATGCAACCCCAGTTTTGTCGTACGTCCCCACTGATATTGAATCCACCAGCAGAAACAAATATAGTCAGCAAAGAGGACGAAAAACGGATGAAATATCAGGAACTCCTGTTCGAGATTCGCAAGCTGTGTCGAGGGTTCAAAATCAAGCTCGTCGTGCTGATAATTGGAGTGCTGGGAGGAATGAGACCAACTTTCCTCCAAAACATCAAAAGCATTCTGGCCTGTCAAGAACATGCAAATTCCATCGCAGGCCGAATGCAGAAAGCAGTGCTGCTGGGATCTCTCCGTCTACTGAGGTCACAGGAGATCCTGTAACCACTAACCTGTAACCACCTACTAACTAACCCACCCAATGGTAGAGGGAGTGGTTACAGTTGCAAACGAAATGGCCCGGTGCAGTCTGCCGCGGAGGAGATGGATATCGGAGCCACTTTTCTGCTGCAGACTGCACACATGGATTCTGGAGGGCCAAGGGAGGTTAGGGTTTTAGTCGATAAACCTTGCCGTTAACATCAAAGGTGAGGGAGTCCGACACACGGGTGGTTACACAACATCTTCAACCCCCTATGGTGCCTAATGCATTTCCCCCCTCCGTAAAAAAAAAACTAAAATATAAAATACAAAATAATTACACTGAAGTCCGACTTAATAGGAATTTTTTAAATTTTACTTTAAACAAATGCACATTTTCACTTCCGCGAATTTCGACTGGAAGTTCATTCCATAACCGGGTAGAAGTGACAATAAAAGAGTTGGAATAGGATTCTAGCCGATGTGTCGGTATTCGAAGTTATTGCATAGAGCCGGGTCAAAGAGCCCTGGATGTAGATTCTTCACGCCACTGATAACGTTCATAAAGATAGTGGGGTACGTGGGTCTTAATAATCTTATAGGTGACGATACCAATATAGTATAACCTACGCGATTTGGTGTTGAGCCAGCCAAGCTTATTACGATATGGGGTAATGCCGTAGATCAAAGATGAAACGAATGCCCGCATTACACATTCGTTCCACCCTGATTTTTTGAGTTACATTGATGTCGTTGCAAACTGCGCAGCAGTAATCGAAATAGGGTAAAATCAACGAGGAAACAAGGGTTTGCCTAACATCAGTTGGTAGTTGCGCACGGTTATTACGTAGTTGACGTAGAGTGGAGAAGACTTTATTGGACATTTGTATAAGATGGTACTTCCACGAGAGCGTTCCATCAAACACGAGACCCAAGTTCCTCACCGAGTTAACCCACGGTATGACCGAATTATTAATATTAAGGCAGGTGTATTAAATCGGTGTGATCGAATCAGTATTAAAGGTGTTCATATAAAAAGCACTGCCGACATGGTATTCGCCCATTGACAGAAGCGAGTGATATCGAATGTTACCTTTCCAATATCGATGTCAAGTTCTAAAACACGACATTTAAGAAAAATTTGGGTGTCGTCAGCGAAAATCATATGATCACTATAATGGAGAACCCCAGGTAGATCGTTAATAAAAACTGAAAACAACAAAGGTCCTAAACAGAACCTTGGGGCACTCCAGCACCCACTGGAAGCCACGACGATCTAGTGCCATCCACCCCTGTGACAGCCTGAGATCGACACGAGAGGTAAGACGCAAACCACCGAATAGCGGTGTCCGATAAATTAGCCATTTTTAGTTTCTGCAGCAAAAGCCTATGACTAATAGTATCGAACGCACGGCTAAAGTCAAAGAGGATAACAATACTTATCATGCGATTGTTTATTGCTTGCCTGCAATATTCAGATACATATAATAGTGCTGTTTGCGTGCTGTAGTCTTTACGGAAACCCGATTGGTGAGAATCAAACCAATTATTGCTATTCAGGAACCCAAGTAGCTGATTGAAAACAATACGTTCTAGTATTTTAGAGAGAGCAGGAACAATAGCAATAATTTTGCTAATGGGTATCATCAATGATTTTTTCCAATCAGCAGGAAAGATAGATAAATTAAGCGATTCATTGAAGAGATGAACTATGTGAGGGGCAATGCCAGGGAATGATTTGATGTAAAAACTAATAGGTATCGAATCAGAGCCACATGCTTCCGACTTTGCTTCCGACAAACGAGCAGCTACGTCCTCGATGGTGACATTAGCGAAGAAAAATCTACTATCGTTAAAATCTCCGTGATAAAAGTCTTCATCGAAATTTAGGTCGAAAAGATCAGTGTAAGGAGAAACAGAAGCTGTGTGAAAGGAATTGAGTTCGTCCAAAGTGCAACACAACGGTTTAACAGCTTTATTGGAAGCCATCAGATCAAGCTTGCGCAACTCCCTCCACATGGTCTTAGCATCCCGAATATTAGTAAGTTTGTTTCGATAGTAGTTTGCTCTCGCTAATACCCATGCCTGTTTATTAGCCTTATTAGCAGAAATGAGTCTAATTCTTAATGAGGGGTCCCTGGTCCTGCGATAAGCACATAAAAGGCTATTTCTCTCGTATTTAAGTCTAAGTAGCTGAGGTGAAATCCTAGGGGAAAGCTTGTGAGTCGGTGTAAAGGTGTGCTTTGGGGCGTGCTTATCAAAAGTTTGCAATAGACGATGACTAAGCGTATTGGTGAGTAAGTTCACGTTATTCAGTGGAGAAACAGAATTAAAAATATTCCAATCATAGCTACTCAGGTCCCTATACAAACTCGATACATCGAACGAGCGATAGTCTCTACATGTGATTTGTGTCGGCATTGCTTTCGGTGTTCCAATCTTACATTCGATATCTATCAGATCATGGCCACAAATAATAGGTAAATTGGCTTGGCTATGTCTTAGGACATTTGTAAGGCTATCGACAAGGCAGTGGTCAATCCATGTATCAGTTCGGTTCGTATGATTAGTAGGATGATATGGCACGATTTGAAGAGCATTGGCTACGGCAAACTGCTGCAAATATGTAGATTCAAAATTAGCACGATTTAAGTCAACATTGAAATCACCCATAATAATGATTCGATCATAATTACAGCTATGTTTTTGCAGTACAGATTCAAATAGTTCGAGAAGAGCTTTCTTCGGTGGTCGATAGAGAACCGCAAGTAGCACTCTGAGGTTCGCAGTAGGGCTGTGACCGACTTTAACAAGCATAAACTCGAGGGGGTTAACGGAAGAGCATTCAGATTTTTCCAAGATTTTGTAATTTAGAGCGGTATGAATATACATAGCAACACCTCTACCGAGCTTATACTTGTGGTAATTGCGAATCAAATGATAGTTAAGCAAAGAAAAATAGGAGTCAACAGTTGTAGTATTATACCAGGTTTCAGAAAGAATAATAATATGATAAAAATTTTCGGTGAAATAAGATTTAAAAAAAGAAAATTTATTAGCAGAGCCGAGAGATTGAACATTAATATGACATACTTTTCGATTAATATAGTTAGAGTTTACTGGAATCATTGAATTAATTAAAGCCTGGTTGCTTCCGGACGTCGATGCCGCCGTTTCACTATTTTCGCGAACACTATGAGTGCCACATGCCAAACGTCAATTGCTAATTCTTCGAAGATCTTCCTCGCAAGTAATGTCGATCGCGTTAGCGCCGCTAGTTGGTCGAAAGCGTACAATGCCGTGATAGGTGTAAAGATACTTATGCGGATGGTCCTTCACTAACGCACGTGCTTTTCTGAGTAAATTAAGCGTCGCAGATGGTAAGTGCTCATTGATAAAAACGCGGTTTTTCGCATAAGAGTTATCAATGTCGGTGGTAAATAACATCTTCTCTGCTCTTATACCTTTGATGAAGGCAAATCGTAGGTCGGGATTGGAGAGTTTTACCAGTATTGCTGGGTGCCTATGGGATGTTGACGAAGACGCAAGCATGGAAGCAGATGAGTCGGTGCCATTTGTGCGTTGTAGCCGATAAGCTGAAAGAATGTCTTATATGTTAAGCGTCACATTCAATACTTCGGCAATTTTAAGTGAAATTTGTCGCAAATCTTCCATGCCTTTCGGAGGAATCCCTGTGATTATTAAATCGCAGTTCCGAATGTCATAGCCCCTAGTAGCTCGATCTGCCTTTAAGGACTGTACATCAATTTGGAGTGATTTTACACTAACTTCTATGTCTTCTACTCGCTCCTCCAGCTTCAATATTCGATCCATCTTTCCATTTATTTCTTCAAAGCGCGCATCCGATTCTGCAGAAGTAGCGCTATTGGAACGGAGAAGACGAGGCGGAGCGAGCAGAGTTGAGTTCAGCTTCCTTATTTTGCTCTTAGCGGCAGGTGTATTAACTCGATTTTTTCAGTCTGCACTGCGGTTGTCGCAGATTATCAGACACGGGCTTTTATTTGAATTTATTTCGGATAAAGTGTCACTGTTACTGTCTCTATCTCTTTACTTTATTTTTAAAGTCATTGTTCTGAACGGCACGCAACTGAGTTTCAAGATACGCACAAAGAGGATCTACACCCACGCGGACGGTTAGCGAATTTAATTACAACCGAACCATCACGAATTCCATTTCTGATACCAAAAATAAATCCTGTTACGAACCTATAAAATATGGCGAGATCAGGAATGTTTATGTTAGATTTTAATATTCATATCATATTTGAAATATATATACAATGTTATTGTTCTGACAGTGAGTCAGTCTTGTTCCAACAGTGGTAGATCATTGCAACGACGTCAAGTGTAAATTGATTTCCGATTAGAATTAAATTATATTGATTTCTCGACAATATCCGTTTATCATTTCACCTTCCAAAACTCAACAGGTTTTGGGCCCAGATAACCGTGAATGATAAAATAATTGTCGAAAGAATTCTAATTGTAGTTACGACGCGTGCCGGTTTGCAAAGTTTTTTTGTTTGGCGTCGTAAAGAAAACAGTCTTGGTGAAAATGAGTGAGGATATCAGCATTCGGAGTATAAATAAATTTGATGGAACTAATTTCCAAATTTGAAAGTTTCAAATTACCCAAGTGCTTATTTCATTGGGTGTTCGTGATATCGTTACGGGAAAAGAATCTCAACCGGATAGGACGGATACATCGGCATATAAGCTGTGGGAAAAGAACAATGCTCGAGCAATAGTTGTTTTGTCGTCCTTAATTATGAACGAACAATTGGAACATTTAATTACTTGTGATACCGCGAAACAAATGTGGGACAAACTGTGTATGATTCACGAAGAACGTTCAGAAGTTCATAAATTAGTATTATTGCAAAGATTTCATCAGTGTAAAGTGGAAACAAACGATAATGTGATAACCTATATTACTAAAGTACAAAATATTGTTCGGCAATTAAAAGATATAGGTGAAAATACATCGGATTCAGGAGTAATGGCACAAATTCTTGGGGGATTGCCTCCGAGATTTGGGGCATTTATTTCAGCATGGGATAGCGTGGAATCATCGAAACAAAATATTGGACACATGCAAGAAAGATTATTGAAAGAAAAAAAAAATTTTTAATAGAAGAAGAAACAGTAAATTCCTTTACAACGTCTAGTTCGTTTCGTCAAAAACAAAAGTTTAAACACAAGGTCAAAACCAAGGTGATTTGAAATGTTATTATTGTCAGAAGTTGGGGCACAAGGCAAGAAATTGTAAAAAGAAAGATTTTGATAATCAAAGAAATGCTGGAAGTAAACAAAGTGTTTCCACAAACAATCAACGATTTTCGAATTCAAATCGCCACAATAATAAACAACAAAATTCAAGTTATGGACGCTTTACCAGTGGTTTAGTTGCGTCGGTAAGTGAAGCCAACGCCACCTGTGACACGAAGTGCGAACTTCAGAACATCGATATAAAGGATGTCTGGCTTACCGACAGTGGCGCGACATGCCATATAACTTTTAGAAGAGAATGGTTTTTCAATTTGAATCCGGTAAATAATGTGAATGTTATTTTGGGCGATGGTGAAACTCGTGAAGCGAAATGTGTAGGAACTATTTTAATGAAAAGACAGTGGTTGTATCGAAGACTTAAAAATGTGTTATTCGTGTCAACTTTCAAGAAGAATTTGTTCTCGACGAATGTGTCTACTGCGAATGGGTTGAGAGTTGTTTTTGAAAGAGACAAAGTTGAATTGCAATTAAAATCGAGTGGTGAAGTAGTTACTGAAGGTGTTAAGTGCCAAAATAATATCTGTTATATGTCACTTAAAGTGATTTCTGTCGAATCAAATGTGAGCGACTGCGTTTTTAAAAGACTACATGAAAGTTTGGGCCATGTAAATCAAGGTACGCTAAGGACAATGGTTAAAAATGACGTTGTTGATGGAATTTGACACGTTGAAGATGAACAATTTCTTTATGAAGGATGTCAATGTGGAAAAATGCACAGATTACCTTATAAGAAGAAGGAAAATAATAAAGAAGAATATGACGTAGGTGAGTGCATACACCTTGTGGGCCAATGGCAAATCTGTCGATTGGAGGTGCAAAATTTTTTATGTTGCTGAAAGATGAAAAGTCAGGATATAGACATATTTATTTTTAAGGCACAAAAACGATGCATTAATTTATTTCAAGAAATTTTATTATGAAGTGCTAACGTTTTTAAATAAAAAAATTAAAATTTTACATAGTGATAATGTAAAAGAAATGTGCAATAATTTGTTTGAACTATTTTTGAATGAAAAAGACATCAAATTGAGAACGTGTGCACCCTATTGCCTATAACAAAATGGGCAAATTGAGAGAGAAATGCGTACTGTAGTTGAATCAGCTCGGAGCATGCTCCATGAGAAACAGCTACCGAAATTCTTATGGGCTGAGGCAATCAACACCGCAATATATGCATTAAATCGAACACATTTGTACATGTTCCGGATATTCATAGAACCAAGTTTGATGCAAAAGCCTACAAAACAATTCTGATCGGTTATATTTTTTTTATTTATTAATTAACAGGCGGAATCGCCCTTTTTACTCAATTGTTTTTGCCGTATTATGTACTATGATTTTGCGAGAGCTGCAGATCGACTTAGAAAGATGGCGCCATACTTCACATTTGTGTATGAAATGTAGGACTGCAGAAACCTTCACCAAGTACAGCGGCGGTCATGAGTCGATTTCCGCCAGATAAACAATACTTTCGAAACGTAAACACAAACAACGTGGCTCGTCTTACCAACAGCGAGCTGCTTGGAAACGAAATCGAAAAATTGTTCACCAGACGGGGATCGAACTCACGACCTACGACTTCGTAGTCCAGTGCGTTAACCGCCTGATGTTATCAAGAAGAATCGAATAATTACCGTTTATATGATACTATCAAAAAGAAAGGAATTATTGCAAGGGATGTTGTGTTTAAGCCCTCAGCAGTAAATAACGATCTTGACATTAGAATTTGTGCTGAGAGAGTTAACTCAAAACAAACACAAACCGAGTTGAATGATGTTTTGGAAGACTCTGCGTTTATAATAAAACAGAAACAGGGAATACTTACTGTTGCGAACTAAAAATAGCATAGTATCAAAAAGCTTTATTAATATTTGTACTGGTACTTGGCGTGGGTTTTCTGCGATTTTCCCACGCCATTGCACACCCAATGGGGTACCACAGGCGAAATCGGCCGCAGCCGTGCGGATAGGCAAGATTCGAAAGTGGCGGTATCTAAATTAACAATATTCATTTTGTTTTGTTGCATTTGTTTATCTTAGCAACGAAAACGCTTACTTTTCCGCGTGTCACGAACCAATAAGGACTACTGCCAAAAAAAAGTCTAGAACGCGATCCGACCGGGATAGTTTCTACAGTTTTTCTCCAATTGGTGTCGGATTTCCCAGTGCGTCATCGTCGTTGTCCAAGATCCTGGTGCCGTTATCCCTAATCAGCGGGTTGTGCGAAGGTCGAATGCTAAGGTAGCCAACCTAGAGCTTTGCGACAACCGTGTTTGCGCCCGAGGTTGGTGCAGGATCGTTTCTCGTCGAAATCGGTAGCCAACCGAATCCGCCTTGGGAGATCGTCTTTGAGTCGGAATTCTCGGTCGGAAAGTGCTTGTCGCGAATATTTCGCCACGCGGATTTGCCTGCCCGTAAACGTCTCGAATAAATAGACATTTGGCGAACCCGAAAACAAGTGTTTCTTTTCGCAGAACCGTTCCTCTCCCATAAATCGTAAGAATCCCGAACACTTACGATGTTAATGACGCAGATCAAAAGAATGTTTTGACGATGAGCCAAGAAAGAGAAGAAATACAAAATCAAGCAGATAGTTCAACGAAGATGAGAAAAATCAATGTCACGATGAATACTCCAAATCTTCGTGATATATCAAAGATAAAAAGACCGAAAAGGTTTGAAGCAAACATAGCAAATGTCATGGAACCAATCAACTTCGACGATGCGTTGAAAAGTGCAGAACACATGGAATGGTCAGCTGCAATCGAGGACGAGCTGAAGTCACATGAGAAAAATGAAACATGGAAAATCGTAGATCGACCAGGAAATGTCGAATTGTTGGACACAAAATAAGTCTTCAAAGTCCAAAGTGATTCGTCAGGGGAAATAAGTCGATTTAAGGCAAGACTTTGTGCACGTGGATTTAAACAACGTGAAGGCATTGATTATGCAGAAACGTATGCACCTGTTGTGAGATACGAATCACTGAGAGTTTTGTTTGCCATTGCAGCTCATGAAGATTTCGAAATGGTCCAATTTGATATAAAGACTGCGTTTCTATATGGTGTACTCGAAGAGGATATATATGTCAAGATACCTCCAGGACTGCAAGTGGAGGAGTCGAATAAAGGGTTAAAGCTGAAAAAGGCATTGTACGGCTTGAAACAAGCATCTCGCTGTTGGAATATGAAATTTAGTGATTTTTTAGGTCGTTTTAATTTTGCAAAGTGTGAATCGAAGTAGTCTGTATTTGTGTGTAATAAGTATGAGAGTCCAGCGCATCTTGCCTTATTTGTCGACGACGGAATGATTATGGGAAAATCAATTGAACATATAAATAAACTTGTAAGTGCATTAAAAATAGAATTTGAAGTTAAAGTTGGCTCGGCTGATATGTTTGTTGGGATTCAGATTATTAGAGATCGTAAAAGAAATAGCATATTTCTTCATCAAGAATTATACATTCAAAAGATTTTAAAGAAATTTAACATGGATGAAGCAAATCCTTCTTTTATACCAGCTGATCCAAATATTATTTTGCATGCCTCAATCGAAGAAAAAAAAAAAAAAATGTTGTCATATCCGTATCGCGAAGCCATAGGGTCACTAATGTTTTTAACTGTTGTTACACGTCCAGACTTGGTTTTGTCGTCCAATATGCATTCAACTCTTCGTTTGTTATTGTAAAAGGCTTGCAGGTTCCTTTCCCAGAAAAACGCTTACCAACTTCCGTACCGAGTTTCAGAGATCTTGCTGATGCGCGACCCTTTTCCCTAACAATAATTAATACATTTCATTGATTAAACGCGGCAATTTTTTTCCAGACGTTCAAATTTTCATTCCAGTCGAAACATACAAGTTTTATTATTTGACAGGCTTCAGATTGCTCCTTCGCAGAAAGGCCGAAGATGATTTTCATTTGTTTTCAAATCGAGGGAACGATCTTAAACAGCAGTCAGATATCGATATTGCTCTATTTCAAAATTATTTCAACGTGGAAATCGTTAAAAATAAATACATTGCCATAATGAAGTTATAGCGTGCCCGTACTTTGTAAACAATTTTCGTTCTTACATTCTACTCAGAAAAATATCCCATACCCTAGGATAACTCTCGATTGCGATCGTTCACAGACACCTTGTGTATAGAATATGTAGCACCACAAACCGAATTAATTTTAAACAAAACCAATATATATTGTACTTTACAAATTATAAAAATGTGACACTATCCTAATGTACACAATTAAAAACGGCATTACTGAATTACCGAACGAATAAAAAGCTACGACGCAAAACAACGGGTTCGATCTATCGGATTGGGATCGGAGCGAATCTGCAAATCGGGAAATTTGACGGCAAAATCGCAAACAGAGCTGCATATAGGAAGGATAGGACAAGTCCCGAAAGAAACTGCCAGGAAATATGGAAGTAGAAATATAAAAGGGAAATTGTAGGATGGAAATTGATATTAAACTAAACCCCGGGAAAACGTAAATGCGCGAACTGCGTTTACAGGTGATATTGTTACTGATTCGCCACAAAATATCCATAGCACAATGTAGACTTGGAGCCTGCTCGTATTGCAAAAATTCTCTCTTCAAGGCAGAGTAACGTTCAGATGAATTTCTTGCTGAATCGTCCATCAACTTCTCCGATACAGACATCGCTCTCCCTCGGGAACCTTCTCTATACATTTTGTATTATGGTGTTGTCTAACCATGTTTTAGTTCTGGAAGCCAAAAAGCCTTAAAGCATCGAAATAATCACACACTATTTCACTTATTAGGAATCATTGTCACAAACTTTGCTTGCTGATCGTCAGCAAACGAAAAGAAATGAAAAACTAATCCATTAATAAATATTTAGGATATTACTTCCTGTCCTCAAAAAATAATTATTTTTAGAATCTCCCTTTTTTTTGTCCATTTTATAAATGTTAGATATTTACGAATTTTTAGTTCGATATTTCATAGGCATTCTCCATTGGATTATTAGATCTGCGATTCCTGTATCAACTTACTATTATTTTTAATCTATCCATGTTTTTACAGATGCACCTCGAAATATTTTTCGGTTTACGTAGGCATTCTACGTTATGCACATTGTTTGTTTTAATAAAAAGTTTTAAATAAATATGTTTATATACTGAACAAATTTCTTGGAAACTTGCATCATGAGTCTCCGTATATTGAGAACCTGCCGAGCATGGGATATTTCAATGTCATACCCATGTGGTATGAGAATTTTAGATTTTGGTCTCTATAAAATCCAAGTAGGAATGTAAATTTTCCATGTTGGCTTTGGTATTCCACAGGTTTTGTCATGCGAATTTACAAGGCTAGGCAGGTTTTGAATGAAACGAGACTTAGATAAATTACATAAGAAATTTTTTACAGTGCAACTAATCAAAATCGCAACAAATTTTTTTATTTTTGATAGATATGATAGTGTGAATATACTACAGAATGTTCCTTTTTAATTCAGTAATACTTTTGTCAAACGTTTGACCAATAATGCTGATCAAGTAATTAGATCCTGAATACTATCAATTTTGGAAATTGTATAAGAAAGTAAATTTTTTTATAATTCTGTTAGTCTTCAAAACACAGGAAAATAAGTCGGAAAATCCATCGAGGAATGGGCTCATATCCATTAAGGTACGAGGTAAATATGCCAGCTGGATGCTTATGTGTACAAGCAAATTTCTTCTGCCAACTGTTACATATGCCATCTGGCCCAGGAAAGTGCTTTAAACTCTCATCGCATTCCTCGCCTCGTCCTCGATTAGTGTTGAATGCGCCGAATAGAATTGTTTAAAAAGGGCTATTAATGAATTGTCTTGTTTAAAAACCGTTGCATTAACCTCTTACACAATTCGGTGGCTGGCGATGCAGGTTGCACCACATTAGTCAGTGGCTTAGGAGAAAGCTGGGTTGGGTGCGTGAGTAAGATAAGCGTTTTCTTCTTTCACCTGGAGTCGCTAAATCAGCATTTTTCTCGCCACCGCCATTTAATAGATGTAGTATTGCACGTGGTGCGAACTGGTGTCCAGCTTTACCACATTAAACGTATGATACCACCCCTAAGCTGACGTTCAAGCGCCTTCTCTCTCGAATCTCAGCTCTCCCGAATCGGTTGCACACTTTACCAACTCCAGTCATGCAGAATTCCGACAGACCGGGCACGCTGCGATCCCGGCTATTCCGAATAATAAATATGTACTCATTCGTCTTGGTCGGGTGCACTGGGCGCCCGAATTTTGGCTAGCGTCAACCCTGACGCTGGTTTAACCACGTTGCCAGTGTTCAGGAGAGCGGCGCTGCGTGCCGGGCACTCAGCGGGACAAACCTTCTCTCTGTGTACGCTACATTAGGAACAACTGATAATCATTAACGGCTGAAACATTTTAAATTATATATGTTTAAAATGATAAACGAAAATTGATAAAATGGCATTATACTTGGCCAGAAACACCAAGTAATCTTAAGAATTTTTCTGAATGCTCTCAAGAGTGTTACAAGTAGTGTAAACATATAAATACAACTTATTCTTAATTGTTTAAAAAACTAGTTCATGACTCAAAAAAGTGGCTAGAAAAATCGAATAATCTTGGAAATTGTCTTAAATGCACTCAAGAATGCCAATAGTAGGTACTGTAAACACATGATAAAAATGTATCCTTCATTATATAAACACTCGAAATTGTTTATTACTTCCAAAAATATAAAAAATGCAATTATAATTGGCCAGAAAAATCAATTAATCTTGAAAATTGTCTACATCCTCTGAGTAGTGTAAAAATTGTTTAGAAAATCGGTATGAAGACGAGCGGTCGCTTCGCGCGCCAAGTTCTTACAGCGCGCAGTGAGCGCTACTCCTTTGCCTCACACATACACACTGTGCTTGAAACATGTCTAAGCTCGACTAAAATGTCAACCAAAGCCGTTTGTACAGAATGACTGGCATACTATTCGAGTTTAAAAAACCACGTTTACTTTAATCGTAACTGATCCCGTTTTTGAGAAATTCAGAAATCAATTCTGTACGTTTAAATTCAGCTTACGTAGATTTAATCATTTTACATATTTTTCTTCACATGAAAAATAAGTGAAATTTGTTACTAGAGGGGTTTCGGGGTCGCTGAATATGAATCTAATCTCAGATCTTCAAAGTTCAAAATTGTGGATGTAAGATAGTGGACAGAAATGTGAAAAGTTACTTGAGCAAGAAAAAACTTGATACCTGCGGATTTTTGTGGTTGTAGATTATGATTCTTATAATAGAAAAATATTATATAAAATTGAAAAAGTAAAAAAAAAATATAAAAAAAAATAAAAAAAAATAAAAAACATGGTACCAAACTACCGCCACGTCCACGTCGTTGGTTTTGGGATTAGCAGAGACTGGTAAATTATTATATTATTTTAATTAACCCTTTCGTTGGCATTGACGCAATAGTGCGCGGAATTGGAAGGTGCCCTGTGTGGCATTGACGCAATAGTGCGTATTTAACTTGCTCGGATTTGGAATCCAAGTCTAACTTGGGGGTTTTTGGGGTCGCTGAATCCGAATCTGAAGTCATAATTTAAAAATTCAAAATGGCGGATGCAATATGGCGGCCGAAAATGAAAAAAGTTACTCGATAGTAACGAAATTTGTTACTCAGGGGTTTTCGGGGTTGCTAATTACGAATTCAAGCTTGAAATTTCAAAATTCAAGATGGCGGATTCACATTCGCATTCAGCAACCTCGAAAACCCGCGAGTAACAAATTTCTTCAAAATCAAGTAATTTTTTTCATTTTCGGCCACCATATTGGATTCGCCATGATGAATTTGCAAATTTTGAGTTCAAATTCGTAATCAGCGACCTCGAAAACCCTTCAGTACGGGTTGGAGTCGAAATGGCGATAAAAAAAATTCCTGCCATTCTGGGCACTTTTTGTAGAATTTTCTGTGCCAACGAAGGGGTTAAATGCAGTTACATATATTTAATTACGCAGTAAAATTAAACAAACTTCCCGAATGTAATTCCGACGAGTTTGATGTCAGATTCATAATCTGGAACTCCAAAAACCTCCGAGTGTTTAGTTTTATCTCGATCAAGCTATATTTCATATATCTGTTGGTCATGTTAGATCCGCCATTTTGAATTTTGAAAATCAAAGATCACATTCATACTCAGCGACCCCGAAACCCTCATGGCAACGAATTTTAGCTATTTTCCATGTTAAAACAATACATAACTTAAATGATCAAATCTTACCTACGCTGAATTTAAACGTACAGAGTTGATTTCCGAATTTCTCAAAAACGGGATCAGTTACGATTTAAGTAAGCATGGTTTTTTAAGCTCGAATAGAGTACCAGTCAGTCTGTACAAATGGTTATGGTTGACATTTTAGTCGAACTCAGACATGCTTCAAGCTCAGTGTTGCTAAAAGAATTAATTAAGTAAGGTATTGTGGATGAAAAAAATATTTATTATGATCGAATTCTAATAGTGAGTGAAAGTTACTTATTCATACCAGGAATGCGTGCCCGAATCTTCAGTTTGATCCAACAATATACTTCGTCCCAAATATAATTGAAATTTCATTATCAAATTTTCATTATCCATTTATGTACTTTTGCAGCAACAAGCATAGTATCATATATTTGTTATATATTATTACATATTGCAACATTCGCTACATAGCTCGAAACCTTTAAAGTTTGTCCTACAATAATACCACGGTCCAAAAGGAAACTTACAGTTGAGCCTATTCATGGAAGACTAGGGATACTAGTCGAGATTTTTTAACCAATCGCCATCGGTAATATTTACAAGTTATGGAGGAAATTGCGTAGCACCACAGAACCTCCCACGTGAAGGCAGCTGTACTTCAGAATCCACCAAAGACCTATCCAACCACCTGACAGTGTTAGGCTTTTTCTTTTAAAATGATTTGTTAAGATTTTTTTTTAATTCTAAAAATTTAGTAAAATGATTAAAGAACTTGACTTTTTAACGAGTAAATATCAATGCGACCAATATACGAACAAAAAATTGGTTGCAGTCCAGTGTTATTTTTTCGAGAAGTATATTCAATGATGATTTGCAAAGGATCATAAAAATATCTTTTTGGGTGATAACGTGAATCAGGGGTAGTAGTTTTTACATATCTATTTTGCCGATGAAAACGAATTCATTGTCCAATTTGACCCATCACGGATTAGATTTTGTACATAACCGAAACTCAAATTCTCAAAAAAGATATTTTTGAATATATTTCCAAGCAAATATCTTGAAACGCTGAAGTGATGTATCAAATTAGACAATGTATTTATTTTCAACGTACAAAATTAAACAAGATCCAATATCTCTCATTCAAGTTGTATCTAGAAAAAATGTTGTTTCTGATTCTGTGTTGTTGGTGACGTTGGAAATGCAAAAACCGAACAAAATGGTAATTTTCGTATTCTAATAGTTTGTAAGTCTACAACCATTGATTTTCAAAATGTCTGAGTTATTGCCAAAAAAAGTTAAAATACCTTCCTTCTCCCCTTTCAAATTTCTAAAATCCAAATAATGTGGATACAGAGAATTAAGCCCTCCTCAATGTCTGAACCACCTAAAAAGATCCCATGAAGCACCCATTTATTGTAAGATAGTTCCTAAATATGACGGGACTATTTGTTTGTCAAAGTTTTTGTAAGTGAAAAGATGTTATATTAGTAGATTCAGTTATTCTTATATAAGATAGATATAAGATAGATACCGTCAGCAATTGCCCTGTGGTCGGCGCGACGCGCCGTCGCTCTGTCAAGTAAAGCATCCTTATTGGGGATCCATACTCGGAAGGGTGACTGTTAAAATAAAAAAAACGTGCCTTGTGCCCGCTACGGCAAAGATAGCAGGCCGATTGCTGAGTGGGAGACACAGCTGCTTTACCATCAGAGGGTATCCTCTAATGATAAATTAGTTCGTCGATCTTTGGGTTTTCCGTAGTTTTCCCAGACCCCGTGCAAATGCGATACAGAGGTGTGAAGTCACTCTACGGGATGCAGTAATGGGGGGACTGGCTCTGGGTGGGTGTTGCCTTGATATAAATGCCTTCGATTGTCTGTCCGACCTATCCATCCGAGAGCCGACTCGAGAATAGGCTAAAAATGTCATTAAAGCGGTGGATAATTTCTTTCCTTTATATATAAGATAAATAGGTATTTTGGAAGTGGATCGTACTACAGCAATGATTTGTGAATACCATTTGCAAGTAAATTGGGGCATTTGCATTATAACGCAGATAAATGTTAAAGGTCAAATTAAACAAACCTTGAATGTGGACGTCGTTATATTTTATATGAACTCTGTGCGGTGTTGCTCTCGATGGGTGATAAATAATTTCATGTATTCCATTATCTCGCTCTCGTACAACGCTGTCAATATCAATGCCACCACTCCGAACGTTTGCTGACAATTTTCCGGGTCCAGCTTCATTTGGCACAAAAACTGAAAACATTTAAAATGAATATGCATATATATATATATATATATATATATATATATTGATATCTAAGTAAGTATATCGATGGTTATAAGGACGTTCCTTATAAGTAAGGATATTTGTAGAATAAGATAATATTTAAAGAGAGCGGCCCCATAACAGTCTTATATGGAAGAGTGTTTATCGGGATGATGTAGTTGCCAGACGTTGAAGCAAAGAATATGCTAATTGTAAGTTCCGCAGTCGGAGTTTCGGTAAAACCGCAAGGTTATTTTCTTTAGTATATTATTTATTTGAGAATAAGTTACAATTAAGCTCACCCGTAATTATTAGATTCTTAAACCTGGATAAATAACACATTGAATTTATTAAGAAAATCGGAAAAACGTTGACTTTCCGGCTGTCGTTACATTATACTAAATAAAACGCTATGCTCATGGAATTTAATTTCAAAGGAGAACTACTCCGTAGTATCGACGTTCATATTTTCCGAACTGTCGATAATAGAAGAAAACGAAGGATGTATTTACGTAACCTGCAACTTCTCCTTGAATGTAATTCTAATGACCGAAGTGCACGAATGTTTCGGACGAAACTATAATTAGTGATATTAACATAAGCCGATTTAATGCTGGGAGTAAGACACGTTACCGTAAGTGCTAATATACGAGTTGAGCCATAAGAGTTGGCTTTCTTAAGTAGGTCACAAGTAAGAATTCATTCAGGTGTTCGGTACGTGATGCATTATTCTCAACACATAGTTCCGAATGCAAATTTTGAACAGTGATTCTGCCAAGATTGCGTTTGGATTCAACAATAAAATTGCGGACTTGGACAGGTTTGAAATGAACTGATGCTAACAGCAATAAAGGATGTTTTTGCGGGTTGCCTGGATTCTATGTCAGTAATTCGAAGAATATCCGCATATAATCCGGACAATTTCAGATGATTTAAAATAAGGAACATTATATCTTATGGCGATAAGGTACATATGTTAGGGATGCAATTTATTCGTAAATCCGACGTCGGTCTAGCAAGGGCATTAGAATGCCTCATATAGTCTACGTCTCTTTTCAACTCGTTACACATGACCGAATTATTCTGCACAGCAGCATTTAGAGTGGTCAATTCATGTCGCATAACATTCGCGCCGTGAGAGCGCTAATCGTTTTACACAGCGGTAAAATCATTTTTAATATCGCAGATGCTGCAAGCAACTGCTAAAATTGTTCGTTTGGAATGGCCATGTCAGAAGGAGATAAAGCGGACAAAGTAGGTACGACTTATAGTATCTATCGCGGGGGTAAACTTGTTGTAAGCAGGCGAGATGGAGTTACCCCCGTGTGAGAGTTAAGTCAAGGGTTCGACGGAAACTACTATCCACTATACACTACATCCAATTCGTCTTTAATATATCGCGCACACGACTTGTGAAATGACTTTTCACACAAGGAACAAGTCTAGCAATCGACCACGGTCTTATAACATTTAGCGCAAGTTTTGGAGAGATAATGACTGACAACTATTCATTAGTGTCCTGGCCGCAAAGGGCCGTGAACAAACTAGAAGAGATCCTGCCTTTACAATTTTTGGTCAGGATGTGTTACAATAATCACTTATAATATATGTGTCTCTTATGTTCTAATAACATAAAAAAAATCGTTTCTGGGCGTGTAACCTAAGTGCAATATAATTATAAAAATTATATGTAATAAAGACCAAATTAAGCTTAAATAAAACTAAATGGTTCATGATAGCAAAACGACGCTATAAATTACGCATTATGCTCAGCATGTCTGAAATATGCGAAGAGGTTTGAGCGAAACGATGTTGGGGATGATAGATTTTGTAGATGGTGCGGCAAGGAATTGCAATATTGCATAGCTGCAATCCAAAATAATCGCTCGAGAATGTTTGTATGAGGGGTCGGAAGCATGAAATAAGAAGATTGAATACGAGATGAGCGTCGTAATCAGCTATCAATTAAAATTAATCAGGTCAAAAAATAGGATGGATTATTGCTATTAATTATTTGATGAGCAAGTACAACAATTTGCGTTAAGTCCAAATGGTGCAAGTCCATCATTACGCCGTAAGCAATAGATGTACCTAAGACAGCTATTCTGCAGACGTTGCAGTTTTATATTGAGATTGCCCGAGAGGTCAGCTGTGACAACAGTGCATTGTCAAGCTGGGGGATAACTAATGAGTTTACGAGAGAGAGTTTGATTGATGATGGTAAGTTGAATCACGGTATTTGAGTCTATAAAGAACGTTATGAACTTTCGATGAAATGGAGTTTATGTTCCAATTCCAGAACAGATCGGATGCAATCATTACCCCTAGATCTTTCACTTTACTGAAATTTGGAATTGCATCATTTTCAACCACGATTGGTAGCAAGGTTAGGGTCTTGACGGTAGCAAGATTTTGGGTTGAGCCGATGATAATGGCTTGACTTTTACGGGTGTTAATTGTTAGTCCAACATCTTGAGACCATTGAACCTACTTGGCTATGCCGGCATTAATAAGCCTAATGGTTTCATGACGACTATTAATCGGGGTAAATAAATAAAATTAGGTGTCCTCGGCAAAAATGCCTGGAGAGTAGGGTATTAATGACGATAACAAAGAGGATCGGATCGCGACTGGTCTCCTGTGGGACTCTTGAAGCAGTATACTCAAGTTGAGAAGTCTGTCCATCAGGTTCGATGCTAGATTGCGATATGCCCGACAGGAATGAATGCATCCAATTAATCGTAGAATCATAAAATTTTATGTCGTGTAAGTATATTAACCCTTTGAAGCACACATTTTTGTTTACGCTGAAAATAGCTGAAATTTGTTACTCGGGAGTTTTCGGGGTCGCTGATTACGAATCTGGCCTCAGATTTTTAAAATTCAAAATGGTGGATCCAATATGGCCGAAGGAATTGCAAAAATCTATTTGATCGAGGTGAAATTGGGTACTTGGGGGTTTTCGGGATTACTGATTACGAATCTGGTCTCGGATTTTCAAAACTCAAAATGGCGGATCCGACATGGTCGACCAAAATGTAAAAACAAGTCAGATTCACTCTAGATTTCACTTAGCCATATTGGATCCGCCATTTTGAATTTTGAAAATCTGCTGCCAGATTCATAATCAGCGATCCCGAAAACTCTCGAGTACCCAATTTCTCCATAAGCAAGTAAATTTTTGCAATTCCGTCGGCCATATTGGATCCGCCATTTTGAATTTTGAATATCTGAGGTCAGATTCGTAATCAGAGACCCTGAAAACCCCCGAGTACTCAGTCTCGTCATATTTGAGTGACGTTTTCTTCTCCACATATATTTTCCGTAAAAAATCGACCATTTTTACACTTTGTTTATTTTTTTTAAACAATATAACATTATGATTGATTAAAAATATTCATTTATTTACGTTTCCTAACATGTTCTTGAAGTATGGAAGCAACAAATTGCAGCAAAATGAATTAATAATTACCTTAAATATGTAAATAATGAATTATAAAAAGGTGTAGCATATATGATACACAATGCTTCAAAGGGTTAATATAACCAAGTGACTAAGTGAATCAAATGCCTTTGAAAAATCACTAAGGTCTAGGATAGTCACATAACCTCTATCGATGTCCGACAGAATCTCATCCAAAAGGTGTAATAGGGTTGAGTACTGTGGAACTTACGGAAGCCATATTGGTTAGAAGACAAAAGCTGGTTAATCGCTAGAAATCTTGTGATTTATTCCGAAGCTATTCAATCAATGACTTTAGAAGAATGAGGCGGGTTTGCGATTGAGCGTGCAAGTGAAGGACTTAGAGGGTTAGCGATTTTCATCGGTGAAATTATTAATGATGACTTCCAAATGGGTGGGAAAATGCAAGTAGAGAAAAATGAATTGATGTAGTGCGTTAACTAAGGAGATATGCTTGGAAAAGTGGTTTTCGATGCACTAAACGAATGTGATCGGGGCTAAACCCTCGAAGCTTGATAAAGATAATGTTGAGATTATTCGCAATGCTTCTTCACAACTGATAGTAGAAAAAATGAAAAGTGGACGGGCGTAGGTAATGATCGGAGTAGGATATTATATATATATATAATATATATATATATATATATATATATATATATATATATATATATATATATATATATATATATGGGACATTCTTTTACAAATCGAACACTCCATATTGGGTACCATTTTTAATTTGCTTCTAAATTTTTTTATGCGTTCCTTATACAAAAAAAAAGTCGACACGTGTTTCTGAATTTTTTTTTTTAATCAATATTTTCGAAAATATGGCGGTTTGAAATTTGTAATACTCTCCAATTCTGCACTGTTTGAAATTGCCAAAACTCCGGTTCTATTTAACCGATTGACTTCAGCTGGGGCTCATTTTAAAGGTAATGAAATTGTCTTTATTTCTATATGCGTAGTTTTTAAAATTGTTGCTAAAAAGCGATTGTTATAAACAATTGAATATTAGAAAGTCCATTTACTGCTCGAGGCCGACAGTATACAAATTTTATTATTGCACCATTGAATTCCTCGGGAAATTTCCTACAAGAAACATATTTTTCCAGAATGGCGATTTTACATCTACTATGTCAAATAAATTAATTTCCGACGGCAGATTACGCTCCGTAGCGCGTGGCGCTATGGCAAGACGAGAGAACACGCGTAACGAGTTGCGCAGTACATGCGTTCTTCTAGTAAAGGGTACAAATTGTTACAAACATTACTAGTGTGGTATTAATAGTAATAAAAGTCATATGTTATAATGGATAATAATATTGTTAATAAATTGAAAGTCATTTATGGGAATAAAGTAGACGCAATCACTTTATTTCTGTGATTTATGTCTGATAAGTGGACGAATGTAACAGTACAAAGCAAATAAAGTGATTGCGTCTACTTTATTCCCATAAAAAACTTTCAATTTATTAACAATATTATTATCCATTATAACATATGACTTTTATTACTATTAATACCACACTAGTAATGTTTGTAACAATTTGTACCCTTTACTAGAAGAACGCATGTACTGCGCAACTCGTTACGCGTGTTCTCTCGTCTTGCCATAGCGCCACGCGCTACGGAGCGTAATCTGCCGTCGGAAATTAATTTATTTGACACAGTAGATGTAAAATCGCCATTCTGGAAAAATATGTTTCTTGTAGGAAATTTCCCGAGGAATTCAATGGTGCAATAATAAAATTTGTATACTGTCGGCCTCGAGCAGTAAATGGACTTTCTAATATTCAATTGTTTATAACAATCGCTTTTTAGCAACAATTTTAAAAACTACGCATATAGAAATAAGGACAATTTCATTACCTTTGAAATGAGCCCCGGCTGAAGTCAATCGGATAATTAGAACCGGAGTTATGGCAATTTCAAAAAGTGCAGAATTGGAGAGTATTACAAATTTCAAACCGCCATATTTTCGAAAAGATTGATTAAAAAAAATCCAGAAACACGTGTCGACTTTTTTTGTATAAGGAACGCATAAACAAATTTAGAAGCAAATCAAAAATGTCGACCAATATTTTTTACGAAATCCGTTCGATTTGTAAAAGAATGTCCCATATATGGAATATAGAATACCCGATTTCAGATTTGATCAAGTAATTTTTTTCGAAATTTGGTACGACATATTTGATCCTCCAATATGAATTTTCAAAATCTGATGAGGGATTCGTAATATGCGACCTGGAACACCCACTTATAGGATATGTAAATACGTTCAATTCTTTTTCTAGTAATGAATTTTTCGTGAAAAAAGTAATCTTTTTTAACATTTGTTTATTTATATCAAGGAATTGGTAGCTAATATTAAAAAATGCCACATCATTGCAGATTCTTTAACATGTCAGGGTATTCAAATAACAACAAGAATGAATGAATCGATTAAAAATAGACTTGGGAATTAAAAAGATGATGAATAAAAAGGTGGTATAGAATTCATACCATCATGCCGCAAAGATTTAAGGACTTCAATTGTACATCATACTAATCAATAAGGCTATTAGTAGATTCGCTACTAATTACCGCTACTAAAAATTTTCATTTGATTTGAGATGGCATGATTGAAATGAAAACATTACAGCTTTTTCGAAGACGTCCGCGTTCTGTGCTACTGGCAATAGTCTTATCGCCATTCAGAATCAATTTGGCATTCTTAATCGCACTCCAGACACTATTATTTATCGTAATTTCACTGGCTGCAACTACCATTCTTTTGCACATGAATGTACGTGTGACCTTGTCGCAAATTTCCTTACCTTACTTCGCATGAGTCTATTCATCTTATTCACGCAAAAGAAGGTTGAATTTGCACCGACAAGGCTACTCGAGGGAATTTGTGGTGGCTGATCATGATTTTGATAAAGAAATGAAAAATGATGGTTTTTTAATGGTGTATAAGTAAATGGTGCGTTATCATTTAATTTCTCTTATAACGGTTTAAGTATTTTTAGAATAGATACTCGAAGTTTATTGGGGTCGCTGACAACGATTTCGCTGTGAAAAAAAATTGTGATCAAATAAGTAAAATGTGCTCTCCCTAACTGTCTCCGGACCTTGTCGTTGGTGGGGGAGCTTGTGAGCCGCCGCTCGCCTCTCGATAAATCTACCAGTGGGGGCCTCCAGTCCACTATCGGGTTCTCCGAGGATTATGACCCCGGCAGGGGTCCGACCTCAGAGGTCCGAAGGTGATCCTGGGTACTATGACACGGTCTCACGTGTCCGATCCTAGGCGTCACAGGAGTGGAGGCATCCCCACAGGTCCTTCCAAGAGCTGTGACATCGGAAGGGTGTCCGAGCTTGGAGGATCACCTAGGCAACCTGGGGACTACGACACTCACAAGTGGCCGATCTCAGGTTGCGAACCCAGTGTACCCATCCCGCGCGGCTCTGACCGCCCGGCGGGCACATTCCAGCTGGGTCGGTAGGTGGGGGTTAACCCCGCATCGGGGGGTAGAGGGGCGGGTCCAACTAAGAAGAGACAGCCCCAAAGTCGGAAGGTGTGTAGGACACCGTGCCGGAAACCGACAAACTGTCGGGGATCGACTTGTTATTTGGGCCATGACCAATGTCTTGGCACCGGGGGATATGAAGGTGTCGTAAAACGGTCCCTTGGGACACCAGGCGCCACCCCTCGTATTAAGCCTCACCTCGGCATGCGGGGCTCTGTCGGGGGGAAGACTACTTCCCTAGCTACTCGTGGGAATCAAATGGATGACACCACTAAAAACCCAAACAAAAAACCGACAGACGGCTCGGGGACCATGGAGCTCGAAACGGATGCTTCGGCGGCCGGGACGCCCCTTGGAAACCAGGCTGAACGTCCGACCGTCGGTGCTCTCCCAGCGGCTGCGTCCTCGCAAGAGGGTGTGACGGCCCAGGAGTCGCCGACGGCCATAACCAGGAAAAGACTCTGCGGAGCCGGAAAAAGAGGCTCCGCAAAGAAAGAGAGCACCTAGAGGCCGCCAGTGGTGGCCCGGGTGCTAACACCAACACCGGGACGAAAGAAACTCCGAAGAGGGGGAGGCATCCACAGGAGACTCCCCCGTCGGGGCAGAAACCGTCCAAAAAAAGTAGGGGGGGAGGGGCGAACCAAGCGGCCTTAGACAGGGCCGGGGGTTCGGGTCTCACTGCCGCACAGCGGGCGAACCCCCTTACTCTCGTCGTGGTGAATGAGGATTACCCCGATGCCGAGCTGACAAAGGAGCATCTCGACACCTTCTGCCGGGTCTTCTCGAGGCGTGCTGAAGAGCTGCCAGAGGAGCAATGGCCGAAGATCGAGGCCTCCTTTTGCAAGGCTGGGGCCATCACTTTCACTACCGGTGTACCCGGGTGACATTCAAGGTCACCGGAGGCACCGGCCAGTAAGGACCGAACATGGTAAAAGAAGAGGCGCGACGTCTCACAATGGCGTCCGGGCAACTTCAGTTTACCCAGATTAACTTGCACCACAGCAAGCGCGCCTCTGCTTGTTTACAGAGGAGCATGGCTGTGGTGCACACAGGCATAGAGCTAATCCAAGAACCTTGGATTGTCAAAAATGCCATTAGGGGGCTGGGAGCCTCCCACTGTTTTAGCAAAACAGGAGCGGTCAAACCCAGGGCCTGTATTCTCACCAAGGGAATCAACACAGCTCCACTGATGGACCTGAGTAATGAAGACCTAATGGTGATAACAATCAACACAAATGAGTTGGGGAAAATAGCAGTGGCCTGAGCTTACTTCCCATGTGATGGGCCTGATAATCCCCCAAGGGAGGTAAGGAAACTGGTGGATCATTGCAGGCAGATGGGGCTCCCCCTACTGATAGGCTGTGACGCGAATTCACACCATCAGATATGGGGCAGTACCGACATTAACGAAAGAGGACAGGCGCTGCTGGAATATCTGGTCACCACCGACCTGGATATCCGCAGCACCGGCAGCACCCCAACCTTTCGCAACGCTATCAGAGCTGAAGTCCTGGACCTCACACTCTGTAGCAGTAGCCTCCTCCACAGGATTAAAGATTGGAGGGTTAAAGATGATCCGTCACTGTCGGATCACATGACGATAGCATTTCACCTGGCGGCTGATGGAGGCGCCAATATGAAATTTATTAGAAACCCCAGAGGTACAGACTGGGAGGGTTTCAAAAGAGACCTAGGTGTAGCCCTCGAGGATGTGCCAAGGACTAGGATCAACAACTCTCTGGCACTAGAGGAAGCAGCCAAGGCGTTTAGCGCAGGCATTAAATATGCCTTCGAGCGAAACTGCCGGGAAACCCTGTCAGGGACAGGAGGCTGACCTGGTGGAATCGCAGCCTGGAGGCTAAGAAGGTTAACACTAAAAAGCTTTTCAGGTTAGCCAGGAAGAGGAATTATCCCCAAGCCTGGGACAGCTATACTATAGCAAGAGATGACTTCAGAGATGCAGTCAGGAAAGCCAAGAAGGACAGCTGGGAATCCTTCTGCTCAGAGGTCGAGAAGGGACCTCCGGCAGCCAGGCTTGGAAAGGTTCTGGCGAAGGATCCGGCTGCAATCATGGGAATACTAAAACTGCCAGATCGCACCAGTACGACGACGGACGCGGAGACACTAGACTGCCTAATCCGAGCCCACTTCCCGGGCTTTTATAGGTCTGGGAGTGGGAAGGGGGGAGTCGAAGACTCCCTTGGGATGTCCAAGGCCCGCAGAGAACTTGGACGCCGAATCGCTCGGGAGATCGTCACCCCCGTGAGGATAAGGTGGGCCGTACACTCCTTTAGTCCTTATAAGTCACCGGGGCCAGATGGAATCTATCCAGCTCTTCTTCAAAGAGCTGGCGATATGATCATAGGACCACTTATGAGACTAACTACAGCTAGTCTCATCCTGTGCCATGTGCCTAGTGCATGGCAGGGTGTTAAGGTGGTTTTCCTACCTAAAGCAGGGAGATGCGGTTATGAATCGCCCAAGGACTTCAGACCAATCAGTCTAACGTCATTTATACTAATGTTAGTAGAATGACTCGTGGATAGGTACATGAGGGAGACGGTCCTAGCACGATGCCCACTGCACGGGAGCCAACATGCCTACAGAACGGGTCTCTCCACTGAGACGGCACTGCATCAGGCTGTCTCGCTGATTGAGACCCAGCTGGAGAACAGGGGCTTCGCAGTGGGCGCTCTGCTGGACATTGAGGGGGCCTTCAATCACACCGCGCGAGGAGTGATAAGGAGAGCCCTCAAGACGCACAACACACCGGAACCAATCGTGGACTGGGTGGACAACATGCTGGCGAATCGTAGTCTGCGAGCGGAGAAAGGTGATACGAAAATCCGGGGCTATATTGACTCCGGATGTCCACAAGGGGGGTTCTTTCGCCACTGCTATGGAATGTAGTGATGAATGAGCTCCTGGTTGGAATCACAGAGCTTGGACTACACGTCACGGGATATGCCGACGACGCTCTGATAATTGCCAGGGGGCCGTTCTTGAGCCCGCTGACAAGTTTAATGCAGCGCGCACTTACATTTGTGGAGCACTGGTGTCAGGAAACGGGGCTCTCTATAAACCCTAGGAAAATAGAGGTGCTGGTGTTCACCAGAAACTACAAATGGGACCGTGTCTGTCCGCTCACTCTGTCTGGACACAGACTAGAGTACGCGGAAACAGCCAAATACCTCGGGGTGACTCTAGATAGCAAGCTTAACTGGAAGAAACATCTGAAAGACAGATGTGCCGGAGTCACAGCTTCCCTATGGCTAATGAGACGAACCATAGGCAGCAGCTGGGGCCTCAAGCCGGCCACTATGCTATGGATGTACGAGGCTATACTGAAGCCAAGGTTAACCTATGCTTCACTGGCCTGGTGGAACAGGTCCACTATGGCTACGGCTGTCAAGGATCTAGAGAAAGTGAGAGGGCTCATACTCAGGAGTATCACGGGCGCTGCGAGGTCAACCCCCACGGCGGCGCTAGGTGTTCTCCTGGATATAGAACCCTTTCACATAACTTTGAAAGCCGAGGCCGCAAAGGCCTGGTGCAGGATCAAAGCAAAGAGTGGGTACAGGAGCTCTGTCAAAAGAATAGGACCACTGGATGCCTACTTTCGGGGTAGCGTCTTAGACGAGATTGCAGATCACACGTCACCACGCTATCTTTTTGACAAAAAATACAAAATCAGTCTTCCGACCAGAGAAGACTAAGAAAGCAACCATGCGACACTACTCAACGGCAACAACTGGTTCACAGATGGGTCAGTTGGGGCGCGGGGGAGTGGAGCAGGGGTATACAGAGGAAGAGGTGGAAAAGTGTCCACATACCCCTTGGGAGCCTACACCACTGTTTTGCAAGCAGAATTAATGGCTATCATTCAGTGTTCATATAGAGCGCTGAATGAGGATAACGGTACTAATACCACAATTTTTTCTGATAGCAGGGGAGCCTTACAGGCCCTCAACAACTTTAGCACAAGGTCAGGACTAGTCTGGGACTGCTACCAGTCCCTGAATAGACTAGCTGCGAAAACCCGCGTCACGCTGCGCTGGATTCCAAGCCACTGTGGATTCAAAGGCAACATGATGGCGGATAAGCTAGCCAAACTGGCAGCAAAAAAGAATTTTATTGGCCCCGGGAAGCATTCCGGACGAAGGTTGAGCTCGAACACCAAAGGATATGGGGTTCCACACCGGGATGCAGGCAAGCCAAACATTTTATTGGCGACAGCTGGTCCTGCAGATGGAAACAGGTATTCCTGAATGCCAAAAGATCGGTGGCCAACGATCTCGTGGCAATGATCACTGGGCACGGGGATCTCCGGGGACATCTCCACAAAATAGGACTGCCAGACTCGACGGCCTGCAGGTACTGTGGAGAGGCGGTAGAAACCGCCGAACACATTCTTTGCGAATGCCATGCCACCACTAGACATAGAGTGGAAGGGATGGGCAAACCTGCACTGACAAGGCAGGATATCACCTCCATGGAGGCTGCGACCATGGCCGCGGTCTGGATGGCTATGCGCCGTGCCATATTGAAGCAGGTCATATGAGGAATGCAAAGGGACTACCCAAGCACTCAGGTTTTCGGTCTGTGTGACCAAACCAACTCAAACTTTAAATTATTATTATAAGTAAAATGTGACTTATAAAAATATTATGGGGGGGGGGGGGGGGGGTAATCCAGTTTCGTAATAAAACGTTTGTTTTGCTTGTATTGAGAATGGTTCGTGTTCATAAAAAATACTCGTGGGTTTTTAGGGTCGCTGAACACAATTTCGGTGTCTAAAATGGAAAATATTGATATTTTAAGGGGTTATAAAAGAAAGAGGGTAGGGTGTAATTTATTTAATTGCGTATGCAATAGTTGCAGAAAAATATTTTAAATTTTACAGTTTAAGTAAAAAATTGGATTTCTAGAATCATTAATAAAAATGAGAAATTAGCATATGTTTATTAAAAAATTGCAGAAGGCGAGAGAGCCAAAAATCAAGAGGGTTATATGCCAAACTTCTCATTTTCCTCAAAGATAAGCGAAAGCTCTTCCTGGCTGAAGCACAATCTTTATCGTACCAGGGTTTCGACCGAGACATGCTTGTAATAGTTATATTAACAGTAAACAATGCCAAAACGTTCGCATTTGTCGCCGCAGTAAAAAACGTATTTAATATAAAACAATAATAATTATCAACCGATAAATTTTCCGAATTAATAGTTGTGCTTTTCAGATAGCTAAGAGTAAACAGAAAGTTATTAGGCCCATCCGGTGACCTTAAAAATCTCGGTTTCGTAATTGGCGGCGAACGAGATCTTACCTCCCGGGTTGCGGAATTCATGGAACTTACGTAGAAAGTTAGATAGATCGGCAGATGGTCGGATCCGTACAAACCACAACCTGTGCAGAAATCGGCTATGAACGACTATGATAGCTCGTGGAAACCCAGATTAAGTCAACTGAACTGAATCCTCTTTGCCCAAGATACGTAAAACGTGCCGGTGTATCACTGATAGTACGACCATTTAACAGAATAAAATTGTTATCCTTTATAAATTGAAATAAGAGATCTCCCCTGCTATTATGGTAAATATCGTGTGATTTCCTGGCCTTAGAAATTGTTGAATTTATAAAAATTTCATTAAAATTGTTAAAAGAGTCTAATTTACCGATTCTAGCATTGAAGTCGCCGCCGAGAATAAACATGCAGTCGGGGTACTGATCACTCAAAAAGTCTAGAGTATTTTGTAGACGCGGAAGATGGGCAGATAAAGGCAAATGAGGAGAAAAATAAAAAGAGCCTACAATAATACTAACAGGTATCGTATCCACTTTATAAAATATCCAATTATTGGAAGTATCTAAGATAGTTTACACCAAATTCAGGTTGATTAACGACAAAAGTCCTCCCCTGGAATGGCCGCGGGCGACCGAACGGGTTGCAGGTATAAAATTCTTCAAGTGATCAGTCCCTAACATTTCCGTTTGCTGTTGATTGCTGCACCAGGTTTCTGAAAAATTAATAATATTACCAATATTATAAAAACAATTTTTTTATATTAAGTAAGCCACGAGAGTTCCAAAATACAATTTTCAATTCATTAGTCGGCGCAAAAAGAAAACGAGTTGACCTTGAAGAAATCGTCGCAAAAATTCCATACAAGATGTAGAGGGTCCCAATGTCAGTGTTGATGGAACATCTTTTCAAACATCCGTAAAGTCCTGGCTAGTATCGGACCATCTTCGCCAAACATCGTTTAAATCAATCATATTGCCTTTTTTATTAAACGTGGCACCGGATGCTGCTGCTTGTCGACAGGCCAAACGCGCCTTATAAGCATGGTCCTATCCCGTTCCGTCAAGTCATTTGAAATAAAAATCTTCGAGTTTACTAAAACTGATTTTTTTCGAGGCCATTATTGCAATTTTATCATCCTCCGAAGTCAGTTCAGCAAGAATCGTATATGGTTTATTACGCATCACTCTTGCGGAAGATACAATGATAATTTTTTTAAATTTTGTCGAAGGAAATTGCTTATTTCTTCTTTCGACTGACGAAGACCCAGAGCAAGACCGAAGGTTATAATATTTTTGCGTTTAAGAATTTTTTCTTGATGCCCTACTTTGGAAGAAAGCTTCGAGATAGTAGCTTCATATGACTCAACCTTATTTTCTAGAATCTTCAGGCGAACAGAAAATTCATCTTTTATTTTTTCGACCGATGTTTTCATTTCGAGTATATCGGCCTTGCATACTTTTACTTCTTCCTGAATAAAGTCAGGTGACTCTTTAGAGGATTTTGCGATGGAAGCGAGAATCATCGCTTGCATTATTTGGAGAGCATCTGCTGAGATCATGTCCGTATTAGATTGTGCGGAGGCGGACGAAGAATTATTTTCTGTCGATAAGGAAATAACTGAACTGCGTAGTCGTACGAATGGTGGTGATGTAGACTCACTGCTGCCGGATTGACACTCCCGCTTGCGCTTACCAAAATCAGCCAGCGAACCACAGCTGTTAGTTCGCAGAATTTTCCAGCGACTTGCCGTCGACAGTCGGCCGGATCGAGAAGAGGGCCTGAGTAATTGACACGGTGAAACCGCCTTATCACCAATAATTGGGCTGGAGGGTGTGCCCTGCGAACCCGGCAATCTTAAGCAGCGAGAATCCTTCGACATATGAATTTATGCCCGAGAGGTGCTGACTACTGGGATATTAGTAGCGACGACTGTTGTGGGGTTAATTGCCAAAACTAGATCTGAGCATGCGCAGTAGATACAGATTATACTTGCGCAATACTAGAACGGTACTGTTATTATGTAGGGTTAGAAACTGCACAAACTTTGCTTTGCCAAAATCGAGCCGAAAAATTCAAAAATACGAAAGTAACAGCACGACACTTGGGTCCCACTTCACGAGCACACTTACTACACGCAAATCACAGTTGAAAATTAACTTTCGTCACAACTTTTGTTATAAAACGTTACAGCTCAGTGAAATTAATTCGTGCAGTTACAAGGCAGAAACGGAACTCCATGTTTGTTTAGTAACGTACAAAGTCATGAGTAAAAAAAATGAAAAATAAAAAAAAAGTCTCTTGCCGTCTACCTCCACATGGTTTGAGTTGGGAAACGTTCACATGAAACGGCTAACGGATGGAAACAACCAATTTTAATTTTGTTTCTGATGACTTTTCTTTAGTCTTGAAATCTAGGAAAGTTTAATAATTTATTTTCTTGAAAACTATAGACATTAGAGGAAATTTCCATAGAACAAAAATGTCTTCGAATTGACTAAAGAACCTTCTGCAA
The DNA here is from genome assembly GCA_030407085.1 of Trichopria drosophilae. Lineage (NCBI taxonomy): Eukaryota > Metazoa > Arthropoda > Insecta > Hymenoptera > Diapriidae > Trichopria > Trichopria drosophilae. The sequence goes on from CM059587.1 coordinate 63,344,847, forward strand.
TTTTTTCAGATTTTTTAAATTACTTAATATAAGATATTTTCATAGAATGAAAATTTAATGAATCTTTTCTTGGTGAAGTCGGTCCCTCAAATAAAACAATTTAAATGTTAAAAAGCTTTTCGACATCCTGATGTGTGCCATCTTCAGTTTATTTTTACAATTCTAAAACAGGTATAACATATTACAATTTTTCAAAAAAAAACATAATGATAAACATACAAATTTTACAACAGTCAAAAATAAAAAGTTACTCACAAGGTTGTAAAGAAATAGAACCAAAAATCACGCGATGAAACATTAACATGTCAAAGTAGTGTTGGTGAGTGGAGTATGAATTTTGACAGCATCTATCAATATAATTATGAAGACTTTAAATCTACTGATGGATAAAAGTATGATAACATATTGAAAAAAAACTACCAAAAAACTTACTGATAGAAGTGGAAAGACCGATCGTGGCAAACCAGGAAAATCGACAGGTTTGGCTCTTTCAGAGCTCAAAAATAAAGATAGAAACACAGGCATATGGTCGGATCCGAAGAGATCATCACCTAACTGCAGAACATGTACAAAAGCTAGGTGAATATCCGAAACCCACACAAGGTCAACTGTGCTGAAACCTCGACTGCCCAGAAAAGTAAAATGAGCTGGAGTATCACTAGGGGTTCTGTCATTAATTAGTTCAAAGTTGTTTATATACATAAACTCCAGTAAATCGGAACTACGCTTGTTATGAGTTATCTCATGTGATTTTCTCAGCACTGAGATGTTGGAATTTTCGAATAATTGTTCAAAAACGCATTTTTCATTTAATGATCCTATTCTTGCATTAAAATGTCCAGCAAGTACGAAAGAAGGCTGGTTAAAACCTCATAATCAAGTTCGTGGAAAAAATTTTTACATTTGCGTTCAAGCTTCGAAATATTATTATGAATAGTACTGTAAAAAATCGGAAAGCTTATTGTCTCTGAGCAAAGTTTAAATGACTTTGAAATTCAGAAGGTTGAGTCTAACGATTTTAATTTTTTTCTATTCAAATTTGTTTTGTCACATTTATTTACTAGGCATGAAACATGTGAAGGAAATTAATAATTTAAACTTTAGTTGATAATTATCTATGAAGTGTAAATATGCTATTCAGGTATCGAAATAACCCATCATGTGACCGGTGGCGGCCCGTACTATATTCGTAAAGTGCAGTAACATTTTTTTCTGACATAGAAAAATTTCAAAAAATTCACAATCATTGAATTTCATCAAAATCGATTAATTGGTTTGAAAATTATTTTTAACATTTTTTTTAATATTTTAGTTTTTTCGTGCATTATAGCCATCAACTGGCAACACCGGATGCAACTGCAGTGAAATTGTACTTGAAATTGCCTACAATTTGACCTGTAGTACGTTGTGGTTTTTTGTAAAACTCGAGTCAAATAAATCCACTATTATTTAAAAAAAAGTTATTCGTCGTTGTTTTTTGGAACTAACATGTATTGATCAAAATCTAGTGAAATGTGGCACGAGCATAAATTGTATAGCTTAAAAAGACCGACAACTTTATCCATAATACTTAACTCAAAACTTTTTAAATGTTAAAAAACGTTTCGACATCCTGATGTGTGCCATCTTCAGTTTATTTTTACAATTCTAAAACAGGTATATAACATAATACAATTTTTCAAAAAAACATAATGATAAACATACAAATTTTACAACAGTCAAAAATAAAAAGTTACTCACATGGTTGTAAAGAAATAGAAACAAAAATCACGCGATGAAACATTAACATGTAAAGGTAGTGTTGGTGAGTGGAGTATGAATTTTGACAGCATCTATCAATATAATTATGAAGACTTTAAATCTACTGATGGATAAAAGTATGATAACATATTGAAAAAAAACTACCAAAAAACTTACTGATAGAAGTGGAAAGACCGATCGTAAGGTCATTTCCCGTCGAAGAAGTTAATTGACGTTTCTCCACACTCACTAACACTTTACATGAAATGACATTTGATGAAAATGGCTCGTGCATTTCAAACATATATCGCGGAATTGATATGTCAAAAGTAACGAATACCGATTTATGTATATATAATGTGTGTGTATCCCCCTCTCTTAACAACACTCGAAACCACTGTACAGTGAAACACAAAGAAAACAATTAAGCGGCGATTTAACTATGTTGATAATATAATAATACTTCCTATTGCTTTATGTAATTCTAATACTTAACAAAATAGAACATTATATATTTCTGGTAAAAAAGACTCTTCAAAGCGTTCATTTACTGTGTTCTTTTCTTTTTTAATATAATAATTTTCAATCTCTTTACGTTTGCGGTTATTCGTTTCAGATGCTAAGATTTTTACTTTTGTATAATCGAAATCATGTCCAGTTTCTTGTCTATGTATCGTTAGTGCTGTATTGTTGGATTCTTTTAAAAAATGTTGAATTTAAGATTAGTTTTAATCCTTTTAAAAATTCTGTTTTGGGTATCATTGTGAATTTTTTGATTTCATTCCATCTACTGTATATGGCATGATCAACCATTTCGGGAGAGGTGTTGGTAAACATAGACACGACGTCAAATGACGCCAAAATGTAATCTTTCGGAAGCTTAATTAGTTTAATTTTCTTCCGAAAATCCCAGCTGTCTTTAACATGTGTCTCAGTTTTCCAACCACCTTACTCAAGATATTGGTGTAAAACTTAGCATGGTTATATGTCGGTGAGTTGATAATGGACACAATAATCCGTAACGGATTATTAACCTTGTGGATCTTAGGGAGTCCATAAGCACGTGGAATATTCCAATATAAAGAATAACTTTAGATCCGAATGTGCCACCATTAAAAATTTTACGTTGCAAAACACCAATAATAATACTTTCTCGCATAATAATGATAATAAGAAATTAACTGAATTCCTGCATAACAATAAAAACATATTTTTTAACAGAATTTTTTAAAGGATTAAAACTAATCTTAAATTCAACATTTTTTAGTTTTTAAAACACAACATACAAACAGATTTTTGGTGTCCCGATGAGTCTCCATTCTCACCGGTTAATGCTGATTTAGTGATGGAATTTTTAGAAGTAAAACTATTTAAAAAGTTAAATTTTAAACTAGCATTCTACTACCGGTACGCAGACGATATTTTAATGGGTATTCCATCTGACAAGATGGATTTCTTATTAAACATTTTCAATAGTTTTAAAGATCTCAATAATAGAATAACTTTCACATGAGAGACCGAGGTCGATCACACTATAGCTTTTTTAGATCTAAAAGGTATAAGAGAGAAAGGTGGCACTTTAATAACTGATTGGCATCACAAAGACACGTGGTCGGGTCGGTATCTCAATTTTTACTCGGAGCATCCTCTAAATTACAAAATGGGAGTGATGTATGGGTTAATAGACAGGGCTGCTCTATTATCTGAGATAAAGTTCAGGGAAAAAAATTTAAGATTGGTTAAAAAGATCCTAATTAAAAACAACTATCCCGAGTCGAAATTGGTTTATCTCGAATCTTCCTCGATGCGTTCAGTTGAACCTCTTGCGATCATTGAAACCCTTCGCATGCTAACTTCATTACGATCAAATTGACAATTCGAGCTTCTCATTTGGGCCTCTACTGTGACAGTTATTACCAAATTTGCAGGGTTGGAGGCGCAAAAGAGTTCTCGAAAATGGGACTCAGTCAGTCCTCGTAGAACCTCTCAATTTTCAAGGGCTAGATTCGGCAGCGTAAAAATAAATAAAATTAATATATTTAATTAAAATATATTTTTTTATTATACAACAGTAACTTTTACATTTATATTCTTGTAATTTATTATAAAAATAATTTATTAAACATTTTATAACGTTGAGGTTATATATTCTGTCATGTTTTCGAATAACTGGTTATGGATGCGGAAAAGAGGTCTTGAAAATGGGACTCGTTTAGACCTTGTAGAACCTCTCAATTTTCAAGGGCGAGATTTAGCGGTGTATCAATACGTACAAAGGTAACATTATTTTAAAAAATAATATATTATGCAATAAGGGCATAAATTTACTTACCGCACGAGTATATGATATTTTATGTACAATTTTTCTGTTCGTTAAGTGGAAAATACAGTGGGTGAAGTTTATTTCAGTCACTTCACGCATGCAATGTTTACTTCACGCACAATAAAGTCGTACGTAAATTATTTAATTGACAAAATAGTACATTGTATATCAAAGACTGAAAATTGACCATTATCACCGAGTGAATAAGTCACCTGAACGAGAATAAATTTATTCATTAATGAACGAGGGGAAGTTTGATATTTCCGTTTATGATGCACACTGTCTTTTTGTTATATACCTATATTATTGAAGTCCCCTTTTTACTCGAGAAAGCACACTTCTTTTCCGTCCGAGAGCCGAAAATAGCATTTTTCGGCCATTAGGAGAAAGTAAGTTAAATAAATTAGAATATTTCTATCTATCCCTTTTACAGGGACAGAAAATGGACACTTTTCGTCCGCTTTCTCGGGTGAACTTTGCGTGTAGGTGGAATAAATAGAAAGGTGTCATATAATACAATTTGCACAATTATATATGAATACAACATTTATTCCAATTCTTTTTCGTTTACAGGTATTGCAACAAATTCTAAATTATCAATTTTTATATATACACAAGTAGTTTGTAACGCTGCAATTGGAACCACTTTAATTACATTTGTTGTCTGACATCTGTGTAAAAAACGAGTGGAACTTAATTTACGTACGACATTATTGTGCGTAAAATAAAAATTCCGTGCGTGAAGTGACTGAAATAAACTTCAACCACTGTATTTTTCATTTAACGCACAGAAAAATTGTACATAAAACATCATATATAAAATTACATTTCATATTAAAATTACATAAAAAGATACATAAAATTATGCCCTTATTGCATAATATACTATTATAGTCAAATGTAGATATTAATGTTTTTCCTACAACATATGTTGTATTTAAAATAATTTGTCTTGCCTCATGATTTTTGTTAGCCTTTATTGTTTATACTTTCATTTATAAGATTGTATAACTTTTAATAGATATAATAAATTGTATATATATATATATATATATATATATGGATTTAATTAGTTTTACTTTACTTAAGACCAGTTTAAAAACATTTATAAAAAGTTAAATCATGTAAGTAATTACTTTTATTTGTCAAAAAAATTTTTTTTTTAATAATTTGTCTTCTTTGTTGTATATAATTTATAATGTTACAGTTATGTATAATTTAAATAAAGGATGACTCACGAGGATGTCACATCCGACACCGAGACGTATCAAAAAAGTTTTTGTTTATTTTTAATTCATGTGACCGCTCAACAAATAATAACTTCACCGTCAAGATTATGAATTTTCGTACGGTCGACAAAGAAAAATAATTTTATATATTTATTTATATATGTATGTCAAATTTTCTGTTTCATAATAAATAAGATATTTTAAATTAATATAAGCATTGTACGTATTGATACACGGCTAAATCTCGCCCTTGAAAATTGAGAGGTTCTACAAGGTCTAAATGAGTCCCATTTTCAAGACCTCTTTTCCGCCTCCATAACCAGTTATTTGAAAACATGACAGAATATATACCTCAACGTTATAAAATGTTTAATAAATTATTTTTATAATAAATTACACGAATATAAATGTAAAAGTTACTGTTGCATAATAAAAAAATATATTTCAATTAAATATATTAATTTTATTTATTTTTGCGCGGCCGAATCTTGCCCTTGCAAATTGAGAGTTTCTGCGAGGACTGACTGAGTCCCATTTTCGAGAACTCTTTTGCGCCTCCAACCCTGCAAATTTGGTAATAACTGTCACAGTGGAGGCCCAAATGAGAAGCTCGAATCTGTCAATTTGATCGTAATAAAGTTAGCATGCGAAGGGTTTCGAAGGATCGCAAGAGGTTCGACTGAACGCATCGAGGACGATTCGAGATAAACCAATTTCGACTCGGGATCCATTGAACCTTATTCAAGAGATTATTAGAAATCGTGTCATTACCATTATAATAAAAATGCAGAACACCCGATTGATGAGTCTAAACCTGAAACCACCACATCACTTCCATATGTCAAAGGGTTAACTGAGAGAATCGCGAAAACTTTGAAAAAACAATATGTTCGCGTTGTTGACAAACCGATCAATATTAACTACGGAGGAATTAAGCCTTTTAAAGATCGACTACAAAAACTTGAAAAAAAGTGGTGTAGTTTATTCTATACCTTCCCAACGGGCACGAAGAACCCAAATGTTTCTAAAACGTTTTTTGAATGTTCCAGAAACGTTCCTAAAACGTTATATGTCTGCAACTTTTACGGAACGTTTTATAAACGTTTCATCCACGTTGCAGACATATAACGTTTGAGGAACGTTTCTGGAACATTCTAAAAACGTTTTAGAAACATTCGGGTTCTTCGTGCCCGTTGGGTTGCCATCATTGTGACTGTGTGTATATTGGAGAAACTGGCAGACTCCTTGGTACACGACTTAAAGAACATAGACGCAATATTTTTGGAAAAGAATCCAACTATACAGCACTAACGATACATAGACAAGAAACTGGACATGATTTCGATTATCCAAAAGTAAAAATCTTAGCATCTGAAACGAATAACCGCAAACGTAAAGAGATTGAAAATTATTATATTAAAAAAGAAAAGAACACAGTAAATGAACGCTTTGAAGAGTCTTTTTTACCAGAAATATATAATGTTCTATTTTGTTAAGTATTAGAATTACATAAAGCAATAGGAAGTATTATTATATTATCAACATAGTTAAATCGCCGCTTAATTGTTTTCTTTGTGTTTCACTGTACAGTGGTTTCGAGTGTTGTTAAGAGAGGGGGATACACACACATTATATATACATAAATCGGTATTCGTTACTTTTGACATATCATTTCCGCGATATATGTTTGAAATGCACGAGCCATTTTCATCAAATGTCATTTCATGTAAAGTGTTAGTGAGTGTGGAGAAACGTCAATTAACTTCTTCGACGGGAAATGACCTTACGATCGGTCTTTCCACTTCTATCAGTAAGTTTTTTGGTTGTTTTTTTCAATATGTTATCATACTTTTATCCATCAGTAGATTTAAAGTCATCATAATTATATTGATAGATGCTGTCAAAATTCATACTCCACTCACCAACACTACCTTTACATGTTAATGTTTCATCGCGTGATTTTTGTTTCTATTTCTTTACAACCATGTGAGTAACTTTTTATTTTTGACTGTTGTAAAATTTGTATGTTTATCATTATGTTTTTTTGAAAAATTGTATTATGTTATATACCTGTTTTAGAATTGTAAAAATAAACTGAAGATGGCACACATCAGGATGTCGAAACGTTTTTTAACATTTAAAAAGTTTTGAGTTAAGTATTATGGATAAAGTTGTCGGTCTTTTTAAGCTATACAATTTATGCTCGTGCCACATTTCGCTAGATTTTGATCAATACATGTTAGTTCCAAAAAACAACGACGAATAACATAAATATAAATTGTAGGCAATTTCAAGTACAATTTCACTGCAGTTGCATCCGGTGTTGCCAGTTGATGGCTATAATGCACGAAAAAACTAAAATATTAAAAAAAATGTTAAAAATAATTTTCAAACCAATTAATCGATTTTGATGAAATTCAATGAATGTGAATTTGTTGAAATTTTTCTATGTCAGAAAAAAATGTTACTGCACTTTACGAATATAGTACGGGCCGCCACCGGTCACATGATGGGTTATTTCGATACCTGAATAGCATATTTACACTTCATAGATAATTATCAACTAAAGTTTAAATTATTAATTTCCTTCACATGTTTCATGCCTAGTAAATAAATGTGACAAAACAAATTTGAATAGAAAAAAATTAAAATCGTTGGACTCAACCTTCTGAATTTCAAAGTCATTTAAACTTTGCTCAGAGACGATAAGCTTTCCGATTTTTTACAGTACTATTCATAATAATATTTCGAAGCTTGAACGCAAATGTAAAAATTTTTTCCACGAACTTGATTATGAGGTTTTAACCAGCCTTCTTTCGTACTTGCTGGACATTTTAATGCAAGAATAGAATCATTAAATGAAAAATGCGTTTTTGAACAATTATTCGAAAATTCCAACATCACAGTGCTGAGAAAATCACATGAGACAACTCATAACAAGCGTAGTTCCGATTTACTGGAGTTTATGTATATAAACAACTTTAAACTAATTAATGGCAGAACCCGTAGTGATACTCCAGCTCATTTTACTTTTCTCGGCAGTCGAGGTTTCAGCACGGTTGACCTTGTGTGGGTTTCGGATATTCACCTACCTTTTGTACATGATCTGCAGTTAGGTGATGATCTCTTCGGATCCGACCATATGCCTGTGTTTCTATCTTTATTTTTGAGCTCTGAAAGAGCCAAACCTGTCGATTTTCCTGGTTTGCCATTAAGTATACCTAGAATGAAGGTATTGAGGTCGAAAGATGGGTTTGACAATTTTGTGGCTGATATCAAACAATCGAACTTTGCTGAGGTTCCAGAAAATACAGATCCAACCACACGTTATGACTTTTTTCGTAAAAGCCGCACGAATTATGCAATTGAGTCAAATATTTTAGTGGAGATGCACCACAGCAACTCTAATTTCTATAACTCCAGACATAACTTATGGTTTGATCATGATTAAATACAATTATTATAAATTTTTGTGTAACAGGTACAGGTAAATACGGGCAATTATAGAAACAAAATCTTTATTTCTGTTATTCTTTTATATTAATACAAACAAATGTGATGTACTACATTATTATTGGTGATCATAATCGAAATATCTGCATATGCAGACTTTAATATCGTAAATTACCATAACATTTTATTAAATAATATTAGAGTTACTGCTCTGTAAGTATCTTCATAAAACTGTTAAAGTTGCAATTTTATATTAAAAATTGAAAACGAACCGCGATTTTTGTTGTTCCGAATCGTTCGAAATTAATAAATTAATATTGCTTGAATTTTTAATAATGAATTTTTCATTTTCAATGTCGTGCCTAGATTTATTCCAAAATGATCAGAGAGAAGAAAATTCAGGATCGAGCTTACATCCGGAGACACGTATTATATTTATAACAATTATATAATTATATAAATATAACTTAATTACCATTTTAGAAAAATGTAGCGTAAAAGCAAATGCAAAACATAGTAGAGCACTCGTTTTTTCCGATATAATCTCACATTTCATGAAATAAACGTTTTAAACATTTTTGTGCAGCAGTTTTGAAGGTATTGTTTTAACTATTAACAATAACTTACAAAATAATTAATCATGAAATTAAATTTTTAAAGTATAAATAACTAACTGAAAACAATATAAACCAGTGAGAGTTGGACCACAGATTTTCAGACATTCATTTATAATTCTTTTTATTCCAATTTTATGATTTTAGTTCAATTTATATTCAATTTATTTCATATTCAATGAAAAAAAGTTTATATTTATAAGTCCTGGGATTAATTTGATTAATGAAATAGTTTTTAATGTATAGTATACTGTCGGGCTTTATTAGGAGGATTTAACCAGCCTTCTTACATGAAACTTAAATTCAATTAAATCAAAATTTGATGAATGTCAACTATAACAACCAAACATTGTAAACTTGAATATTGATAAATTATACTACAACTTAGCACTTATTCAAACATACAACGACACGCTGACAAAAGATGAAGACCAAAAGCAGTATTTGCTGCAAATCGCCACAAACAAGTTCTAAGTTCCAAAACAAACGGAGTTTTGAAAAATATAAAATGTAACTTGCTCATAATTAAATATCACTTATTTATAAGAATAGATCATTTATACTTTGAAATGATTATCGATATTAATTCAATATTAATTCGATATCATTTCAATCGATATACCCAATTTCTCCTTTATTAATTTTTTTACAGTTGTTCAATCAGTTTACTGTTAGTTTATATTAGTTTTTTAATTATTACAGGCAAAGTTTCAAGGATTTCCGTAAATAACAATACTTAACGTCTGAACGGATCGACGGACGAAAGCGGAAGAAGAAAGCGGGAGTGCAGTCCGCGCTAATAGCGGAGACAAAGTGTACCTACTGCCGGACTCAAGCGAGACCCGCATTCTTAAGGGGATTCTAAACGAACTTTTAAGTGTCCATTTTAAATGCCTGACATACATATGGTAGTTAAACCCCCCTCCACTATACGGGCGTGTATGCCTTGACCCCTAGAGCAGAGTTTGATTAGCGTCGTATTTGTGTATACAGTTGTTTTCGCGTTTTATGCCTTTTCCGCTTCCCGTAATCAATCGTAGCCTGCTAATTATTTCCAATCTGCATGAAATACAATCATGCGAAGATGTTTCCTTGATCGGCAATCAAACGAGAACATACATGCACTTTCTTTAACCTCCATCTATGATGAATATGTTATTTATCATCGAAAGTAGTTGCAATAGTTTTATATTTAAAAATTGATAACATTGAATAGCACAAAAGTACAACTGATTTTGAACTCCCCTCGATAACCGTCCCATCTCTCGCGAAATATATTAAATCTTTCGAAATGATCGAAATGTTTATAAACTTCATAAACCACAAAATACTAGATGGCCATATGCCATTGCGCTTTTGCCCAATGTAAGTGGTTTTTAAATATAAAAATTTATTCCCTTTTACCAGACCAAAAATAAAGTCAATGCTTTTATTCGCTCATAATTATGTATTCACTTCTTAACAGACTCAAATGAATACATTTTACAGCTTTGATAATAATTAAGGTAAAGACGAAAGCTGAAATTTCTACAAATGTTAATGCAACTCTTTTTTTAACAGAAAAACTTTACGCGTTTCTTACCAGGCTCGATTTAAAGTTATATTTGACAGCGCTGATAATATTAGGGAAATAGCGAATACTGAAATGTCCAAGATGTGTATACAAGTCTTTTTTAAACAATAAAATTTTATTTGCTTCTTACCAGACCCAAATAAATTCGTTTGAGAGTTCGGATAATATTTAAGGTTAAGTAAAAAACTGAAATTTCCACAAATGTCAATATACGCCTGAAGCCTTTTTTAATGATAAAAGTTTATTCGCTTCTTAACCCTTTTTCGAGTACTCTAAGTTCGATGCCATGCCACTTTACTGAAACCAGAAAAAAGCTTACTTATAGCCAAAAACCCACTATTTTTGGGTATGCTCTTTCGATTGGCGCATGTTAGAATGCCGTCAGACCACAAATACATGGTATTTTTTTCGTTTTAAGTTAAAAAACACGATTTTTTTAGCCTTTCTTTTCGCCAAACGTCATTGTTATCTTTAAGTACCTTTTCTTTTACACGTAATCTTTTAAAATCGTGCATTGGGATCTTGAACTAAAATGTTACGGGCCTAGAAAAATTAAATTCAATATATCGAACTCAATATGGCGTCTAAAATGACGCAAACAACAGGGTAAACTTTAATGATTTTTTAACTCGAGTACCGTCAACTTTAAGAACAAATTTTATACAACAAGAAATGTTCGAAATAACTTGAAAAATACCTAATAAAACAATTTTTTTAATTTCGTAATTGTTTATATCAAAATGTTAATGCATTTAATTAATTTATTTATATGTTTGGTTATTATACACTAATGTTTGTTATTATATGTGCGGTTATTTCAATTCCTGTTTTTACACAATTTTTTGATATAAAATGTTTCCGATTCTGACCCCGAGGAGGAGGTAGATGTTTATTCAGAATCTTTTTTTTTTTATGTTTTGTGTTATTTTTTCGTTATTTTTGTCTTTATTTGCTTTTGTCACCTTTTTCCGGAGAACAAAGTTCCGAAAATCAAAGTTTCGATATTGCGGGAGTCCAAGGTATTTTAATTTGCTTTCTTTTTATCAAATTTTCAAAGACAATACAATTTCTTTTGAACTTCCAAAATTCCAGGTAAATAAACACGCATCATTGGCAATCATCGTTGGTCAAACCTATTGAATAAGTAACATCTGAAAAGGTCTTATTACATTGTTTAGAACTAACTATCAAACCGTATAATGTTTTCTGAATTTTGCAAACTTTGTTCCTACTTAACATACAAATAAATATTTGTTTCGAACCGGAGTAATGCTTCATCTAAACCAGAATAAGAAGAGATACAGGCACTTTTCGTATAAAGGTATTTTTGACAACGTTTTAATCGATAATCGAAAAATCTAAAACATATCTTTTTTTTTAGTACAAGAAAGATGCAATAATTAGGATCCAAAAAAAGTCAAGAAAATTTAGAAATGCGAATTTCTCATAAAATTAAAATGTAATCAACATAAAAAAATTACACGATATTCTATGTTACTTAAGCTACATTTTTATAACATTTTACATTCCTAACGATAAAAGTGCATAAGAAAACAAATATTTCATCTTTTTCCAATTTTTCACGTTTGACACTTAATATTTCGTTGAAAAATTAATTTTTCGAAAACATCAAACAGACGATTTTAGTTGGGAATTTAAAGAGCTAAACCCAAAAAACGTTTGGTTACTTTATGAATTTTAAGAATTTACATACCCAAATACACGCCTTAATGAAGGCACCGTATTATTTAATTTTTTTCCACACATTTTACTAATATGCCTGGACTCATACATTTTCTTTATATCGTAAGAATTTGACTCTTTCAAACCCCAAATAACTCCTATCTCTAGCTCTATATTTAGTGTTTTCAGTACTGTCATGTGTTCGTTTAAATAGTCACATCTACACTGAGGGACTGTTCGGCGCGTAGCGGTACGAAATTGGCCGACAGCAATCCGAACGTTAGGCTGTGTACGCTTCGAATTGTCGGACCGCTGCCAGACGAAAATTGTCCGAACGCCATCCGAAATTGGTTCGGGGCTATCCGATAGTTAGCGCGCTTCTACCTACGCGTAGTCTGAACGAGTTGCGACATTTCGGTCCGACCCAGTATATCTTATACATTCATGTTAGCTGCCGGACTGGGTTGCGTATTAAAGAATTTTGTCGGATGGAGCACATATCTTATGTCTGCTTGTTACAGATATGAATGTTACACATATACCTATTTTTTAATTCTTAACACACTACAAACGGATTCACTGTTTGATGGTGAGTAGCGCAACACCTACTTAAATCTGCTCTGCATATTATTAAATATATTCTAATATTTTGTGACGTATTTCTTTTGTCAAAACTTTCTCGAGGTGCATCCACGTTGCGGCTCTTCATTCTACATATAAGTGTGGTGTTATGTGTTAAATTGAGCCGTGGGGTTGCATTTCTTCACAAACGAAGATTTTCGAGAAAAATCGTTAAGAATTCAAAGCTGTCTCCACGCACTGTTGTGACGTCACCAATTAACAACGAAATTGACAACACCTATGTAAGCACTACCTATTTTAATCGCAAGTATTGAAGAAACTAAACTGCGTACTTCAGCTATTCGCTCAATCTTCACTTCGTTTTATTTTTGAAGTATTTTTTTTTGCGGAGCATTGCTTTGAATAATCATTTATACCTGAAAAAGTGTTGACAGTTTTAAATGTTTCGTTTTAAATCGCAGCAATTTCATATAAATCTGTGGGCATATTAAACGTAAACAATCATAATAATTGAATATTAAAGTTTTGGTTGTGCGGGTATTGTTTACACTGTGTCAATCAAAGATTATATTCGGCACGCATATAATAATCAATACTGCGTTTTCGAGCTTCCTTACATTTACTTCGTACTTACAAGGCACGGTTTAGATACCGTTGTGTGTGTGTGTGTGTGTGTGTGTGTGTGTGTGCGTGGTTATCAACGCTCCTGTCAAAATTTTGTTGTTGTTAACGGGAATACCTTTAATATGTCACTTGCATTACCCAGTTGTGGAGGATGCAATCGTGATATAAAATCAACCTCAGTCACATGTGATAAGTGCAAATTGCCTTTCCATCCAAAGTGCACCAAATTTAGTAAAGTCAGATACCACGAAAAATCAATCTCGGTATGTAGTTTTTGCATAGAGAAGGCAAACTCTAACTCGCCTATGGTTCCTCGCTCCCGTGCATCATCCACATCGTCCACTTCATCGGCCATTGCTACTATGTCACAACTGCAGAGTGATAAATCCCAACCAGATCTGGGGAAACTTCCCGAAGCTATTCAAAATCTCAACGCAAATTTTATCACATCAACACAACAACAAGCGTCTCATAACCAGTCCATGGTGGAACAGTTTGCCAAACTCTCGTCTGATGTCCAGAATAGCATTCAAGATCTCAAGACCGGCCAAAATGAACTTGTGGAACTGTGCATCACTTTAGAAAAAGAAAATGCCACATTAAAAAGTGATCTGCATCAACTAAGTGGCAAGCTTCGCAAAGTTGAATACCGACAAGAGCAGTATACATTGCTTCTCTCGGGTCTGCCAGAATCTGAAAATGAACATCTAAAAGAAGATATAACAAAAGTAGCCAAATTTGTAGAAGTTGACCTTTCTCCAGCTGATTTGTCGGAGGCCATACGTATACGTCCGACCGGCCAAAATGATGCTACAAAGCCTAGAACGGTCAGACTTGTTTTTGAGAGATTATCTCAGCGTAATGGGTTATTTGGAGCTTTTCGACAAAAAGGTCGAATCTCGTCGACATCAATTTTTCAGGATAGAGAAGAACGTTTTCTCCATCTAAATGAGTGGCTTCCATCTGATTCTTATGCTCTACTGAAACTTGTGCGGGCAAAAACTAGATAGATGGGAATAAAATATGTTTGCCCTCTAAACCGACTTCGGGATCCCTCCGTTTATGCCACCTAAATGCTCAATCTCTGCTTGCTCAAGGTCGTATGACCAGCCTCAATCACTATTTTTCTTCACATATATATCAAGCCATCTGCATCTCCGACTCTTGGCTAAACGAAGTTACCCCGAATGAAATGGGTGGACTACAAAACTTTGTTATTTATAGATCCGATAGATATCGTAAAAGAGGCGGAGGTATAGCTGTATATGTTCGCGATTCCATTCAGTCACGTTACATTCTTTCCTCATCCGATCTGCTACACACAAATCGTCATTCTCAAACAGTCTTCCTATTTATCGAGCTCTCCTTTCAAACTTCCTCTCCTCTACTATTAATTTCTGTTTACCGACCACCAAATTCTCCGATGTTTAAACAGCTGGCTTCAGAGCTCTCTAAACTAATCCATCAATACGCGAATATAATAATTATGGTATTTTTAAACAATAGTATTTGCAAAGAGAACTATGCCTCTAACTTCCTACGAAACTTTTCATCATCTTTTAATTTTTACATAGTTCCCTTTTCAGAAACTTATTTTACATCAACATCAGTGTCATGGATAGACCACCGTCTTATTGATGATAAGTCTAAGCTCAAATCCTTCAATCAATCAAATGGCCCATCTAC
Organism: Trichopria drosophilae; assembly: GCA_030407085.1. Lineage (NCBI taxonomy): Eukaryota > Metazoa > Arthropoda > Insecta > Hymenoptera > Diapriidae > Trichopria > Trichopria drosophilae. The sequence goes on from CM059587.1 coordinate 63,360,354, forward strand.
CTCAAACCATGATTTTATCTCTATCACTTATAATTTCAAAATAGTCCCCCCACCTTCATTGTCATTTACGCATCGTAATTTAAAACGCTTTTCGGCAGAACAGTTTACTGCTGATCTTGCGAAAATTCACTGGGAATCCCATCTGCCCATACAATCAACGGATGATAAACAGCAATTCATCACTTTCGGTTTACGTGATGCCTACGATCTCCATGCACCTTTCTCGAAAGTAACTCCAACTAAACCTCGAAATCCGTGGGTAAATAAAGACATCGTATTGCTCATTAAGCAAAGAAATAAACTTTACTCTGTATACAAACGTAAGCAAGATATCATGTCATTTATTGATTATAAGGTGGCACGCAATACTGCACGACGTCAAATGTCTAAGGCTCATACGCACTATTGTACTCGTCGAGTTCAATATATCACTGACTCCAAGGCAATCTGGTCGGAATTAGGGCGCTTGCGTTTGGTCAAGCCTAAACCCCCACTCCCTAAACTAATCTGCTCTCTTGATGACCTTAACAAATATTTCTGCTCTATTTCTTACAATAATCAGTCTCGCTTCTCTCTTGATCTTCCATTTCAACTTCTTAATTATACAGATACTCCAGACATATTTTTTTTGCCCTCAGTCACACCATTGTCACTAAATTTAGCCTTCCACTCCATAAAGTCGAAGTCAGCGGGGTAGGATGGAATAAATTTTCATTGTATTAACGCTGCCTGGTCCAAGATTGCAAGCTCTCTTCTCGATTTGTTTAATACCAGTTACCAGTCTGGTATCTTTCCTAAGGAATGGAAAAAAGTTATTATAAAACCTATAAATAAGATACCATCTCCTGCATCCCTATCCGATTATAGACCTATTGCCATTCTTTGCATCTTAGCAAAGATACTCGAGCGGCTTGTTAGTGACGCATTTAATTTTTATCTCAAACGTAATAACTTCCTAGACCCCAGGCAATCAGGATTTCGCAAAGGAAACAGCACCCAGACAGCTCTCACTCTGGTTACTGATTACGTGCGGGAAGGTATTGAGCACGGTTTGGTAACAGTCCTAATCCTATTTGATTTTTCTAAGGCATTTGATACCGTTGACATTATCACTCTCATCAATAGACTTAGAGACCTAAATGTCTCATCAACTGCTCTAAGATAGTTTGCTTCTTACTTGACAGGGCCCGAGCAAGCAGTAGCGGGAGTGGATGGAGAGCTCTCAGAATGGGCGGAAGTGGTTGCAGGAGTTCCCCAGGGATCCATTCTGGGTCCCCTCCTTTTCTCCATCCTAATTAACGACATTTCTAGAACCCTTTTATATACCAGTCATATGCTTTATGCGGATGACCTCCAAATAATGCTTCAATCTAAGCCATCAGATTTGTCTACCGCCATCCGTCGAGTAAATGCTGACATATATACGGTGTTGCTGTATGCTGTCGAGACAGGCCTCTCTCTGAATTTCTCAAAGGCCAAGGCCCTATTGTTAGGATCATTAGTAAATCTTCGTAGCGTAGAAAAGTTCGATCTTCCTAACATAGAAGTAGGGGGACACGCAGTACCCATAGTAAATGACGTCATAAACTTAGGGCTTCGTTTAGACTCATCACTTTCCTGGAGTAAACAAATAAACCATATCTCAAGATGTGTCAACTCTACCCTATACCACGAATCTTAGGAAACATCTTGTCGTCTCTCTAATCTTTCCCAGTCTTGATTATTGCTGTGTATCCTACTGCGATATATCCCAAACACGCAGGGATAAATGCCAACGGTTACTAAACCAATGTGTGCGGTTCATATTTTATCTAAAGAGAGACTGCCACGTTACACCATATCGTCGTAAACTTGGTTGGCTCCCTATGAAATACAGACATTTATATTTCATTGGTAGTCTTACGTACAGCATCCTAAGTTGCGGTGAACCGCAGTATTTGTACTCTCTCTTTTCTCTGCGTGAATTGGCAATACGACGCACCACAAGAGTAACCCAGGGTGATCTTCTTGTTCCCTTTGCGAGGACTCGTGCCTATTCCAAATCCTTTATTACGGTGGCTTCTAGATTCTGGAACATGCTATCGCCCTCCATACGTTCATCACATTCCTCAGAAGTTTTTAAATCACAACTCTTCGCATTTCTTTTGTCATATGATCAATCCTCACCTGATAGATCAATTCTATAAATTATCATTTAATCAGCTCATCACCCTACAATAATTCATAAATTTTCATCATCCCACTCCGAGCTTCAATACCTTTTTTTATGCTTATACACATACACTCATTTATTATTCTCAAGTTTTTATATTCAAATTTCACTTCTCATTACTCACTTCGGGATCACAACTGAACATCCGTCGGACAAATAGTTTCTACACAGCTGTATATGTATCTTATTCACTTTATGTACATTCTTTTAAAAATTGTCTCCGCGTCATAGAATCATATACTGTAACATACATATATTTATATATATACATTTCTCTGTATTATAGCCATAAGATAACTTAAAATAAATACAAATATAAAATACAAATAAAATATGAAAAGATTTAAATATACAGTGAATGATCTGAAAAAATGAAGACTGTGAAACGCATTAATGAATTTTGTCGACGAAGACAAAATTCAGTTACCTCTCTCATATATATGATTTTTATATGTATGATCGTTAGTATCCCCCCCCCCCCCCACCCCCCCCCCCCCCCACCCCCCCCCCCCCCCACCCCCCCCCCCCCCCACCCCCCCCCCCCCCCACCCCCCCCCCCCCCCACCCCCCCCCCCCCCCACCCCCCCCCCCCCCCACCCCCCCCCCCCCCCACCCCCCCCCCCCCCCACCCCCCCCCCCCCCCACCCCCCCCCCCCCCCACCCCCCCCCCCCCCCACCCCCCCCCCCCCCCACCCCCCCCCCCCCCCACCCCCCCCCCCCCCCACCCCCCCCCCCCCCCACCCCCCCCCCCCCCCACCCCCCCCCCCCCCCACCCCCCCCCCCCCCCACCCCCCCCCCCCCCCACCCCCCCCCCCCCCCACCCCCCCCCCCCCCCACCCCCCCCCCCCCCCACCCCCCCCCCCCCCCACCCCCCCCCCCCCCCACCCCCCCCCCCCCCCACCCCCCCCCCCCCCCACCCCCCCCCCCCCCCACCCCCCCCCCCCCCCACCCCCCCCCCCCCCCACCCCAGATGATTTGTAAACCAAAGGTGGGTTCAAAAGAAGTTTTCATGCATAAATATATGTAATGTTGCGGAAGTCAATGTAATGCCGAAAGGCGATCATTTAATAAATACTAATACATAAAAAACAGTTATAATTCTTCATTATTAGATACACCTGAAAATTCACCCTTTAAAACGGTTTTACAAATTTCGGATATCAATGGTTTTTGTAAAACCCCGTTTAACTTTGTTAAAAAATGTCTAATATTCTCTTTGATTATTCTTTTAATAATATTACTTATATTTCCTTTTTTATTGGCAACTTTAAAAAATAAATGCCGTTCGTCGATAACTTTATTAGTGTTTATCCGTTCTTTAAAAAATAATTGTACGGAGGTTGAGTGGTTACAGCGCTGGACTTGTAAGTCAAAATTTTAAAGTTCGAACCTCCGTCGGGAAATATTTTTTTTAATTTAATATACATATGATTGCCTATTATTAATGCCCTACCTACTGAACGCATTGAATTGTTTTAATTTTTCTGAAAATCACGTATATCTAGCCCACTGAGTTAATTCTAAAAAAGTGAGATATTCAATTTTAGGGCGAAAATAATATTGTTGGTTTTCATTTCTATTATTTATTTGATTCATTATTATTAATGAATATAAATATTCTACTATATGTAGACCAAAGCTGATTGAAAGAAAAGCGTTACGCACAATATAATATAATTAAAGAGAATATTATTAGTAATAATATGTCTTTATTTGCGTTCACCAAGGTGATTACAATGCCTTAGGAAAATTACACTATTACGGTTTACAAATTAGTTACAAACCAAATTTCTTTGATTTTTAAGACAGGATAAAAAATTGTTAGAATTGCCTTTATGAAACTCAAATTTTGAAAATTAGATTCTATAATTTTTAATTTCGTTTTTATCATTTCTAATTTTTTTAAATTTATTTAAAAATTTGGGTGAACATAAAAACACATTTTTTAGAAATTACAGATGGATTTAAAGAAAATAGATTGAAAACACAAATTTTATACATTTTTTATGCCAACGCCACTGACTTTCACGTCAAAAGTAACTCAAGAACGAATTTCTTTGACCTATTAAAATTCACTAAATTAATTTAAACATTCAAAAAAAGTTTCATGAACAGCAAAAAGGTATTTCCGAAATAATTACGCATGGATTTTAAAGAATTCAATTACTTTTTGAGGAAAAATTGTTTTGGATCAAAAAATTTGTTTACCATTGTATCACCTTTCTTGTGCGCGAGCTGCTTTGAACAGAATCTTTCACGTTAGACGTCACCGAACGCAACCCGCGGCGAAATCGCCCACCGGCCAGCTTGGTGCGGCGAACTCCCAGAAGGGGACAAGGTCGTATACAAAACTCTCTCTCTCTCTCTCTCTCTCTCTCTCTCTCTCTCTCTCTCTCTCTCTCTCTCTCTCTCTCTCTCTCTCTCTCTCTCTCTCTCTCTCTCTCTCTCTCTCTCTCTCTCTCTCTCTCTCTCTCTCTCTCTCTCTCTCTCTCTCTCTCTCTCTCTCTCTCTCTCTCTCTCTCTCTCTCTCTCATCTCTCTCTCTCTCTCTCTCTCTCTCTCTCTCTCTCTCTCTCTCTCTCTCTCTCTCTCTCTCTCTCTCTCTCTCTCTCTCTCTCTCTCTCTCTCTCTCTCTCTCTCTCTCTCTCTCTCTCTCTCTCTCTCTCTCTCTCTCTCTCTCTCTCTCTCTCTCTCTCTCTCTCTCTCTCTCTCTCTCTCTCTCTCTCTCTCTCTCTCTCTCTCTCTCTCTCTCTCTCTCTCTCTCTCTCTCTCTCTCTCTCTCTCTCTCTCTCTCTCTCTCTCTCTCTCTCTCTCTCTCTCTCTCTCTCTCTCTCTCTCTCTCACCAGTACACCATTTTTATTATCCAGCTTTGAATTCCTCGTAAAAAATTACTGCCGAACTAACTTTTTGGTATGTTTTGAACGATTATTTCATTTAATTATTTTATTTCCATTAAAAATCATTTACCTTCCAGCCTTGCCATTGGTAATAACCGATTCCATTTTATTCATATCAGTTCATTTTCATCTAATTTTTTTTTCGATTCAAAATCATTAATTTTGTAGTCCTATAATAATTAACTATCCATTCCAATTCATTCGAGGCACATATAACTATTTTTCCATTGAAATTCATAATTCTTCTATTCGCACTTTTCAATTTAAATTCATTCCACGAAATCGTTTCTTCATTCCACCATTTTCCAATTCAAAATCATTAAATCGAACTACTTTTTATGAGCTATTAACCGTTCAAAATCATTTAAACACATTTTATCATTTAAATTTATTGCAGAAGCTAAAATCACGAATTCAGAAGATGCAGTAAATGAATTTTAATGGATCTTCAATCAATTTTCGTTTGCTGAGTTGTGAATAACGTAAACTATCAAACTTTGTAATTCTAAGAATAAAAATTAATTTGATTGTTGAACGATAATGTAGACATTTATCTGAAAAGGGTGTGACAAAGTATCTGGGTCGGTTACGATTAGAATTAACTCAGTAGGCTGGATATGCGTGTAATAAAGTTATCGTAGAACTGCATTTCTTTTTTAAAGTTACCAATAAAAAAGGAAATAAAAGTAATATTATTAAAAGCATAATTAAAGAGAATATAAGACATTTTTTTAACGAAGTTAAACGTGGTTTTAAAAAAATCATTGATATCCGGAATTTGTAAAACCATTTTAAAGGGTGATTTTTCAGGTGTATCTAATAATGAAGAATTATAACTGTTTTTTATGTATTGCAGTCTATTTTTATTGTGATTATTAATGCCCGAAATGGTGACCGCTCGAAATCCCCGACGACAAAATCCCCGCGACAAAATCACCGCGTCAAAATCCCCAAGTATAATAATCCTCGAAGTCAAAATCCTCTACTCCTATAATCCCCGATTTCAAAATCCCTTCTCACAAAAAACTCTGAATTTACAATTGGTTAGGTACTAACAGGGCATGGATCATTCCAAGCGTTCCTGATGAGGATAGGGAAGAAGAGAAATAGTCTGTGCAAGCACTGCGGGCTCGAAGAGGACGATGCCGAGCACACCCTGTTCAGATGCCCGGCGTGGGTTGAGGAAAGAGGAAGAATGGACTAGGCGTCCCGGGTGGAACTGACGGCAGACAACTTGGGAGAGGTGATGCTGAGTGGTGAGGTCGCGTGGACGGCGGTAAGTGAATATGCAGCGAACGTCCTAATAAAGAAAGAGGAGGCACAGAGGCTGCGAACAGTAGCAGATGACGAAGAGAGTGACGAAGTGAAATGAGCCTGAGATGAGGCTGAGCCAGTCATCACCCCGAAGTAATGCATTATGCAGGTTCCGGGGTGATGAGTTATCTGGCTGAGGGAGGGGGTTTTAGTCGGTGCGAGTCCGACGCGCCTAGGTTATGTATCGCGCCTCTAACCCCGAGGGTCCATAACGGATTTCCCCCTCTTAAAAAAAAAAAAAAAAATGTTAGGTTAGGTTAAAGTAGGTTAGGTTAGGTTAGGTAGGTTAGCTTTTAGGGCAAAAAGAGAAAATAAAATTACTTTTTGCAGAATGAAAACGTTTGCATATCTAGATTATCCGATATTTACATCCGTTAATAAGCATTCATTGAATAATTAATACAAACGGAAGTAAAGTTAATTTAAAGACTTTTGCACTTTACTTTTAGCTGTAACCGATAAAAATATATAAAATTGTAACGTGAATGCCTTTTTATTAAAATATTATTATATTTACTGTGGCATCGCGTTATATCTCGTGCTTAGACGGTTGAATATATTTGAATTAGAAATAATTTTATTGATTTTGATTTCAGATCAAGAACGTAAACAATGGACGAATTCGAGAAACTCGCGGACGAGAGGCAAAGGGGGCGATGCGCGTATCGCCGAAAATTCGCGAAACTCGTCAGACCTGGCCAGACCTTTGCTCCGCGCGGTTCAGGATGAATGTCCTTGTATATTTATTTATTTTCACGCGTCTACACGTTTTTCTGTATAAACGTTTTCTTTTTTATTTGCGCGGGTGTGCGTGGACTTTTGCAGTCACGCGACTCTACGTTTTGTTGGCCGAATATATTGGCGACATTCCGACCAGGCTGCAGCCCCGCGAACGAGAGAGCGAGAAGGCGAACGTGGCTGATTTTAGAGAGAGCGAGAGATCTTCAATTTGTAAGTACCGGCTTTTCTCCTCAATGGTTTTTGCGAGTGTCGGGCTCCCCATTTATTTTTGTAATAGATGTCTATTTTAATTATTAACGTCAAAGATGAGTAATAATAAGTGATTTAATTGATATCTGAATTATTTGCCCGCTCTGCATATGAAATGGCGCGTGCATCGATTCGTTTATGCCGCCGACATCGAAAAGATATACCGGCAAATTCGGGTCGATGAGCGTGACGTGGATTATCAGAGAATACTCTGGCGATATAGTCCTCGAGATGCTATTGTTCCGTACCAGTTACTAACCGTAACTTACGGGACTTCAAGCGCTCCGTTTTTAGCCCTTCGGGTTCTCCAGCAGTTGGCCGAAGATGTCGGAAAGAGCTTTCGAGAAATTCGAGATGAACTTTCGCAGCTGTTGACTCGCGGACACTTTACGCTAAGAAAGTGGGTCAGTAACTCTGCAGAGCTACTGACAGATATTGACGATCGAAATGTCGGTGTTGCATGCGATAAAACGCTTCAATCAGATGTCAGAGTTAAGATTTTGGGAATCACATGGCATCCTGCCACCGACTGCTATCAATTTAACTCTACTGAAACTTCATCAACCCCAGAGCTCACGAAGCGTATCATACTCTCGCTTATTGCAAAATTTTTTTATCCACTCGGTTGGGTTGCGCCTGTAATTATCGTTGCAAAAATGATAATGCAGCTCTTATGGCAGTGTCCTGTTGATTGGGACTCTCCGTTGCCAGCAAATAATATAGCACGATGGTGTGAATTTTACGAGGCATTGCCATCTCTGGCCCAGCTAAGCATACCCAGGTGGTTAGGCACTTCTCCTTCAAGTGTCCTAGACTACATGGGTTCTCCGACGCTTCCTCAAAAGCATATGCTGCAGTCGTGCATGTACGAATCTTCGATGGGTCTGGTTAAGGTCATACATCGCTTCTCACGGCAAAAACTCGAGTTGCTCTGTTAAAACAGTTATCCATACCACGTTTACAGCTAAATAGTGCAGTGCTTCTTGCGCGCCTCATCGCTCAAGTGCAACAAGTACCTGCACTATCAACGTGTCCACTTCAAACGTGGACTGATTCGACTGTTGTATTCGCGTGGTTTAAATAATAATCATCTCACTGGAAAGTATTTGTGACAAATTGTGTTGCCGAAATACACACACTTCTTCCTAACGTGTACTGGCGCCATGTGACAGGCCCAGACAACCCAGCGGATTTGGCATCGCGCGGCTTTCCCGCCGTCGAACTAGTATCATCGCCTCTATGGTGGCATGGTCCCTCGTGGCTCAGGTTACATCCCTCTGAGTGGCCAACACTCACGCCTGTCTGTGAATAAACAGACTCCTTAGAGCACAGGTCAGCTTCTCATCATAGTACTGTAGAACCTGCAGCAATTGAAGCTATCTTTCGTAAATTCTCGTCTTGGTCTCGGCTTTGTCGCACTTTCGCTCGCGTGTTGAGTTTATCCAGGCTTTGAAGGTTGGAAAATATTCAGAATGCTTCGTCTCAAGTAAGCGCGAGCACTCTTGCCTGCGTCGCTCATCGGATCAACGCAATATTGCAAGAAACAGCATTTTCTTCTGAATTAGCAGTGTTGAAAGCGAACTCTCCAACGTCAGATTGATCACGTTATTTACAATTAGGCCAGGAACTCCCAAAAAACAGTCGGTTGCGTCGGCTGAATGCATTTCTCGACAATACTGGGCTGCTACGAGTAGGAGGTCGTCTGTCCTTAACGCAATTGCCTTACTCGGCCAAACACGTAAGTCCGTGAAGGCTATCTTTAAAGGTTGTGTTAAATGTGCCCGTCAACTGGCTGAGAGTCCAACCCAATTAATGGGTTCCTTGTCCTAGGCTCACATTAATCCTCCGGCGCGCGCGTTTTCTGAATGCGGTGTTGATTATGCCGGACCTATGAAGATCCGTTTGGCTGGCGGCCGCGGACATAAGTTACAACCAGTGTATATCGCCCTCTTTGTATGTATGGCATCACCAGCGATAAACTTAGAAGTAGTTTGCGACTACACCACCGCGGCATTTCTTGCAGACGATATCGAGAGTCTCAAAAATGTTAACACCTGTGCACTTCCTTGTTGGTGGTCCATTAGTGTCAGCACCGACACCTCTTATGATAGACTATTCAGGTAGCATAACCTCTAGGTGACGACTATATCAGCAACTCTTGGAGCGATTCTGGATACAATGGTCTCGCGAATATGTTACTTTGTACCAGCATCGATCCAAGTGGATGCACGCAGCAAAGTCAGTTGCACCTGGACAAGTAGTCTTACTACGAAATGATCAACGGCCTCCAGCGAAATGGGCCTTGCCTTGTATTCTCGACTGTCACCCAGGACACGATGGTCTCACTCGCGTGGTAACTCTGCGCACCGCATCGTCTACTTCAAAAAGACCAATTTCAAAACTGGCCTTGCTGCCTATTGACATCGAGAATGCGCCGAAGCCTACTTCTCATGATGATAGCCATTCTATCGCTTAGACGTAAGTTTAATTTAAGTCTTCAATGTTATTTGTACGGTGAAGTAATTGCGGTATGGATACCGCAAGGCGGGCGGTGTGTTCGCGTATGCTCTGAAACAAGTATAAAATCATACTTGTCGCGCCATCCATGAGGATTTACCGATACCGCACTCCGCATACTTGCGTTATCGGCCTCGCTGACTCACTTATATAATATAGTTTATTATTAAAACTTGGCGCGCTTAATAATTTAAATAATGTATCCACTATACGCGTGTGGCATAGTCGGGACTCTGTTCCGGGGAATTAGAACGAGGATCAGATCCGGTTCATCAGATCAACCACATTGCCCGCGAACTATACACGTGAAAATCCGTAACGCAAAGGAAGATTTCGAGTATCTTCGCAAGTTCGTGCACTCGCGCTTTAAACTGTGTCGCAACCAGTCTACAATTACGAATTTTACTTCTCAGAATTTTGTTAAACACAGAACTTTGAATTATTATTAGTACGCAACTCCGAATTTAATTCCGCGCACGTGTCGAAAGCAATTTGCAATCCGTCGTGTCGCTTGCGAACTGTATTAGTGATTAAGACAATTAGTTGATGTTGAATAAAGTTCGTCAAATTTAATCATTCGACAGGCTCATTCATCCTAGACCACGCATCACGCGGCGAACGGTTATATAAGTACATCAATGCACTTATAGTCCAAACACAAAACAAAAATCGTTATAGTTTTTACCGAATGTCGTTATTTCATCTAAAATGGCTACAGTAGGCAATTCGCCTAAATTCGTTATTTTACATACTGTTGTTAAAATATCTGAACCTAATACTATATTATTATCAATAACATCGTTATTTTCGTTAATTGTATTAATACCGTCTTTAACTACGGTTTCATTATCACCATAATTTTAGAAAATTATTAATAAATTTTAGTTTCACATTATTTCAATTCTTTGAAGTTGTTAAAAATTTCGACAGGATCTCGTATATGTGTAAGACTCTAGGATTATATTTTATATCAATCCGATTTATAAGAATACTTCTTACTTTAAATTTATGTTTTACTTTAGTTTTTCGTTTAATCCATCCGGAGGACTAACTATCTTATCATAACGTCAAGCAAGTCCGTTATTTCTAACTTCGATCTTAAAAATTCGTAAAAATGCTCAAATCAATCTGTGAATTTAATTTATAATCATATTTAAATCCATTTTATTTACCTATTAATTTGATTTCAATTGCTGCTTTTACTCGAATAGCTAAAGTCTCAAGTTTGCGATTGTTATGTTTATCTTTAACTACTATCTTTGCATTATGTGTGGCGGTCGTGATAGTTTTGTTAACTAATTGATTATGACCTTCGTTTGAATTTTTCTTTGTAAGTGGAATGATAATTAATTTAAAATTTTAAAGTTGAAACTCATTAATCTTAATTTTTTGCCTTTTTACGTGTCTATCATCCGTTTCTCATTATCTAAAACCCATTTTTAAGTTGTCCTGCATTTTATTATGCAGTTGCAGGGTACTGTCCATCATCTGCGAGTGCAGGGGAGGGAGGCTCTGTGGTCGTTGACCCACCCCCCACACGGGATCAGCGATCCCACATTACCCCATTGTTGGGCGACCAGTCCCGCGGGGCGCAACTGGTAGTGGGCCAAGTTAACCCACGGACTTTTGACCGCAGACGATGTCTGGTACCCGCTGGGTCTACAAGCCCGGGGGCAGTGTCAGCTCCGCCCCGTCGGCCGTTGGCGTAGGACTCGCGGGGGCAGTAGTTTCGACAGCCCGCATGCTGGGCTAGGGATCCTTATTGGGGACCCCGGCGGGTGAGCTGCGCCTCAATCAACTCGGGTGCAACCATGCTAAGGGGTTTGGAATGTGCCCTGTCCCATACCGAGGGGCCATCGGATCCTGCAAGTCCAAGGGGAATCGCTGGCCCTTCCAAAACATCTTGAGAGGGTACGCTAGCTAGGCGCATCTTGGCTCATCTGCAAAGGGCCAATGCCTAGCGGGGGCAACGTGACCTGGTAACACACAGGCGGGAGTTGCACGAAAAATATCCCCCCTAAAAGTGTCCATCATCTGCTCTAAATGATAAATTTGTCCTGCAATCCGTCTCCGTTATTTCTCCAACTCCTCACTTTTCTCGTTTAGTTTGTCCATTTTACACACGTTTCGTTCAAGTTCAAGATTATAAGAAGGGATATATGTATACGCTCTCAAGTACCATTTTATCGTCCTTGTTACTCTTTACTCTATTGTCGTTATTGTCATCCGAGCTATTCTCACGGTCGTTTGTCTTTTCTTTATTGCAATTACTGTCGTTATTCGTATTCTCGCTTTCGTTAACGAGCTTCTTGCTTGTGTCCTTTTCATTTCCCTTTTTGCCACTGTTATTACCGTCATTATTACAGTTGTCATTATTATTACCGTCATCGTTAACCCTGTCATTGTCATATTCGTTAAAACGTTCTTTATTACTGTCATTACATATGGGACCTCCTTCAATGACCGTTAGTGACACATCTACCAAGAAAAGCAAATAAACAAACTGTCATTTAAATTCAACCGTTATGTTTTAAGATATAAATTGTAAGTTGTCGACAATACAGTCATGTCCACCTTTACAAATCGTTAATCATTTCGTTACATAACCGGCCATCCATAGTCGTATCAGGTCGTTTTAATCTGTTTTAATAATCACCTGATGGGTCGGTGAGATTTTCCAGATGCTTCTGTATACTACCGTCGATTTCCATATTTGACACTGGGTCTTTTCCGGCATCAAAAACTTTCTCGACAACTATGTAGCTACAGAATCCGACGGATTGGTTTCCGAGTCGCTTCTGACGTCGCCGCTCTCTGGATTTGACTTCGTTTTTGCGATCGGGATATCCTTTCTCAAATTGCCTTATTAATTTTTGAGCGATTTTTTGCCTACCGCAAAAAATACCGTCATTACCTTACAAGTAGACAGCCACTGTCTAGTTTGGCATTTTAAGAAACGAGTAGGATATTAAAAGTTTTCGTATCTGAAGGCATCTGCTCTAAGACCTTCAGAACAAAACACATATTAAGAAGATCTAGAATGGATTCGCCATGTCGCACACGTTACTACCATACGCCACAAAACGAAGAAATCCAAGGCCCTACAGGAAGATATCCAAGGGTGTCAGATCTGGAAATGGGGGGGGGGGGCAAACTTGAACATGATTGCAAGGCCGATCTACATATTTGGGAATTGCTCATTTAAATAAGCTTTTACATTCGGTGATCTGTGAGGTGTTGCTCTACCCTGCTGGAACCGTATAATTTGTCGAATATTGCAAGGTACATTTTCTAGGAGGGTTGGCAATTCGTCTTTAAGAAAATGTAGGTAGTTTTCCTCCTTTAAATTTTCATGAAAGAAAAATAGCCCTTCGATACAATCGCCAACAATACCGGCCCAGACGTTAAGAGACCATTGCCTCTGAAGCTGTTGATGACGTTTCCAATGGGGATTGACATCTGAGTAGTAGTGGCAATTGTGTATTTTAATACCTCCTCTGTTGAAGAATGTGGCTTCGTCACTAAAAAGCACCATTTCGACAAATGCAGGATTTGCTCGCAACTTGACTTGTGCCGAATTACAGAAAGCAAGATGACGGGCGAAATTAGTCTCTTCCAATGTGTGAACCAGATGAATATGATAGGGATGAAATTTATTCTCCATGAGAATTCGGTTTGCTGTGGACCGAGGAACGCCATGCTGCCTTTCAATTTGTCTGGTTGAAATGTGCGGATTTAAAGTAGTAGAAGCGATTACAGTCACCGTCTCTGCTTCGTTAGCACCTGATTTTTGACACACTCGTTCAAGGCTACCTTGCTCGGTTGTAGTGCAAAGGTCTGTCATTGTCGTTCCATGAGGGTGTCGTCTATTGGGATATCGTTCAGCATAAAGGCGCGGCATGTAAATAGTTTCTAGCCTCTCCAATTAACCGAATCATGTCCCCAATTTCGTGGGAAAGATAATCAGACATGATTTCGTTTTGAACGAAACAAACAGATAATAAAATGTCTTCCAACAGATTTTCTCTTCTTTCAAACGATTGTGTGCTGCGGCGGAGACAACGTTGTTCTATTGTTAAACAATGGAAATACAAGAAAGCAAATGCTAATGGCAAATGAAATGTTGCGTTAGTACGTAGCTAATCACCACGCTTTATAAATTGTTTTTAACAATGAAAAACAGAAAATAAACGATATTTACGAAATGCAATGTGCTGGCCTTAAAAATTGCCCTCAAGGTCGAAATGGTAAAAGTTACCTGGCACCAAAGCCTACTCAAGTATTTAAAATAGTTCTAAGATAGTGAGATTTGCGATGAAAGTTAGGTTTTCTAGTTAACAAAGAGAGATTGCTTTAAGGTAGTTCTCCGCAAAATCACTTTTCTTCAGATTTTTTTAAAACTTTACGCATACATTCATGGTAATATTATTTACAAATGCTGAAAATTTTAGAACGCCCAGCAGTGCCAAATCGAAGAAAATCGCCGTCAAAGTGTCAACTTTTAACGTGCAATCCCTATACCAAGCCCCCGTCCGACGAACATTTTCTTTGATAAGTTTTCTAATTTTCTTCAGATTTTTTTTAGAAAACTAATAGGTGATACAGAATTTTATAATAATTCTAATAAAAGCATGCAAAACACACTTAGCGGGGTCGTTTAGAACATATCGTGCTTTGAAAACTTCGTTTTTTTGCATTTTCGAGTAGGTGTGCGAGTGTAAGTGCCGCGGTCCAACTTTGCCAAACCTTTATCTCGCGTATATATGCTAGTGTATGTTTAGACAGATACACCAACGGGGACAGTCTGCCACAAAATTTTGTTTCGAAGACTGTGTGCGCGGTATACTACTTTAACGCTGAGAGCGTACGAAACTTTTGAGCGAAGAGGTACGCGCAGAACTACCTTAACCAAGTCCTACTTAAGTATTTATTTGTTCATGAATCTAAAGTTAAACGAAAAGTTTCCAGACGATTCAAGATTTGAGCATCTGAATGTCACGTCACCAAATTATAAAGTATCATTTTGGACGCAAAATCTTCCGCTCTTTCCGAATCCGGTGTCAAAAATAGGACTTTGCATTATAAAAAATCAATGTTACCTTCAAATAACCTTGAACATTGATCTCAAGGTCAGAACCAAGAATGTACAATGATTGCCCCCTTTGTCCTGAACAACTTTTATTTCAAACATTTTTATTTAACGTTTACTTTTTACAATATTTCTGGTAAGGGATTAAAATGGGACACCCTGTATATATACATACTCCCACCATATATTTTAAGAGGTTTCTCTTCAAGAGGGATTAAAGTTGCAATAAATATAGTGAAAACCAATAATTTCATAATTAGTTTAGGAGATATATTCGAAAAGTAGACGTAGTTTTTCCAGAGGTTAACGATCGAAGGACCACGTTTTAACAAGTGAATTCGAAAAGTACATAGAGTTTTTCAAGAGGTGCGCTATCGCAGAATCATGCACTTCATACCACATGCAAAAAAACTCATTACTGATAGTTGGGAATGCAGGCAAAAATTAAACTTATTTGTAATTACGGTTTTGAAAGGAAGACGTCGTATTTGATAATACCTATTATAAACCTTTTTTCAATTCGATTTTGGATAATGCTCTGAATTCATATCTATGTGTCCATTTGCTATCAACTATTAGTATAACTATGTCAGTTAAAATATTTGTAAATAAAGAAGTAATATCTAATGAAATTAATTTAAATTATTTGGTATCTTGAAACTTTTTAATTTTGTCCTGTATTCCCAACTATCTGCAATGTGTGAAAAGGTCTTTCCTATGATATTTATAGGAATGTTGGCAAAAAAACTTGCTAGGTTCTATGTAGGAGAATTAATCTCAATGGTACATCGCTTTTGTGTACTTTTGCTAGACCACAAGTACGTAATATAATACCATTATGTGTTTTTACATATTAAGCGACATAAGTAATGATGTAATTCATTTTTTTCAATAACAAATTAAATCATTCGAGATATAGGCTGTATATTCATACAATGACCGGCATAATAAAGTGACCACCCCCCATATATTATATGTAAAATATCTCGAAAGTAATGTTTTTAATGAGAAAGGATCCTGTTATCGAGCGTTTCTGAAAGATTTAATGTCGCATCAAAGGAATGTCGCAAAAACTAAAAGAATTTTTGCAATAACAAGAAATTTTAAGATTAGTTTAATAAAATAAGCATTCTCATATATGACAAAATAAAGTAACTGACCAACAATTTCTGCCGTCTTTGTTTAGTCTCGTTGTAAATACTCGATGTGTGATTCGTAAAATATAAACAAATGACAATCTATGACGACCTGTGACTGCCAGTTGTTTATTTACATTCCGAATAAGGTGCATCAGTAATTGAAAATTAGTGAATATGACAGGACGACAAATTTCTTATCAGATCCGTAATCTGATTATCAAAGACTGTAATCACGGTGTTTCGCAGCGGAAGATTGCTCAGAAATATGAGGTTAGCAAAACAGTCCATAAACTGTATAAGAAGTTTTTGATTACCGGAACAGTGGCTGATCAGTCTGGAAGAGGTAGAACGCGGGGCACAACTTGGCGTGATGATGCAAATATCATACGAGTGGTGAAGAAAGATCCAAGTTCAACTATCAGGAATATTCATGAATCTCTTCAGCTATCCATTTCCGACTGAACAGTGCGTAGGAGACTGCGGGAAGCAAATCTACAAAGCCGTTTCGCACGTAAGCGCCCCTTGATTAATAATAGAAACAAGAAAAAGCGACTTGAATTTGCCAAAAAGTATGCAAATAAACCCGTGGACTTGTGGAAACAAGTTTTGTGATCGGATGAAAGTAAGTTTGAACTTTTTGGACGCAAACAACGGCTGCGTGTGTGGCGGAAAACTGGCGAGGAGCTTCAAGACCGACACCTCCAGAAAATTGTGAAACATGGCGGAGGTAATATTATGGTATGGGGATGTTTTTCTTGGGAAGGTGTGGGTCAATTGGTAAAAATCGATGGATTTATGACTGCTGACACTTAAATCGATATTTTACGTAAGAATTTGGAAGTTTCGTTGACCCAATTAGGCTTGAAAAAAAATTTCATTTTCCAACAGGATAACCGCCAAGCATACCGCCAAGAAGACAAAGAAATTTTTTACCTCCAATCGTATAAAACAGCTTGATTGGCCACCGCAGTCCCGGTATTTAAATCCTATCGAAAATTTATGGTCGATTTTGGACAGAAATGTGAATAAAACTGTCACACAACAAATAATTATTTTCACGCGCTACAACGAGACTGGGAAAGTGTCGTTCCCAATCATCTACATAATCTGGTCGAAAGTATGCCCAGATGGTTGGCGGCATTCATTCAGGCCAAAGGAGGCCATACCAAGTACTAAATGTAATTTTTTTGGTGTATAAATTAAGATTTATAAAGTGGTCATTTTTTTTTGTCAGGTTTGAAAATGTTTGTTTTCTTAAATTAAGTTGTAATTTCGTGTTAATGCAAATGTTCTTGTAATTTCTGTGAATACCCCCTTTGGTGACAATCAACTTTTCTAAAACACACGATAATAGGATGCTTTTTCATTAAAAACTTTATTTTTAAGATATTTTGTAAATAATACATGTGTGGTCACTTTATTATGCCGGTCACGTAAGTTGTTTTTTTTTATATGTGGTATGATCGTTAAGAAGTGCATGGTCCTGCGACTGTGCATCTTTTGAAACCCTATATGTACTTTTCAAATACACTTGTATTTATTGCAACATTAATCCCTCTCAAAGCAGCCTTTCCAAACACTCTTTCTAATTCATCTTCATTTTCTTTCAACATACCGGGCATTGTGCCAGTTTGGCTGTTTTGGTGAAGTTTTTTTTTTAATTAGTGAAGGACAACCAATATCTTTTCCTTCAATCTAACAAAATATACGACATCGTTGCTTCGAGCAAATTACTTAGAGTTACAATTTCTATCTTCCGCCCGTTTCTTTGAAAATTTTCTGAAGAAGGCCAAAACCAGACGGAAAAGGTAAAATATTCTTATTTTGCAAACTATTATTTTTTACTATAGAGTGACTGTTTTTAAAGCTATATCTTAATCCATTATATCCAATACTCTTTCGATGGTATCGGCTCTAAAGAGAACAATACCTAGGAAAATATCGATAAGTGATGAAGCCGACTGCCGTCATCTTATTGAAGAAGAACCATGAACACTAATGAAAGGGCAAATGCACTTGTGTTCACTCGATAGTGTAGAAATGTTTGTTTAAGGAAAGGTCTGTGGAATGGAATTTGTAATGTTTTACGTTAAGTCGAGTAGTAAATAATCACTAATTTAACCTTGAAACAGGTAGAATTACCTGCAAACCGCCGTGAAGAGTAATGACGTATACGTGGCTCCCAATACGGTCAGTTATGCCACGTTGTGACAAAACGGTCTAATATTGTTCGCTGTTGTCTAAATCGGA
Organism: Trichopria drosophilae; assembly: GCA_030407085.1. Classification (NCBI taxonomy): domain Eukaryota; kingdom Metazoa; phylum Arthropoda; class Insecta; order Hymenoptera; family Diapriidae; genus Trichopria; species Trichopria drosophilae. The sequence goes on from CM059587.1 coordinate 63,378,762, forward strand.
GTTTAGAAGTCAGCCAGCGACGCATTGTATGCCTAGTTAGTCGGTGATTGAATTAAGTTTGGACAAAAGTCTGCGCACTTTGAATGACCGCTTAAGAGAGAGCTCTCCATTGTAAGCTTGAAAAAAAAAACAAGTTCTGGACGAATTAAACTGGTTTTTTTAGGCGATTATAAAATCGCACGAAATGGACGCATTGTTTGTGTAACAACATTTTTCAACATCAGTTGTGGAACATAAACTATAATCGTGAGAAGCACAGGCCAATATCAGATATGCAACAGCAATTCCCAAGTCTGTCAAATAGAATCGTTCGATAGCGAAAGGATTTGGATAGTAACTAGCATTTCACTTATGCTATGGGGGCGAACGAAAACCAAGGCCATGCAATTTCAGCTCATACTCGGTTAGACACGAAAGTTTTCTAAAACAAAGCGTGTTAATCTAAGATATTTAGAACTACCAGAGAATTTATTTATAAAAGTACTCAAATATTTTGCAAACTTTTTTTGTAAAACTTTTCTTCTATTCATGACTGAATATATAAGGGTGCTGGGGGGGGGGGGGGGGGAGCTCGCAAGACTCATAATACGAAGATAAATGCCTGCTGAATAGGCACACGGGCACTCATTTTTCAATATGTGCAGTTGGATCGAAGAACTGACTGTTCCTTGACTTATCTATCGTGGGATCAAATTATTTAAAATTTGATTAGGTCAGTGCAACATTGTTGCCTCTGTAACGAGCGACGTTCGTGAAGTGGTTCATCCAACCGAAATTTAGTAATCAAAGTTCTTGTACAAGTATTTTTCGATTAACTGTTCAGGACTTGCCCATAACAGTGGACACGCGCGCATAAGCGTACAAACACAAACACAATCGTTACTTCCTGAGTTCTTATTATTTCATGACCGTGCATGTTACAATTCTTTTCGAGAATGCACGATTAACAGAGATTTGTAGATTAGTTTCTTTTGAAAATAAACGAGCCTTGGTTTACAGATTAATCATAGAACAGTAATTAACAAGACGTACGAACATAACCTAATTATCTAATACAAATAGTCTAGTATTCAAACAGGATTATACGAATAAAATAGCCTTAGTTTACACGGTTTTTCTATTGCAAGTATACAAGTCAATACGTTTATTTCGGACTCAGTGAGAGGCTTTCAGTTTCGAGGCGATATTTATTAGAAAGCCGGGCTATGCGGTAATATCTACACACACGTTAAGATAACATGTCAGTACTAGACCAAGCCGGTCGGTAACAACTACTCAATATGCCAAAGGTATATATGGTTAATAAATATGTTGTCTATATTTTTTAATTATTCATTTCTGATTTTATAATGTTAGAATATAATCATTTAAATTTACTATCAATGATCGCATACCAAGTATTGCCCCCGGACGATGACACACAGCATCACATATTTCATTAACGATTACTTTAGTGGGATCAAATACTGCAAGGGATTGTGAACTTATCTCCTTCTGACCATCATTGAATGCAATCTTATACACGCCGACTTTTTTAGTATGAATTTCCACTCGATATAAATTCATGGATACTTTAGTTATGTTACACGGTATTATGAGACCTTCCGGATCCTGTATTTCAGCTGTCACAGGACCCTCTAATCCGGACATATCTAAATCCATATATGCAGTATTACCAACTTGAATAATTGACGGTCCATCTAACATGTTTCCCAGAACTGAACATTTAAATGGACTTCCTGAAATCATAAGGCTATTTTTAGTTATTAAAATTAAAATCAAGTCATTGTTATTACTCATTATATATTCGGCATCAATGTTCTAATGATTTAATTGATAGTATAATAGGTATAATAATTGCTGATATTAAAAATTCAAATACTTATTTCTCACGTATTAGGAATATATTTTGGGTATGGGTACGTTTCCCCGAACGAAATTAAAATTCGCATGTCCTTCTATTATTTTATGGTTCATGCTGCGGTCGGTTTCATGCTGGTTCATAGATTGCACGGAAGGTGGTGCTAGCGTCGCCCTTTTAGAATAATAAGTCACGTTTTAAATGTGTCAACGATGGGATTACGTATGGTATCATTTTGCGGGATCGCCTTCGGACAATTGTCATGTCATTTGCTTCAGCGAGTTCTCAATTGTAAAAGGTTTTCACAATATGTTAATATAACAGTGTTTTCATATAAGAAAATATTAATTTAATATTGCTCCATAAACTAAATTCAAGCAAATTTTTTATTGATAGTCTTAATCAATCTCGATGCCTAAAACATCCATCCATCCTCACCGGAAATGATAAGAACATCAATGTATAATCATTTATATTCCTTGCTACTTCTCGGAAAAAATTACACTAGTGTGCATTTGCTTGTTATTATATTTAATTCCAGTTATCATGCTATTAATCCGGGACCTTGCGGCATTTGTCATGTCTGCTTTTTACGTGGACAATTTTGCAGTTTAAATCATTGCCATGACTAACCTGAATACGAAACCGCGCGGTATCTACCTCAGAGATGGTGCAGAGATGGTACGTTGACGGCCGGTGGATATTTTGTTGTGTCCAAAAATTTTCCGATATGTTCTAAAGTATGGTCAAAGCAAACCGTCAGTTGGTAGATACCCAGCAAGTTCGTTCTCCGTCAGTTGCCCCTCAAACGATTTTCAAAAAAAACTGATTTTTATGTGAGTGAACTTTCAAGTTATACCTGATTATGTGTAGAAGAAGGAAAAAATAGTAACCTATTGGTCAACTTAGTACATTGCTTAAATATACGCCATTTATTAGATGTATTTTAAATGACTGACAATGTGCTTTTTTTAATATCTTAATTTAATGTAAATGAAATTTTCTAGAGTAATACTTCATTATGTGTAGAATAAGCCCAACTCGTCAACTGTTGCGTGTCTTTGAAAAAAGCCGATAAAGAGTAATATTTTGAACACCAAAAACTGAGACCGTTCTCAGTATATCTTTTTTCTTTTTTCTGATTTCATAGGAATGCTATTTCGTGGAATTCTGTTAAGTCAAGTTAGAATTTATGAACTGGCCCCCTATTTCACAAACATTCATGAAAATTAAAAATTAATCTATTTTCATACAGTATTAGACGTTAGAAATAAAATCCTAATAGGATTTTTATAAATATATTAAGTATCGTCTTCGTGGCTCAGGCGGTTAACGCACTGGACTACGAAGTCGTAGGTCGTGAGTTCGATCCCCCTCTGGTGAACAATTTTTCGATTTCGTTTACAAGCAGCAGCTCGCTGTTGGTAAGACGAGCCACGTTGTTTGTGTTTACGTTTCGAAAGTATTGTTTATCTGGCGGAAATCGACTCATGACCGCTGCTGTACTTGGTGTAGGTTTCTGCAGTCCTACATTTCATACACAAATGTGAAGTATGGCGCCATCTTTCTAAGTCCATCTGCAGCTCTCGCAAAAATATTACGATTTAAAAATACGGCAAAAATTCAGTAAAAAGGGCGGTTCCGCCCGTTAATTAATTAATTACAAAAAAAAAAAAGAAGGGGGGTTCGGGGGCAGAACCGCCACCCCGACCGAAAGCAGTATTTGTAAATGCTTTTGAAATAAATATACTAAATTTATAAATATCTATGTAACACCTTATTTATTATCGTTATTACTATTAATTGTTATTAATATTTTATATAAATTTTAATGAATTTAAATATTCATTCGCATTTGCGTTTTCGGGTACATTTTCAATTACATTACTATTTTAGATAGAATTAATCTATACCTATCGTTTTCCGTACTGAAGAACTGCGATTGAAAAGTAAAACAAATGAAAGTTTTGACAGGTCTGTTCTACATGTCTGTATACCTATAGCGCTACTTTACCGCACGCAAAACTTCATTACCGCACGCAAATTTTCTTTACCGCACGCTAAATTATAAGATCAGTAAAGTGTGGGAAAGTGGCACTTTGCACACGCAAATACGTGCGCAAAATCGAACTTTGCGCACTGTAATAGAAAAAATATATTTAATGTATGTTGATATTTCGTTTTAATCACATTTAAATAATATATCTGGACGATATCGAGTCAATTAATAAACACAGACACTTGCTACAGACGTTTCCGAATTGGAAACCGAAAAATTTAACTTGTGATTCTTACAAATTATTTAAAACTGTGCTATGCTACATCTATGCCATGCAAGATATTTTATTTTCTCAAAGTACAAAATGTAGTCAAGTAAATACACTGAGTAATAGTCACAGTCTGATCAATGTGCTTGTTTATGATAAAAAACTATAGGGATTTAAAACTGCGTGATAAGTTTTGTTAATTGTCAATTGTCACTTGAAAACTACAAGTCAGATTAGTCTATAACTTTACAAAAAACTTCTTTGAACCTTCCTCGAATTTTCGGTGCGAAGGAAATTTCGATTTATTGAAATTCCCTCGACTCCGGAAGTGTTTGAAGCTTTCAATGTCAATTTTGTGCAGTAAAACAAAAATCAATTTTTAAAAAAATTTACATAATAACTAACCATAATTTGGAAAAATACGTTAGTTTGTAGATAGAATAGTGCATATTCCCTAAAAATTTCATTAAAAAATTCCAATACTTCGTAATAATGTGGAGATCAATCCTTCCTTTTTACGTACACTTCTATTACTTACTTTTTTTTACATTTTCAATTCTCCAAACATAATCACGAGTTCCCACGCGACATTTAGGGTGGTTCGTATTCTTTACGCGAGTTCCGTGTATGAAACACATATTCCACTTTGTGAAAAGAAAAGCCACTTCGTGAAGGCAAAATCTATAGTTTTAAGTTTTTATTTTAATCACTTGATTCATGAGTACCTGATGTAAATCGCTCGTAAGGAAAATATGGAAAAGACAAAAGAAAGTACCATAAAAAATGGTAGCATTCAGACTGAGGTAGAGATAAAATCAGTTATTACATAACTCAAATTCTTAATACTATCATTGTCTGCAAAATATTATTTATTTAACTAAATATATATGTATAGGGTAAGTTCCACACATTAGTCAGACAAAGAATGTCAATAGATTTGATGTTAATGATGAGCACAAACTTTGTGATGTGTTCCTTAACATTTTATTCATTTGTTATCAGTAAAATACCAAACTTCTGAATAGGTGTTGGAGGGTGGCGTCTTTGACTATGCAAGGTGGTTTATTCCCCTTGCATTTTGATTTTAACATCTTCTCAAATAAATATGCCTAACTGACTCATAATTTTTTTTTTTAAATATTTTTTCTGATGATGGCTCTAAACCCTAGCCGAAAACGTTAAAACTTATCTTCCTTTTTATTTATTATTACGGTGACCGTTTTATAAACACGACTCTTTTCTAATTTAATTCCACGGTCGAGAAATGAATTATCTAATTATTTGTGATGTGTCGCTCAGAAGTCCTGAAGTCCATTCAAAAAGGTCAGTCTTGAACTACACGTCAAACTGTGCAGAATACACCAATTTCAACCAACTTCACAAGTTGAAACCCGCTCCGGTCAACATATTCGGAAGTGCGTGTGTGTTTCTGATTGTTCCGATTAGGTAACAAACATCAATCTCAAAAATGATTGCCAATATGGATGAAAGCTCAAACTCCAACATTGCCAAGATCGTGCAACTGCGTTCGTGGATTAGCCAAATTCAAAGCAAATTGACGAGGCTGTTAGAAGAGCCAGGTCACAACCTTCCTGTCGCTGAAATCCTCCAACACTCACTCAAAAAAGCGAGTGATGAATTTCGTAAGGAGGACGAGGGACGTCAGAAAGCCGAAGAGAAACGATGCTCCATCTTACTCAGCGTTTCAACTATACCACGAGAACCAGATCGTGTAGAGGCGATTACTCTCACGTCAGCCAGATAGGACACCAAATAAACTTAGTTGAAAGTCAAGCTGAAGCCGAAGAACAAGAAACGAGATTAGTGGAAGTTCAGGAAGGAATAATGGAACAGTCGATTGTGTACTGTACCAATGATTTAACCAGACACTCCATTTCCCCAAATAACAATTATAATAAATATTACAACTTCAGCATGATATCCATCACCCAGAATCAATTATTTGGGGTACAAACGAAAAACATATATCGTTCCAACAACCATGATCGAGTCGACTGGTAAAAGTGACTCAAATAATAATCAAATTCATACCAGATAGAGGCTGATGAGGAAGGTCCACAACTTTTATGTTCGATATCAATCGTCTCGAGTCAGTGGCACCGTTCGACGATTTAAAAATATGTGTTCTATTCGCAACAAATAAGCAACAATAAACACATGATTTTTGAGTCAGCTGTTTTAGAGTATTCTAAAGTGTAAAAAAATAAGTGGTTTTTATGTTATTTTATACAGTATTACATTATCTTAATAATGTATGTATATCATTTATATTACTTTTTTACTTTTTATTTTATTCTTTCATTTTTTTTATTAACATCTTACTGAATAACTTATGTTATGAACAATTTAAATTTTATGCACTTTTTTTTAGAGAAATTTTTTTTGCAGTTTTGAGAGATTATATTATAAATGAAGTGTAATATTGGGATTTTGTTAACAAACTTGCGTATTTTAATATAATATAAAATAGTTTTAACAATTCTATCTTTTAATATATAATTCTACATTTTTTTTTAACAAATAGAGTTATTTTATAAATAGTTTATGCTCACTTTTTTACTATAAAGTAATCAGATATTTCAAGGCTTATAGTGAACAAATATGATGGAATTTTTCGCAAATACGATGCAAAAGAACCGAAAGATTTTTAATAATAAGTTGCAAAAAATTCCATCATATTTGTTCACTATAAGCCTTGAAATATCTGATTATTTTATAGTAAAAAAGTGAGCATAAACTATTTATAAATTTAAATCTCCCGCCTGGCTGCGTAATTTTGTTATCAGACGATAAAAACGTCCATATACCTTATCGAGTGGGTAGTACTTTGTACTTCGTACTTGGTGAGCTCTCTGATGGATGTCCCAATTACGGATACTGGTTTTTCGCAATAAGCGAAATTCAGATTACTTCGTTTAAATAACTTAAGATCTAATAAATATAACGACGGCGTACAGGGCAGGTCTGTATCACAAAGCCCTGCTGATGATTCCAGCTGATACAGACCGGGATGAAACGCCAGAGAGAGGTTCTTTCCATTTTTAATGAAAAAAATCTTTCTCGCTCGTCTGATGACAAAAATAATTTTTCGGAGGAAAAAAAAAACTTTCCATCTTTTAAAGAAATATAATCTTTCGGTGAATTTCGCAACTCCTCTGATGTGGCAGACAAGTTTCTGACGTCAGGGGGGAAAAGAACCGAAAGATTTTTAATAATAAGTTGCAAAAAATTCAATCATTTTTGTTCACTATGAGCCTTGAAATATCTGAGAGTTATTTTATGGTTTCAAATCGCAAAATAAGAATTTTCGTTTACATTACTATTCCGTATACATTCAAGATGAAGTACGAATAAAAATTTCAGTATTCTTCAATTTTAAGTACTCAATCGAGAGTTGGTGAAATAGGAGGCCAGTTCATAAATTCTGACTCACCCACCATTCTTTACCAATTCTGATTTTATGTGAATGAAATTTTGTGCAGTTCTACTTGATTATATGTAAAATAAATAACAAATAATCAGCAAAAAATTAAAGCATGATTAATTGTCAATACGGTGATACTTTCGCGTTCTCGTGGACGGCAGTGTTATATGCACTCCGAAACTCGTTTTCAGCGTTCTATTCGTTCTTAATACCGGGTTGACCTAAGGAAGGTTCAGCGAGGTCATTACCCGCAGAGCTGTATTCAAGAAGCATCTTGTCCATCACAGCGTTCCAGAACTCTTCCCATTGTCGGTAAGCGGGTACTCTGCAGTTTCCCATCGGATCAAGACTAGGTCCCCGAATGTTCGTGCGAAATATTTGCCGCCGGCAGTTATAACTGCTTTCAGTTCTACGCATCGCGTGAACATATAGGTGGACACCAACAGATATCAATTTTGCCTACGGAGTGGCCGGAATGGGCCCATCATGTCGGTGGACACCATCGACCAAGATTTCGCGTCCACTCGTTATTCCATCAACTCGGGTGGACCGCTCTGCGATGCTTTCTGGATCTGACAGGCGCTGCGTCCTCATACGAAAACTATAGGGCATCATGCCGCATCCCAGGTCAGTAGTACTCCTCTAGCAGCGGACAATATGACTTTTCCACGGCCTAATGTTCTTAACGTCCTAATTAATGGAGAAGATAGACTGGAAAGAGGTAGGGGTGGGAGAGGGGTGGCAGGAGTTGGAAAGAGAAATAATCGGGGCAGTGGATGGAGAAGAAAGGGTAAGAGAAAAGGATAGGTTGGTGGCCGTTGTGGGACATAGAATGCAGGGAAAAAAGAGAGAAATGCATAGAGCGAGAAGGAGATACAGGACAGAACATAACGAAGAAAGGCATGAAGAATTTATACAGTATAGGAAAGAGTACAGAGAGCTCTGTGAAAAGAAGGAGGTGGAACAGAAGAGATGGGAGGAAAAGGAGATAGAAAAGATAAAGACAGAGTCAGAGGCGTGGAGTTTTATAAACAAAGCAAGGAAGAAAAGGGAAGGGGTAAGCAAAGAGATTGAAATGGAGGAATGGGTGAAGCACTTCATTGGAACACTGGGGGGAGTGGAGGACAAGATAGCGGAGGGAGGAAACAGAAGGGAATTCGATAAAGTAGGAAACGAGGGGATAAGTGACGATGAGATAAGAATGGAGATAAAAAGGCTGAAAAAGGGTAAAGCAGCAGGTCCTGATGGTCTAAAAAATGAGGTATGGAAGGAAGGAGGGGAAAGAACGGAGAAAAGATTGGGGGAAATTTTGAAGGGGGTGTGGGGAAGGGAAGGGTTTCCGGAGAAATAGAGGGTAGGAGTAGTGGTTCCAATTTGGAAGCGGGATGATAGAAAGGAGCCGGGAACTACAGAGGGGTAACGATGACGAGCACGGGATATAAGTTATACGCCAATATATATTCAATAGTGTGGTGTAGGTCGCAAGCGGGATTCAGGAGAGGAAGAGGGACTGTGGAGAATATTAAGATTCTGAAGCATATAGTAGGTTGGTTGGTTGGTTGGTTGGTTGGTTGGTTTTTATTATGGCTTGAGGAGAACCTCTTTGGCCAATCAGAATTAGATAATACATATAATATAATATGATACAAACTTATTTAACATAGCTAAATTTAAATGATAGTGAGTAAAATATAAGCGCATTATACATAGCGAGATGAAGTAACATAGTGAGAACGCAGAGTAAGAGACAGATCGGAGTAACAATAAACATTGCTACAATATATAGCTAAGGTAATTACAATATGCAATATGTGGTATTTACAATACTACAACAAGTTTCGGATAGATGATATATTAAACGCTTTGAGATGAAGCTACCGCATGGGACTGATGTTAAATGACGCATTGGAGAACAAAAAGAACAGAAGATTCGCCTTAAACGCAGCTACATTTTTGCTTGCACGGATATTAGGTGGTAATGCATTCCAGAGTCGAGTAGATGTTACAGTGAATAAGTGTGCATATGACTCAAGGCGATGAGTCTGCACGCGAAGTTCCATTGTAGAGCCAGGTCTTAGAGTTCGTTTGGTGCCTTCACTGCGCCACTGATAGCTGTCGTATAGGTATTTAGGAGTACCGGTGGTGAGGAGGTTATAGGACATTATACCTATAAAGTATAGTCGGCGTAATTTAGCGGTTAGCCAATTAAGTTGCTCCCGATATGGGGCGATGTGCTCGTGTCGACGCAAGTTGAAAATGAAGCGGATGCCTGCATTAAGCATTCTCTCCACTTTGATCTTTTGTGTGGCGTTGATGTCATTGTATATATCACAACAGTAGTCAAGGTAAGGTAAAATTAGGGTGTTTACTAGGCACTTACGGAGATCAAGGGGGAGCAATGCACGAGATTGTCTGAGTTGACGTAGTGTAGAGAAGACTCGATTTGACATTTGGACCAGATGTTCTTTCCAGGATAGCGTACGGTCAAATGTAAGGCCCAAGTTCTTAGCCGATTTTACCCAAGGTATACTGATGTTGTTAATTGTAAGCGAAGGGATGGAGTCGATATCGAGAATATTAAGGTTGTATGCGCTTCTTACAAGTAGTGCCTTGGTTTCACTGAAGTTGAGCATAAGGCCATTTCTTTCCGCCCACAAACGGAAGTTGTCAACGTCAGATGTTATTTTGAGAATGGCTGAATTAAAATCAGGGATACGATATTTCAAAAAGATTTGCGTGTCATCGGCAAATTTCATGTGTTCAGAATGTTGAAGGAACTCAGGTAGGTCGTTGATGAAGATCGAGAAAAGCAGAGGTCCAAGAACTGAACCCTGAGGCACTCCGGCTCCAACAGGCAACCAAGATGATCTCTCGCCGTCATCTCCTACAACTGCTTGCTTTCTGCATGACAAGTAGGAGATGAACCAACGGATGGCGGTGTGAGATAAGTTGGTATTTTTCAGCTTCCTAATTAACACCGAGTGACTAATTGTATCAAATGCCTTACTGAAGTCAAACAGAATGAGGATGGTAATCATGCGACTGTCAATTGCTTTCCTGCAGATTTCGGACACATAGAAGAGCGCTGTTTGAGTGCTAAAGCCTTTGCGTAAACCTGACTGAAAAGGGTCAAACCAATTGCGATTGTTGAGATAACGGGACAGTTGATTGTAGACGATACGTTCTAGAAATTTTGATATTGCTGGTAAAATGGCGATGAAGCTATAATGAGCAGGTTCTGCAAGGTGAGGAATTTTGTTGATAGGAATCATAAGAGAGTTTTTCTACTCCGAAGGGAAGGTTGACGTATTAAGCGATTCATTGAATAAGTGCACTAAGTACGGTGCTATGACTGGGAAGGATTTGGTGTAAAAGCTGAGAGGGATCATATCGTTACCAAGTGCCTCAGCTGGCGATATCGTGTATCGTAATATTAGAAAAGAAAAATCTCTGACCGCAATAGGTATCGTGAAACGACTCGACGTTCAAGTCGAGCAAATCTGAATAGTGAGGTACTATGGACGTGTGGAAAGAGTTTAGCTCATTTAAGGAACAACACGGCGCAGTGAGCGACTTTTTAGGCTTTATAAGACCTAGGTGTCGTATTTCCTTCCACATAGTCTTAGAGTCATGAATATTGCCTAATCGATTTCGATAATATGATTCCCCTGCCACATTCCATGCCGATTTATTGATTTTATAAGCATTGATAAGTCGTTGCTTCAGAAGTGGATCCTTGGTTTTCATGTACGCATGGAGAAGACAGTTCCTCTCCTGCTTCAGTTTGCATAGATGAGGAGTAACCCAAGGTGAGGGTTTCTTGGTGAGAGTGAAACTATGGATTGGAGCATGTTTGTTAAAACACTGAAGTAGAGATCTGCTGATAGTATTTGTGAGTAAGTTGACACTAGATCCAGGAGATGGTGTTGCAAACATGCTCCAGTCACATGCGTCTAAGTCGTTTAGGAGGAGGGAATTATTGAAATTTCGGTAATCCCGACATGTTATGGATGAAGGCTTGGGATGTAGCGTCTCGATTTTATATTCAATATCAATAAGATCATGACCATGGATAAATTTTAAGTTGCATTGCGAGTGGTTGGACACATTGGCTAGATTGTCGACAAGGCAGTGATCGATCCAAGGATCTGCACGGTTCATGTGGTTAGTAGGCAGGCAGGGGACGATTGCAAGGTCATTAGCAGCTACAAGTTGACTCAGGTGGTTTGAGTCTGAGTAGTCGCGATTAAGATCGATGTTGAGATCCCCCATGATAATAATGCCGTTGTAATTGCTTGAGTACTTCTGTAGGACGGATTCAAATGGTTCTAATAGTGCTTTTTTAGGTGGTCTGTATATAACACAGCAGAATACGATGCTCAGAGGGAGATTCGCAATTTAATTCAATTATCAAAAACTCCAGTGGGTTGTCAGAGGAACTCTCTGACTGCTCGAGTATTTTGTATTTGATGGTCTTATGGATATACATTGCAACTCCACCTCCTTTCTTATGCTTACGATCGTTTTTGATAAGCTGGTAATTAGATAACGTGAAATAGTCATGAATGGTAAATGTATTAAACCAGTTTTCAGATAAGAGGATAGCATGATAGAAATGTTCACAGAAGTAAGACTGAAAACTAGCGAATTTATTGGCAGCACCAAGAGATTGGACATTTAAATGACATAATTGGATTGGATATTTATAGTATCGTAAAGCTTGGCGTAGTATTTGGTGAACATACAGCATTAGCGGACACACCTATTAAAGCACTAGAAGTTTGGCATCATTTTGGCAATTTTCGATAAATCATCTTCGCAGGTGATGGTAACTGCTTCAGCACCGCGTATTGGCCGGTAGTGGACTATTCCGTGATAGACGTAGACGTACTTATTGGAGTCATTTTTCACAAGGGCACGTGCTCTTTTTAGTAAATTTAGTGTCTCACTTGGTAGAGACTCGTTAATGTATACCCGTGATTTCGGTAGGGAAACTTCGAGTTCAGTCGAGTATAATATTTTCTTTGTCCGCATACCTTGTGTAAAAGCCGTACGAAGAATCGGATTGGATAATCTTAGGCAGACTCCGACTGCAGAAATCTTCTCTGCCGTGGTGGGAGATGCTTGTGCAGATGTAGCAGACCCCAATGATAAGTGTGCGGATGATAAAGCTGTGGGCATACGGGACATGCGATAAACTGCCACAAGATCTTTAAGTTTCATTGTGATGTTTAGAATGCTAGCCAGTTTTAGCGTCATCGCTTCAAGATCCTCATTGTGTGCTTCGAGTAAGCCCGTAAGAATGAGGTCGCACTTACGTAAGTCGTATGCCATTTGCACTCTATCGATCTGGAGTGCTTGAACGGCAGTTTGGAGCTTATTGACATTAGTGTCGATTATGTTGACCCTTTCTTCGAGTTTAAGAATGCGATCGAGTTTGGCCTTCTGTTGTTTATTGAATTTATCCTGCTTCTCTAGAGAGAGTTTGAAAGCGGGTAGAATATACATGCTGGCAGACGGAGGGGCGAATAATTTTTCAGTTGGTTTCATCTTTTCGTCATTGCTCGCTTCCACGTTTAAGCAGCAAACCAAGTCTCCCGATTTTGTATAAGAAGAAGGCAAGCAGGATGATATTTTGATTTGCATGCTACACATTCGCGAGACGAGTCATCTTTGGTTTCGAGTTTGCATGCGGCGCAAAGATCCATCGTGTATATACGCAAAGTCGACTGGTGTTAGAGAATTAGAAACGTGGTCGTTTGCGTAGACGCTGTGCCGCGTGTGTGTAGTTGCAATCACGAAGTGGGGTCCCGTGAACCGTACGCGACTCCCTCGATGCGCAGCCCGCGAGCAGAGGGGTATAGAATATCTCCTACTACTAGTCGCGTTACATGCTATTGTGACAGTGACGATAAGACAATATGCGTACAGTCACGTGATGCCAGAGTAGTATGGAGCTATGCGTGTGACTCGACAGCTTACACGGCTACAATATCCTGTCATGCAAAAGACCAATATTTATCCAATATGCCACTTAAATTCAAATTAAATAAAATTAAGACTAATATGCCACTTAAATTCAATTTCAGGCGTTCGTAGAACACGAAGTGAGTTCTATGGTAGGTTGGCAGTTGGAGAGCCGGTGTGAGGAGACATGTTGAAGTCGTGACGTGTTGAGAAGCAGAGTGACGTATGAACCACGTGGTACACAGGTGTCGCTAGCCAGGGCACAATAGACGAAAATGACAGTTGAAACTTACTTCGGTAATCCAACAAAATGAAAAAGATCCTGAAGTCGGCTCGGAATGTAGCTACTCACTAAAGAATAGCAGACCGAGCCCTCCCAGGAACGTTTCTGCAAAATCACGACTCACACAAGAGAGATTTAGTGCTGTTTTGAGAGTAATTTATGCAGAGCTCAAGAAAACGCGACTGTGCGTACTCACCGGAAAGTTGTTACCCTGAGGAAAATTAAAAGAGAAGTACAAAGTGTGGTTCTTATTTATGGACTTAAAGGCAGCCTTTGATAAAGTGGATCGAAAGGTGTTGTGGGAGATGATGCGGAAGAGAGGGGTAAGTGAAGGTTTGATAGATAGAGTAAGAGAGGTATACGCGGAGACGAGATGTATGGTGAGGATATGAGAGAAAACGTCAAGGGAATTCTGGGTGGAGAATGGAGTAAGGCAGGGTTGCCCAATGAGTCCAACTCTGTTTAATATATATATATATGGCGGATATTGAGGAGGAGTTAAAGGGGTGGACCGCTCTGTGATGCTTTCCGGATCTGACAGGCGCTGCGTCCTCATACGAAAACTATAGGGCATCATGCCGCATCCCAGGTCAGTAGTACTCCACTGCCAGCGTACAATATGACTTCTCCATGGCTTAATGTTCGAAGTGTGCCTCTTGTTGTGCGCTACACAGAGCTTTTTCATGCAGTCCTACTAAAAGCACCAGTTTCCAGCGGTTCTCACCACCTGTCATTGGATCTAACGACGGAACCCCAATACTTCTGGGATAAGCAAAGAAAAATGGTTTAAATGCATCTGTATTTTTTTTTACATACTGGTTATTGTAATATTTAATAGTTTTGGGCTGATAATGTTGACGCAAACTCTGAGATAAGAAATTAATGATTTTTTACTGTTACTGTGGAGTTTTTGGGTCTCGCTCTCAGCGGTACCCAGAACCAACGACGTGGACGTGCCCAGATTGTAGTTGCATTTTGGGGGGGGGGATTTCTTTTATTTTTTTTTTTATTTTGTTATGCTGTTACTAAACATTAAAGCTGATTGAATCTTTAAAAATTATAATTCCTTTGTTTAGGAATGACAGGCTAGAAAGAAGTTTTTCTCTGACGTTAAGCAAAGTGATACTTAAAATTCCGAGCAAGTCCAGACAGATTTTCGTTCTTTTACATTAATGCTGCACAAAGAACATCGCCTTCGTTTTCCACCTTGATTGTACATAGGTAGTTGTGCAGAACCAGAGCGTCTTTTCTCGATAGATATGTGAGTCTTACGTATCCCTAACACTTTTGGCAACCTTCTTCTACCCTCTTTTAGCAGCAACATTCCACCAACTAAACCATCGACTATGGCTAATCTGAAAGCTTTTAATGTCATCTGTTTGTGTCCTAGTTTGACATAAATAGCATAAGCATTAGTTACTGCTACATCAAGTAGATGCCGAAAAATGCAATGCCACCTCTTTTTCGATTTCCTACTTTTTTTATAAGTAGATTTCAATTGATCAGTTTTATGTACATGCCCCATGTACTGATTGTAGTCTGATGCTATAACTGATCAAGGTATTGGGGTTCGCGAACCGTCCTTATGTCTTCGATTAACTGACTGAGAAGGACTTACTGTTCAGAAGGATCATGGAAGTTAGATAAAAATGATACCGCTTTATTACCGAAGACCTATTCAATAATTTTATTTTAAATAAATTAATTGATTAATTTAATTTACTCAAAATTTATTCAATAATTTTGATTGCACATAGGTGTACCTGTGTAGGAAGTACGATATTCGATCTCACCACGAATAATTTTCTTATCAGGTAATTGTTTCTTTCGAAAGCCAACTCGATTTTGTCGAACAGTACCACAAGTTAAAATTCTGCTTTCAAGGAAATCATTAAATGCTCGTGAAAAAATTATCGAAGTAAACTTTATGAAATTTGCCAACAATTTCTCGAGTAAGATCCCGTGCAACCCTACCACCTAATGATTTGTCTTTGAAATTGGTTGACTTACCCGTGTAGATTTGGTATTCGGAAACGCAACCGGAGCTATCATCACGAACCAAAATTTTGTAATCTCTTTTAATTGGTATAGCAGGATTGAACTGTTTCATGGTGCTTCTTCCTTTATATTTTACAATCGATTCATCTACCGATTGATGTTGATTCGGCTTGAAACAGTTCTTAAAACTCTCATTCAACTTGTCTATTATTGGCCTTATTTTTTACAATTTATCGTATCATGTTTCATCCTTTTTTTGGTTCTTTACTATTATCGTTTGCATGGAGGTGGCTCGGAAAAAAACTAAATCTGTTAAAAGTCATGAGATTACTGATATATGGCTCTTACAGTTGGGAATTCATGGAACAATAATCCTTATAAGACGATAGTCTTTTTACGCCCTTTGGTATATTGATACCAATAAATGTAAGCATTTCAGCTTTAGATACTATATCTGATGTACTCTGTTTCTAAATTCGGTAAAGGTTAGTTTGATTTACTAAAATGTCAATTATCGGCTTCGTGGCTCAGGCGGTAACGTACTAGACTACAAAATCGTAGGTCGTGAGTTCGAGCCCCGCCGGGTAACAATTTTTCGAAATTACATTATCAGCAGCAGCTTGCAATATATAAGACGAGCCATTTTGTTGAGCTTATATTTCGAAGTATTGTCTATCAGACGGGATTCCACTCATGGCCGCTGCTGTACTTAATGTAGGTTTCTGCAGTTTCCTACATTCTCGACAAATGTAGGTATGGCGCCATCTAAAGACGATCTGCAGCTCCCGCATATATATGATTGCACACCTTTACAACAGGGGTCCCGCACAAGCACCCTGAGAGCTTATGGGATATCTGTATGAAGGCGGTGTATATCATGGATATACATAATGATAATTGTACCAAGGAATTATTAAATATCGATTCGTTGCTGAGCCTCGCCGTTCTGCTTCATAGTCGAAAAAGTCGTAAAAAAAAAATCAGCTCTGTTGTAAACAGACAGAAAAAAGGTCTAGTGGAGAAGTGGCTGATTCAGGTACATTTGGTGTCCCGAATACGCTGTAAATGAGCTTTTAATGCAGAAAAAACACTGGAAATATCTTAAAATTCAATGAAAACAACCGTCTCGTGTTCAGGAAGTTCAAAGTCAAGGGCCTCCCGTACAACCTGGGAATCGAGATCATTGGGGACAAGGAGCCCAGAAGATTTTCTCAGACCAGCTGTATCACTTACATCCTTGAATGGTTCGTCACGAGCAATTGCAAGCATGTAAAACTCTCTCTCTCTCTCTCTCTCTCTCTCTCTCTCTCTCTCTCTCTCTCTCTGCTTCTGGTGAGTAGACACGTCACACGTGTAAATTTTTGCTCCACCGTATTTCAGTATTATTTACGATTATTTTCATTCTCCGGAGCGAGAACTTATTCCAGAAGGTGTGCACCAGTTGGGGACCTGATTAGTGAAATTTTTTCGGAGTGACAACATCTAGTGGGTCCACGGTGCGCCTTTTTGGAAAATCGCAAAATTTTTTCCACGGTTTTCACCGGGCACGTGTCAACGGCGATCGCGGAGCTAATGTTAACTGCGCAAGTCCACTCCAGTCACGTGGTGTAATGTGTTAGCCTCCTATTCAATTTAACAACTGTCATCGAAACTGAATCGAAGAAAAGCGACTTATTACAAGGTACGAAACCCGATGCCGAAAACTAGAAGTAACAGCAAATCGGACCATAACGTAACTGTTCGTGTTATTTGTGCAAAGTGTTACAAGTCTGTC
Source organism: Trichopria drosophilae (assembly GCA_030407085.1). Classification (NCBI taxonomy): domain Eukaryota; kingdom Metazoa; phylum Arthropoda; class Insecta; order Hymenoptera; family Diapriidae; genus Trichopria; species Trichopria drosophilae. Next base: position 63,396,357 of record CM059587.1, read on the forward strand.
ATCGATTTCGTCAAGTGTCCCGTTTGCGAAAAGTGTTTTCACGAGTCTTGCGGACGGCTCTACATACGCGGCAAATCGGAATCTGTGTGTTGCGTGCGCTCCTTGTCGCACTTACTTCTTCCGCCGCCTACCGTCGCAACTACTGCTGTCGCGCGTGACGTATCTCTCCTCGCGCTCCCTACTCCGTCCTCTCTTCTTCATCGAGTGCAGCCGCTGTTAACACCGTCGCGACTATTTTCGGCTAGTTCCCTCCCTCCGCAAGCATTATCTGTTTCGCCTACCTTGCCCCCAACGCAGTCAACTATGGATACGGCGCAGCAATTTTCGCAAATCCTTGAAGCGATCAACGGTGTGCGTCAGGAACTTACGGCCGTTAGAGCCGATACTAACGCGATTCGAACGGATCTTTCGAATTTAGCATCTGCCGTACAGCAGAACACCGCCTCATGCAATGCTCTAAAATCGGATGTAGAATATATGAAAATGAGCAATGCCCTTGCACGACCAACTACGTACCTCATAGTAAATGGTATACCAAATCGGTGCTCTCTGTCATATAATGACATTATGCTCCGCGTGCTGACCCACCTAAAATTGCCTGGTTTATTGAGCGACATTTTAAAAATCGATAAAATTGAACGTAATGGACCATCAACATCTTATTCTGCTGCTGCAAGTTCGACAATTCCTACACAGTATTTCTCCTTAAAAATACGCCTTAAATCGGTTGACGTGCGAAATTTTATTGTTGAAACAAAGCGTAAGTTGGGGAAAATTACCGTCCAGGAATTATTCCCGGAATTATCTAAAGATGCTAATGCTGACAAAACTGTTTATGTTAACGAGTTCTTGCCCTCGTCGACCTACAATTTGCTTAAAAAAGCGAAACTTGCGGCTAATAACGTAGGTTATAAGCGCGTTTGGGCGAGAGATGGCAATGTTTTTGTAAGAAAAGATGGTGGCACCCCCGAGTTGTTAATTGCCACAGAACACGATCTTAATAATATTGTCTGACAACCAAAGCAGAATCTTGTTAATCAATGTGTATCAAGTAACGTGTCTTCGTCCGATTCTTCGTCGTCTCTAAAAATTTCGTGTATAAATATAAATTCACTGCGTGCTCATCTGCAAGATGTAGAAAATGAATTAGCAGACTGCACAACACACATCCTGGCAGTCACCGAAACATGGATGACACCTTTTGTTGATTCATCGTGTGTTGCCGTTAAAAACTATAATTTTGTCCGTAATGATCGGGCGCTTCGCAGCGATGGGCAAACACGCTTTATTTTTGGTGGAGGTGTCGCATGTTACCTCCACAAATCTTTATCTTACACTATTCTCGAGTGCTCAGTAAATGAAAGCATTGATACCCCAGAATATCTTTTTTTGGATGTCAAATCGTCTTCAAGAAATTTGTTATTTATAGTTATATACCGACGCCGAAACGAACTCGAAACCTGCGTCTTTTCCAGGAATATAAGAATATGCGTCGCGAGATTAAAAATATCTTAAAAGCGGCCAAGAATCGTCACTTAGCCGAGCTAGTACTCCAACAAACAAGCACGAACAAACTCTGGTCTTGCCTACGAAAATTAGGACTTGCTAATCAGCCATCACAGTCAGCACTTCCTCATTTCTCACCCATTGCATTAAATCGTCATTTCGCACAAATATCGTCATCTCATCCGTCTTGTGACTTAGCGACACTCAACAACATTATCATGCGTCCATTACCCAATTTCCATACAACATTCAGCTTTACTGCTATTAATCATCATGATGTCCTACTTAGTCTTAATCTAGTTGCATAAAAATCACGTGGGCTTAGTCCCGATCATCTTCCTTTAGAGCACCTAAAATCCATGTTTACAACCATCGCACCATATTTGACATCCATTTTCAATCTTTCACTCATCTCTGGCTATTTCCCTCCCATTTGGAAATCATCTTACATCATACCACTTAAGAAAATCGCTAACCCCTTATGTCCTTCTGACACCCGTCCAATCACAAATCCTCCCCACCTCTCTAAGGTCATTGATTCCCTTGTCACCCAGCAGATCACAAAATATTTAGAGATAAATTGTATACTGCATCCCAAATAATGTGGTTTCCGCAAATTTCACAGCACTCAAACTGCCCTATTACACCTTATGGATGATGTACGTTCGGGCATAGATCGTGGGGCAGTTACTGTCCTGGTACTGTTCGATTTCTCAAAAGCCTTTGACTCCTTAAACCATGTCGTGATTCTGACTTGCCTTCGAGACATAGGCTTTGAGGAATCAACATTGAGATGGCTGCATTCTTATCTCTCAAATCGCTCTCACACAATAATTGGCCTGGATGGTTCAACATCTAATCCTGAGTATACTACATCCGGCGTTCCACAAGGTTCAAGCTTAGGCCCTATATTATTCATTATTGTTATCAATACCTTGTTTTCGAGACTTAAATATTGCAGACACACTACCATCATCTTTGCTGATGATACGCAATTTTATCTCTCGACCCCGATATGTCATCTAAATGAAACGATACGCAATATTAACAGTGACATTGCTGAGCTTGTGAGGTGGTCCCATGACTATGGGCTCACTTTAAATACGCGTAAAACTCAGGCCATCATCTCAGGTTCACCTCAGAATTTAGCCGTTATGAAAAATCTCACCATACCACAAATTATTGTCGGGTCGGATGCAATACCTTATTCATATGAAGTAAAAGATCTTGGTGTTATAGTAACATCCGACCTAACATGGAATCGCCATGTTAGTAGCATATCATCTAAAGTACATAGTGTTCTTTACAGGCTTAAATTTCGTGGTGCTTTTCTTCCACCGCAGATCAAACTCACACTTGTCAACGCATTAGTCATCCCACATCTCGATTACGCATCTGTAGTTATAGCCGATTCAACAGCATATGTGAACACTAAATTAGTAATAAGTCGTCAATCTCTCTCTCTCTCTCTCTCTCTCTCTCTCTCTCTCTCTCTCTCTCTCTCTCTCTCTCTCTCTCTCTCTCTCTCTCTGTCTGTTTTTTTACATGGAGAGCCTAATAAATTGCCCGCCTCCAATAATAATAATAAGGTCGTCTGGAATCGGTAGCGAATAAAATAAATACCAAAAATACAACCAGGGTATTCCTCGCGTGTCGCAAAAGGCGACTAATAGCAATTCCCATACATTCTTGTATGTTTTAAGTGAAGCTAACTCCCCCCCTTAAGCAAAACCATTCCCATCGCCATTGTGCCCCATGCAAAACCCGCCGACCTGCCCCATCCCGAGTTTATAGGTTAAAACGTAATTTTCGTGATGACGTATACAAATATTACAATACTTCTTACAATGGTTTTGTGCTGTGAAAGTAGAGGAAGCTAAATGTATAAATACTTACTCTGATATCGGTCGCAACACGGAGAAAGATAATCGAAAATAAATAGTTATAATTCGTATGCCAAATCAAACGGAACTATAACCATATTTAGTTCGATAAACAAGGCGTTACTATGGGAAGGTGATGAACCTGGACACAATGAATATACTATACGATGCATAGAATTTTCTAATGTGCAGAATTCGAGAAAAGTGCAAACCGTCAATGTGCCCCATCCGCCAATTAACCCCAGTCTCCCCTATCACATTCAAGCGCTTGGGGAGTCGAATGAAGTTTTCGTATTTGAAGAATTAAAACCATTTTGTAGCTGAAGACTTAAAGAAGTTTTTGGCGAAAACAGATCTTCATTATTTCTGTCAGAATTCTGTCAGGAGTAATGCAGAACAAGAATCAAATGTCACACTTAATATTGCGAATAGTTAAATTTACTTAGCTCGAAAATGTACAAGTATTTACGATTGGCCGTAGCTTCGTAGACTGATACAATATCCAAAAAAAATTTTTTGAAATAATCATCTAGGATAAATAAATAAATTGAAATTATTCGTTACTATATTAAACAATTGCAATTTTTTATTTCTTCGATAAGTAAAAAATGGAGAACAAATCGTCGATAAATTCCTGAATAGAAGTATTCTAGACTATGATGTATAATTATTTTTGAAATTATTCATAACTCCAGAAATGAGGAAATGGGTGCACAATTGACAAAAAGATTCGAACAACCCTGAAAATCTTCTTAAAAGCTCTGTATAGTGTTATAGTTATTCTACACAATCAATGAAAATTATTCTTTGATTGTTGAGAAATTACAACCGTTTATTACTATGAAAAAGAAAGAATGTGGATATACAAGTAGGAAAAATGAGAATATGATTGTACAACTAGTATACATGATAGTAACAACCAGGAAATATTAATTTTTTTGTGATAAACTTCTTTAATATTTTTATAATGTCTGAAATACTAAAAACTAAGAATCTGAATTAATACTTACTACTTTAAACGATTAATATTGTTCATTACATGACGGATAAATCGAATAATCTTGCATGCTCTCCAAGTTATGTCAGATGCAGTGTGATGCAAGAATACAACGTTAGTTAAAATTGTTTATAACACTTTAGAAAAAGTATCCAAACAGAATCTTAATTGTTGAATTAATTACATTTGTTCATTGTTTTGAAAATTGGGAAATTTGATTTATAATTCCCAGAACAATGCAAACAATCTTGATAAACCCCTTAGATGCTCCCAATAGTATTAACAGACTTTTACAATTTCAAGCAAGACTTCGAAATATCTAAAAAACATATGTCATCATAAACATAAATTATGCGTTTCTGTGATTGCAGAGACAATTGAAATTGTTTCAGAAAATGGATGTATAAATGTTAAGATAATACAAATAATAATTACAATTTTCTTACATTCTGTCAACATTATTCTAGACTAACAATCAACAGCAAACCTTAATTGTTTAAATTTCCAATTTTTTACATCTCCGAAAAGGGAGTAAATATTGTACAATTAATAGGGCAATTTAAACATGTTGACTTTCGAGATGTACTCTCAGAATCAGTCTACAATTGAACCCCTGGCGATCAAAAGGGGATACGCGCGAAACGCCGGAGAATTTGTGGCCCCCTCGGCTCGTAATTTTTTGACTTTCGAATTCTAAAGTTATCATTAGATATCTTAATAGGAAAATGAATTACGCGCATTTTTGTTAAAATCAAAAATTTCTATCCCTCTTCGTTTTTAATATAAAATAACTTAATTATTTTGTCTTTAACTCATCATATCTTTTACAATAATTGGAATTTTTTAATGAAATTTTTAGGGAATATGCACTATTCTATCTAAAAACTAAAGTATTTTTCCAAATTATGGTTAGTTATTACCGAAATTTTTTAAAAATTGGTTTTTGTTTCACTGCACAAAATTGACATTGAAAGCTTCAAACACTTCGGGAGTCGAGAGAATTTAAAAAAATCGAAATTTCCTTCCCACTGAAAATTCAAGGAAGGTTCAAAGAAGTTTTTTGTAAAGTTATAGATTAATCTGACTTGTAGTTTTCAAATAACAATTGAAAGTTTTAATGGTGTCGCGTCGCGACGTCTCTTTCACGAATTCCATGAATTAGAAAAGGCAGCTTAGCCGGCTAAGCGTAGTTCATTCACCCAAGGACAATAACAATGTTTTATTTCATCGTTTTCTGTGTACTTTATAAATAAAAATGAATTGTTATTAAATTATTGAAAAACAGTTTATTGACAAAAAATGAAATTATTTTCATTTTGATTTTTAATAATTTTCTTTTTAATTAAAATTCTAAAACATGAATAAAATCATACACATATTCAATCGGAAAACAGAAATAAAAAACTTTGTTTGATTTTTAAAAATATGTTATAAAATATAACAATCAAATGCCTTTGATTTTTTAACAATTTTCGCAAAAAATTTGTTTATTCGTCGGAAAAAACAGAATCTGCTGTACTTTCGTTTTTGCTAGTAAATGTAGAAAAATAGTTATTAAAAAATTTTTGTCCAGAAGGGCTCACATAAGGCAAAAGGCTTCGAACGTCTTTTATTTTTGACTTCTTTAATCCATATTTAGGAGGACGTTCTTTTTTTAAATCTTTTAAGTTAAGCCTATGATTAAAAGTAAAAGATCTGGGATTTTCTTCCTTATAATTATTAAAAACATTTACTTTTCCATCGGGGAATAAATGTAAAACCAAAGCTTTACTTATCTGTAAATTTTATGGCTTTCGAAACTTTTCTCAAAATCTTGCAACAAATTTTCAGAGTTTTCTACCATTGTATATCGAGAGGAACGAGCATTGCGAATCAAATCAACATATTCAGCCTGTGTTTCAATTTTTTCAGATTTTTTTATCTTTTGAGAATAGGTACCGAAATTCCTATCGCATTGGCAATAGGAATTTCCACGAATTGCAAAGATATATTTTATTTCAATTTGCAAATGATTAGCGACCAAGAATAGAAAATAATAAACCGTGTAATTTTTATTTTGACCTGGACATCCGTCTGAAAAAAAAGTGATACTGTTATATTTGGCTTTATCAAACTCTGTTAAAATTGTATGCTGAATGAAACTGCAAACAGTACTTGCACCTTTTTTTGAAATGCCTTCAAGAAGAGGAAACATATAACTCTCATTATTATTGTGGACATGCACATTAAATAAAAACAACCTTAATAATCGTTTATAAAATTGTAAAGATACATGCAATTTTGGCATAGGCAAATTCTGCGCAAAGTCAAACTCACAACATAAACTTGTTTTATCAGAGAGTATTTGCTTTTTTAAATTTAGATAACTTTGAGAATTTTCTTTGTGATCTCTTTATTTTCCACCCCTGATTTTTCACTTAAGTAATGAGTATTGCAAACATCCGTTCTGGGTAATTTAAAAGAGAAGCCAACATTATAATTAAAATACTTGAAATAAACAGTTTCGCTCATTGTTAACTTTTCTCCTGTTTTTTCAGAATGATATTCTTGAAACAATGTATAAAGCGTTTTCAAATCTAAGGATGGATTATCAAAATATTTTAGTTTAGTAGATTCACGATTGTAATGAGAAGTTCGATGTGGAATTGATTCGCAATGCTCATGAATCATCTCTTTTAAATTATCCGTCAACTTAATATGATTTTCACGACGTCCACCTGACATACATTTCATTCGTGTATTATTCAAAATTTTTTGTTGAACAGTTTCAATTCTTTTTTTACCTAAGGACAACAAATTACAAAGGAACTGTTTACATATTATAATATTTTCTTCATCGCTAGGAAATAAAAATGTCCAGTGAATCAAACGAGGTCGTATTTTGGCTGCAGTTGTTTTAGGATATTTACGTTTTATCATTGTACTAAGCAGCAAAGTCTGTTGACTATAATCACCGAGACCCCAACATTTTTTATGGAATTTTTCTTGTTCAGCAGTGGAAATTTTCTTAAAACATTCTTGTTTACAACAAACGCCTGGTGCCTTGAAAGTTTTTGCAGGAACATTTTTTAATGTTAAAATATCATCCTTGTTTGATTTTGATGAAGTTAAATATTCTTTACTCTAAAATAAAAATTCTGACTTTAAAAACTGATTACCATTTTTATAATAAAATACTTTTATGTTAAACAATTGCACAGTATATATAAAATTACTCTTATATAAAAGGTTATTTATTTTTTGAGCTTCATTTGAATTTATTTATATTTATTTTAGTTATTATTATATTATTATTACATTATATATAATAATTATTTAAGTAAATGAGCTTTATTCAAAAAATTTCAAAAATGTAAAAATCTCAAAACGAAGCTAACTTTAACGATGTTTCGTGAATATACATACCTGATTTTTACAACGATTTTTATTATTCTTAATCCAACATTCTTCATTTACACTTCTTTTTCTGCCACGTCCCATATCAAAAATTATTTTACAATTATTCACAAATTAACGATTTATTAAACTTTCCGCTCTCTTTTTTTCGAAAATGATTTCTTTCTTACTACACACTAACACTATAACACTAACTAAAATACATTATTTAAATGTACCGGTTTCATAAAAGCAATGTATTTTTATTTATAAAGTACATAGAAAACGATGTAAACAAAACATTGTTATTGTCCTTGGGTGAATGAACTACGCTTAGCCGGCTAAGCTGCCTTTTCTAATATTCATGGAATTCGTGAAAGAGACGACGCGACGCGACAGCATTACAACTTTCAATTCTTACTTGAAAACTACAAGTCAGATTAGTCTATAACTTTACAAAAAACTTCTTTGAACCTTCCTCGAATTTTCGGTGGGAAGGAAATTTCGATTTATTGAAATTCTCTCGACTCCCGAAGTGTTTGAAGCTTTCAATGTCAATTTTGTGCAGTAAAACAAAAACCAATTTTTTAAAAATTTCGGTAATAACTAACCATAATTTGGAAAAATACGTTAGTTTTTAGATAGAATAGTGCATATTCCCTAAAAATTTCATTAAAAAATTCCAATTATTGTAAAAGATATGACGAGTTACAGACAAAATAATTAAGTTATTTTATATTTCAAATAATTTCGTTTTTTGCGATTATATTAAAAACGAAGATGGATAGAAATTTTTGATTTTAACGAAAAATACGCGTAATTAATTTTCCTATTGAGATCTAATGAAAACTTTAAAATTCGAAAGTCAAAAAATTACGAGCCGAGGGGCCAACAAATTCTCCGGCGTTTCGCGCGCATCCCCTTTTGATCGCCAGGAGTTCAATTCCCATCAAGATAGAACCACAATTGATGAAAAAACATTTCATATGACGTTTATTTTAACAGGTGTTTCGTATTTTCGAAGTTTGGAATGATTGTTGCTTATTGTATGCAGTTGATAAATGGAGTTGCAAAAGAGACACAGATAAAAATTGGAACATTACAATGCAACTTTGTTTAAATTGATAACAATTTTTTATTATTATAAAGGAATACAAATTCTTGTAAAACTTAACTTTTGTTTTTATATTTAAGATTATATTACATTTCAGATAATTAGATTAAAATTATAATAAACTTTAAACTTTTAAACGTATTAATTACGTTACAGCGAAACAATGAGATGACTACATCTTTTTAAATATAGCAGTAATTTTGTTGATAAATTTACGTTCTCATCTTTCATTTTCGTCAAAATTTTGCATCATTGATTGCAATTCCGGATCTAATTCCATATGGTCATTATGTCTTGCTTTTCGAAAATTCAAAATGGCGGATCCAATATGGCAGACGATTTTCAAATGATTTTCGAACATTAAGGCGACATTAAAAGGTCGGGAACAAAGATGAACTCCTATACGGAATGAAATAATTGTGGCAAAAATTGTTCTTATAAAGCTACAAAGTTCATGATTATACGACTTGTTTATAAATTATTAATTTTTAACCTCACCCCCTACCGATCTTCGCCGCGTGTTTTATTTAGAATCGTCATAACTTTACGAATTTAACTCCACTCTACCTCAAATTTAAATAAAAACATCCTTTCCTTGTAAGGAACAAATCTCTCGTTCGAAGTTTTTGGAAATCGAAAGTGCCCGACAGACTTTTCGACGGCAAAGCTGTCCATACGCGAATTCCGACAGTTGTGATTTAAAAATTAATCTGTTGTAAACAAAATGTACTTTTACAATGTTTTATTGTTTTATAGAAATATTATCTGAGAAAAGTAGTTCGGTTTGCTATTCTCTACACGCGCGTATTTTTCTTAAATTAAAATATCGAATTTCAGAGTCGATACTTTCGTCGACTTTCGTCGATGCTTTCGTCGAGCGAGTTGTATAGGAAATGGCACGGTCAATTCTGGTATTTCGCTAATCAAGAAATACTAATTTATTTAATTTTTCTGTTTTATTTCAATATCCATCAGGCCAGTATTGAACCAACTTATATTGTTAAATTACCACGATATGAAACAGATGTCAACGAATATAGACGGCACATCTTTTTTTAATCATTTGACAGCTCTAGACCGCCGTATTGATAGTCGATTGAGATTCGAGAATCGAATCGCATACAGTTCGCTCACAGAGTGTACCGACACTTATTGCACTCATTCTAATAGGCATCATCTATCTCGCTCATCTATCATTGGATACATTAAAGGTGCAATCGTATGATTCATTGGTCGGATAAAGAATATCGATCGTGAACTCTTGGGATTGGTAAAATTGAATATTCATATCTCAGAAACGAATAAACCGATTTTAATCGGACTGGGCCTAAGTGAAAGATAAAAGAAACTTAAAAAAAACTAAACATACTAACAACTCGAAAATGTCACTCAGAAAAGTATAGAAGCGAAAAGTACATGGTTTTCGAGGTTGCTGAATGCGAATGTGAATCCGCCATCTTGAATTTTGAAATTTCAAGCTTGAATTGTATCCGCCATTTTGAATTTTTAAATTTTGACTTCAGATTCGGATTCAGCGACCCCAAAAACCCCCAAGTTAGACTTGGATTCCAAATCGGAGCAAGTTAAATACGCACTATTGCGCCAATGCCACACAGGGCACCTTCCAATTCCGCGCACTATTGCGTCAATGCCAACTAAAGGGTTAATTAAAATAATATAATAATTTACCAGTCTCTGCTAATCCCACAACCAACGACGTGGACGTGGCGGTAGTTTGGTACCATGTTTTTTATTTTTTTTATTTTTTTTTAATATTTTTTTTTTTACTTTTTCAATTTTATATAATATTTTTCTATTATCAGAATCATAATCTACAACCACAAAAATCCGCAGGTATCAAGTTTTTTCTTGCTCAAGTAACTTTTCACATTTCTGTCCACTATCTTACATTCACCATTTTGAATTTTGAAGATCTGAGATTAGATTCATATTCAGCGACCCCGAAACCCCTCTAGTAACAAATTTCACTTATTTTTCATGTGAAGAAAAATATGTAAAATGATTAAATCTACGTAAGCAGAATTTAAACGTACACAAATGATTTCTGAATTTCTCAAAAACGGGATCAGTTACGATTAAAGTAAACGTGGTTTTTTAAACTCGAATAGTATGCCAGTCATTCTGTACAAACGGTTTTGGTTGACATTTTAGTCGAGCTTAGACATGCTTCAAGCTCAGTGTGAATGGTACATCTTCACTTAACTTGCTTTTCTTTTCTCATATGCCATCTAATTAATTTAATTTCTCATATGCTCTGTAAACGATCTTTCAACTGTGCATCAAGTTCACTATCAGAACTTTCAGATGACATTTGTTTATTAAATTTTATCACATTTCCTCTTTCTGTACTAACATTTCTGGAAGTTTCTAATAAATCAAAATCTTCGTCATCTGAAACTGCTTTACCATCAGAATTGCATAAAACATCAACTGACTCACAATCACTAGGGATGTCTATAATCTCTTCGTCCTCCATTGATTGTTCGCAAACAATAATCAATTTAAAAAAAATTAAATTATATCGACACAATTACTTAGTATATATGAGTTAGAAAACATTGAATAAAAGTAACGACGAATTGAAAGTAGATTTACCGATCGTTGTTTGCAGTTACAAAAGGAAAAATATCATATACACAAATGTAATGAACAAACAATAAACGATAATTCAAAAATATTAACTTTAAAATAGATAGTGCATGGAAATGGTGAAAAAGATCGTATCCAGAATGAAAACAAATAAAATCGGTGTTCTGATTGTCACTTTGGTTTGTGAATGTAATATGCCCTAAACTATGTATGAATGATAATAATTATTACCTTTTGCATAAATGAAGATAAAAGAAGTTACAAACGTATAAAAAATGAAAATTGACAAGATCGGTATGGTCAACTTTGTTTACAGTTGCAAAACGAAAAATACCTTTGAAAGAAATGAGCACCTTGTTGTAAGAACAAGACCAAGAAACGATTTGTGGACTTGGCCAATGGAAGAAGGATTAAATTCTCTATTAGATCTGCGTGTGCACCCGATCTACATCGTAAACTATACCTATAGTTATGAACATCGGCTGCGCACGCAGTCCTTTTAAATGCAGAAATCGAATCCCCACTTCTTTTCTGAGCTAGGTCTAAGGTGCTTATATAATAACGAACAGTCTATAAATTGTAATTCTTTATTTTAGATTTTGACACAATAGCAAACATTTCAAAAATAGAATGTAAAAATTTTATATTTTTTTAAATTATTTTCACATTATTGGATTTGTGACGTAGTCACAGATCAAACCCGGTAACTGTAATCGAGGAGAGCGTTCCGGGGGAATCCTTCCCCCTATTCGCCGCTGCTCTCGCCCGCCGTACCGGGGATACGCTTTATGGAGGCTCGTGCCTCCCCGCCGTCGCTCCTCTAGTCAGTCGCTGTCGGGAGTTCCTTCTCCACAGACGGAGACGAGTGACGCCGGGACTTCTCTCTCCTTCTCTCCGAACGCAGAAGCCGAGCCGATTGACACGAGCCCGTATCTCTCTCTCTCTATCCGAAGGAGAAGCCGGTATGAGCGGGCAGCGCGACCGCCACGCTTCTCCCTCCTTCCACGGATCACCCCGACATCGGGCTCCGAGGTGGCGCCACTGCAGACCCGCCGAGGAGAAGAACGAGCGCGCTTCAAGAGTCAGTCGAGAAAAGCCCTTTGCGGAGTTGAGTCCAGCCCTTTGCTTAGTGGAGAAAAGTCCTTCGCGAGTCGAGTAAACCCCTTTACCCAATCCAGGACATTTTTCTCTCAGAGAGACATACCGCGCACCCGCGAGTAATAAACCCGTCGTCAGTGTATTACGTTCCTGTTGGATCCGCGAGCTAAGTGCCGCAGCAGCTTATTTACTCAGGATCCATTCAGGACCCGTTCTGGACCCGTTCTGGACCCGTTTTTGCTGGTCGTCATTTGGCGGGTTAATCAACCACCGTGAGTACCAGTATTACGAGAATTGTAATTGCGCCGCCGCACCCCACCCCCTTTTTTAGTTTGGTGTTTCGCTTCGCCCTTTTTGCTATTCTCGCGCCGCCGCGACAAGTGTTCCCCGGTTATTTCTTTATGTAACGATCCCCTTCGCGAGATTTGAGCCCGCGCCGTAGGCGACTTGTAACATATTGTACATGAGAATTTGCGGAAAATATATCGATATTAAATTAATCATTGTGTAAAATTTTTCGATTCCCCTTCTGAGGAGGGGTTATAAAATGGCTTCCCTGGTGGGGAAATCTAATAAGATTTCCCAAAATTTATGAACAGTTTTTTTTTTTGTAAATGGAAATTTGTGTCGGGAAAGTTCGCCGGAGAAAGTTGTGTCGTTTGAGAGTCGCGTTTTCCAGCTCCGACAGTACCATTCGCGCCCCCTCTTTTTCCCTTGGCGTAGCCATTAATATTAAGAATATGGTTATAGAGAAAGGAGGATAATTATACTTAATGTGTTTCCTTTTCCGTCCTTGGAATTTTCTTCGCTACTCCTCTTCCTCTGTCAATAAATATTGCGATCCCATAAGCTGGCCTGGAGATAGCGTGACGTCATACGACGTCCGCATTTTTGTCCCGAACCAGACTCCCAATTCCGAGTATTATTGAATATTAATTATTGAATAATATTAATATAGTATTGAATTTCGAGAGATTATAAAATCTATTTTCTTTTTGGTATTTTGAGTTCAAATCGTTTTCATGTTCAAACAATTTTTGCATAAATAATTTTTGAGTTTGAATTTGCACCGTTTGAAAATAATTAATTACTTATTTAAAATATTATTTCGAAATTGTATATCATAAAGATAATCACTTTTCAGAAATTGAAAACAACTTCGAAAATAAATAGATTTAATCTCCAGTAATTTATGTGTGAGCTTTGGAAACAATAACAAAGCAGTAAATTGCGTCAGTAAACAATAGATTCCTTTCAGCGTATTCCGAGAAGTTATCGGGAACGACCTTGTTTACGTTTCTTCCCAACCGATCTCCCTGAATATTGCGATGTGGATTTATGATTGTAATAGTTCGTTGCATGAATAATACGAATGTATACTTGTGTTTATCTTTTCAGCATTTATTATTCTCTCTATGGTCTTCCCCCGGCATCCGCCTACGGGCCGATAATTACGTTGGCCTAAGCAAGTGTTGTCGTCCCTGGAATAACTAATATTTGAAAATACCGGGAAATAAATTGCGTACTTTTCCAGTTATTTTTCAACGCTCGTTTATAATATTTAGTAACTTTAAACTTAATTCGCTAATTTGAGTCGGGTACGGAATTTAGAATTCTTTTTATCAAAATAAATTTTCCTTTCAATTCCGATCTAGTTTTCCAGATTCAATTTAATTTTAGGAAACTTCAGAAAAGTTTTAGTTTGTCTTACAATATTGAGGAACGAAGTTTAAATTCAATTAATTTTGAGGTTGTGTCCCGTTTTTCGATTTAATAGCAAATCTCCCGGAAGAGTTAAGTTAGTTCGGAACACTCAATTTACAACGTTTTAACGACTTTCGCGATTTCAGGTACAGGACTTCCCCCTCCCCTTGCAGCTAATCATAGAGAGACACGCCGCTCCGGCAATTAAGTCGAAATAAGTTTCGATTGATTTATTATGTAATGAGATAATTAATATACTTAATATATATTGTATGTACCAGTGCGGCAACCCGAAAAATTTTCTAGCACATCCGTCCTATCGCGATGCGCGATCCCCTACCCTTCGCGGTTTGGATTATTGCAACCGTTGTTTAGGTATCGACTATAAAAGATAACAGTCGCGCACCTCTGTAAATAAAAAGCTTTGGAATCTGGGAACCCCCCCCCCCTTTTTCCTGATTTTTTGTTGTTGTTGCTTTTGCCCTTGCTCTTATTCTGCGCCTATTTTGAGAGCTTTTGGCTATCGGCCCGCGGAGGCCGAAATTGCATTTTCTTTATGTTTCTTTTTGTTTTTTTTTTGGTAACGTGAGTAACGCGTTCCCTTATTTTCTGGCTACCCAGGCGTTTATTTTATAATATTTCGCTCTGTCTCGACTATCAAACATGCATATATAACAAGGGTACATAGGGAACCCTGATTGTTGCCCCAGTATCATGGACAATATTTTGAGGTCCCCGCAAATTAGCCATACGGGCTCCGTACACTTTATTTTTTGTAGGAGAATTTCGATGTTAGAGTATTTTTCTTTAAGAACAGTTAAATGAGCCAGATGCATAGGAGGGTACTTGTTTGTATTGTGGAAGAGAACTGCTTTCGGGCTTCCCTTGGACGATTCAATGTATAACCTGTATTCTTGTGACTTATACAAATTTTGTACGAACTCGTCAATAAGTCCTCTTACATGTGCACAATACGTTATGTCTCATTCCTTCAGCAGAATCTCCGAAACGTTTCTTCTCGGTGTCAATAGAATGTAATATTAACGTTCCATTGAAGTGCATTATACTCTTTCAGGTTTGATGCCAGCATTTCCGCTGCGACCTTGGATAGACCTGGATTTCTAAAAATGTAATTCAGTGCAGCTTGTGAGATATTTCTTGGAGCCGGCTCTGAACCATCAGGAACATATTCCACTTCACTCTCCGAACTTACTTCACGCTTGTCTTCT
Source organism: Trichopria drosophilae (assembly GCA_030407085.1). NCBI lineage: Eukaryota > Metazoa > Arthropoda > Insecta > Hymenoptera > Diapriidae > Trichopria > Trichopria drosophilae. The sequence continues at coordinate 63,411,873 of CM059587.1, forward strand.
TCATATTCTATTTTCGACACTAATTCGGGCTCCATAACAAGACTTTGTATATGGCTATTCCGTCAATCCTCACGTACAAGAACTTTAAATAATTTTATCTATGGTCGCTGTGCATCCTCTATATTTTTTTTATTTTATTTATTTCGTTCACAATGTTCATGCAATAGTAACAGTTACTTTTTACATGACGATCCATATGATCTGGGGGGAAATTGCGAAGGTGGCCATGATTTGAACAGCAGCCCTCTACCAGGTCAGTACTTGCATACAAGGGATTGGTTGTACGCGGGGTCGCCAGCTCCCAAAGGACCGAAGCCCTTCCCTGCATGCTCTCACTGTGCGCCCGCTAGGCGGAACGCGACTTTTCTGTGGCATTCACAGCTTTGGCGCCTCTCTCTGACGACGGTCTATTCTTATCTTGCGCACTGAAAAGAGCGCGCCTCATCCGCCGTGCCGGAGGTTATGCTTAATTTTGCGAGTCCTCAGACCCAGGGACTTCCGCCTTCCGGTTCAACAAAAGCCCCACCGTGGGACCCGAGCCTTAAAGCCACAGAGCCGGATAAGGGTCGATCAACAAATACGAGGTGACAATGTACATAAATAGTACTAAAGGCCGTTTAGCAAAAGTAACTTAATTTTATTGGTTTTCAAAATAATGTGTTTTCACCGTGTTGCCGTACGATCGGGTCAACGGAATGTAGAATGGTCCAAGGATCGGAAGAACGGAACCGTAACCCGGAACACATAAACCGCTCAATGCACTTAATTAATATGTCATATATTTACATAAACTTGAATTACAGAGTTCAATGGTAGAGTATGAGTAACCGAATAAGCACCGCGTACGTTACAATTGACTACTCGGATGTTTGTCTTGAAATCGATAAAAGTGTTATCGCGAACCGTCGTTGATCGAAACCCGCGGAGAACAGAGCGTGTTTCTGGGCGGAAGCGAGCTGAAAACAATCATAAAAATAGATGGCACTAGTAGTATCGATGGCGCTAATTAGTACATTGGTGGGAACAAAATATTAATAGGTGGCGCCAACGAAGCAAGATTAACTATGCGATACATCAATAAGCGGTTATTAATAAACGAGGACCCGCGAAATCAAAACGGCCCTGAACGCGATGTACAAAACGCAACACACAGAGTTATGAATTTTTAAATTTTTAAGGTCCATACTGAAAATGCGGTAAAATTACGGGACAGAAAATACAAAGTTAACGTATTTTCTTTCAAAATGCTTATATTAAATTTTCTTCGTTTGTCTTTAACCCTTTCAGTCACAGGCGGACACCAGTGCCCCACCTAGATGCTATCGATTTTTTAAGGTTTATGAACAGATAGTTATCGATTTCGATGCGGTTTTTTTGTTCCTGGCTTTCCTAAGACTCCAATAAGTGTTAAAAAAAAATAATATTGCAAAATTATTTAAAATAATTATTGTTAATAACAAATTAGTACCAAAAAAAGGCATCATTTTCAAAAGAAATTCATGCCAGGAAGAACTAATCGCTATTATTATTTGAAATTTGGTATGCCGGAGTTTTTGATGTCGCTGATTACGAATCCGGTGTCAGATTTTCAAAATTCAAAATGGCGGATCCAATATGGCCGACAAAAATTTTGAAAAATTACAATTTTGTCTAATATTTGATATATAGGGGTTTTGGAGGCAGCTGATTACGAATCCGGTATCAGATTTTCAAAATTCAAAATGGCGGATCCAATATGGCCGACTGAACGTTATCGGTAACTCATTGTTTCGATCATCGCTACGGCCCTGTCAAAATCAAATGCGACATCACATATCGAGAATTCTTCTTCCGCCGCCCCTTCATCGCAGAGAGAACCGCGTCATCTAGATCATCTCCCAAAGATAAGTTTACCGGTGTTTGCAGGTAAATATACAGAGTGGGCGAAATATTACGTTCCTCAAATCCCTAACCGGGAATCTCTATGGCCACACATACAAGGCTTGCCGTTGGCCGATGACAATTCCATCGCAAATGAACCAGTTCAAATGATCATTGGTGCTGACTTATACGGGTCATTGCTTTTGGATGGGTTAGCTCGCGGTCTGCCAACTGAGCCTGTGGTTCAAAACACTGTCTTGGGTTGGGTGTTATCGGGTCCAGTCTCTATCTGAAACGCAGGCCAAAATATGCCGACTGTCCTGCATTGTATAGATAACAATGCACTCCATGCCTCGTTAACTAAGTTTTGGGATCTCGAAGATATTCCCACTGCTTGTAAATATTCTTCGAAAGAAATACAATGCGAAGACCACTTCGCATCAACCCACTCGCGAACTTCTTCGGGACAATACGTGGTTCGCTTACCGTTCAAAACGAAACCGCCTATTCCCACCGGAGCCTCTCGATTTGCAGCTGCTCGATCGTTGGCAGCACTCAATCGCCGATTTTCGCGTGACTCTGACATGCATCAGCAATATTCTGCATTTATGGCAGAATATGAGGCACTCGGCCACATGGTCAGAGTCCCCCCTCCCTCTAAGGAGAATAACCGAGTTGTGTACCTCACACATCATCCCGTTATGAAGGCTGACAGCGCCACCACGAAGCTCCGGATGGTGTTTAATGCTTCGGCCCTTACGACTAACTTTACGTCTTTTAACGGTCATCTGATGGTCGGTCCAAAACTTCAGTCAAACCTGTTCACAATTTTGTTGCAATGGCTCACGTACCCATTTGTATGTATAGCTGATCTTACGAAAATGTATCGGCAAATACAGGTTCATCCCGACGATCGAATCTATCAACAGATTCTCTGGATGATAGACAATCTGCTTCATGATTTTCAACTGACCACTGTCACATACGGTACCGCGTGCGCTCCGTATCTCGCATTGAAAGTCGTTCAGCAATTAATTTTAGATGAAGGTCATGCCTTCCCCCTCGGATCCGAAGCATTGCAGAGATGTAGATACATTGATGACTTTTGTGTCTGTGCGAATGACGTTCGTACACTCCTGCGAATCAAAGCCGAACTCTGCGAGTTACAACGAGTGCTTCAACAAAACTATTTGGCAGTTCGCCCCACAACACGTTTTTTGGCATCCAACATTATAACCATTGCAGCATATCTTGCCACCTGCATTTTTAATGAAGGTTTTCAACCTATTTTAAAAATTATGAGCGTCATGGGAATCACCATGTGCCCAAATGCCCACAATTTCGCTTGCACTCGCGACCAAGAGCGTATCGCAGTCGCGGAGCGGTGATCGACATATCAGTCAGTGGAAGAAAGAACTGCCCGAAAAAACGAAAGTTGCAAGATCAGATCAATTTTGAGGGTATACTATATGGTCCTGGATAACTGATTAGCTGTAAGTACCCAGATATAAACATTTATCGAAAAAACTGTACATAAAACTTTAAACGCGTTTTCTGGAAAACTACATTTTTCGAGCAGTCAATTTTTAACGAATCTTAATGTGTTTTTTTAAATACGCGTAATTAAATTGTTCATGGAATGGATTATACTTACATGGATAGCTTATATATTGGATTTTTTATCGACGAAAAAGTGAAGAAAATTTTCAGTAAAAACGTCCCTAAATTTTTTCAAATTTTGTTATTTTTTTATTCAATTTCAATAAAAGTAATCTATTCCATAACCACACTCCTACTAAACAAGAAAAAAGCAGGATTCTTATTTCGTGCATTGGCCTACGTCGCCCTGTGTCCTGCTTCCGGAAATGCTTTAAAATTTTTGAAATTTTTACAAAATCATCTTTAAAATATCAGAAATATACCTGAAAATTTTGAAGTACCTATGTTTTTTTCTTTGTCCAAAAAAAATTCCTGAATATTGCCTATTTTTTGACACAACTAACGAGAATGGACCCTTAATCTACAAGTAAAGAATGCATTCTTTCTGAAAATAGTACCATTTTGAACTATTTGTTAATTAACAACTGTTCAACTGTTTTTTTTACACTTGCTTATATCTAGACAACCGTATAGAAACAAGAAATTATATATTTATTGATAAAAAATCAATTTAAAAAATAAAAAACTGGTAAAATGTAAGTGGATATCTAAGAAAACCATCATGACGCAAACGGTTAAATAATACCTTGCTCGAGTGCCCGATGCTTAATAATAGTTCCTTTCCATTATATCAATGCGTTGTGTAATAACGATGTTAAATCGGGATTATAATTATTATGAGAGAAAAGCGTAAGGAACGGACCTGAGTGCTTGGGTGATCCCTTTGCACTCCTCCTATTGGAGTTAGAAGCAGAGTCAGGGTCGGCTTTACGTAGCGCCTCGCATCGCCGCCCAGAGAGCGGCAACCGCCGCGGCATCCATGTTGGCGACCCCGTCCTCTGTGGCGATCTGCACCCTCCTCCAAAATGCTACTCTGCAAGTAAGTGTCCAGAGGCCGATTTCTTTTCATGCTGCCTCTGTGCTTACCTCTACGCCACGCTTTTGTGGCTTTGGTTTCCAGGGTGATGTGGAGAGGCTCAATACCCAGAATCACGCCCGGGCAGCCGTATGATACCTCTGAGAATGAGACGACTCAATTTTTCTAAAACTTTAACCGATGTGACCAAGGAGGACCTTGTCCACCACACCAACGACCCGTATATCAGCCTTGGCTTCTGGATGGCCTCGTAGATCCACAGCATAGTTGCCCGTTTTATTTCCCAGTTGTTGCCAAGGCCTTTCCAAGTCTGCAGTTTTCAACTTATGAGCAAAAGGATTCCCAACTGCCCTTTTGGGCCTTTCGGACCGATGCTCTATAATCGTCCCTAGCTTTCACATAGGTGTCCCAGGCCTCCGGATTAGTATTCTGCCTGAAAAATTTCCTAATATTACACCTTTTAACTTCCAGCGATCGATTCCACCAGATTACCCCTTTACCTTTAATGGGGGTCTCCTGACAGCACTTTTCGAAGGCTCTTATAATGCCTTCACTGCATTTATCCGTCGTCCTCTCGACCGTTAGAAGGTCCTTAATCCTTCTAGGCATGTCTTTGAGGTTCATGTACAGATCTTTTTTGAATCTCTCCCAGAGTGTCTACCTGGTACTCTTGATGAGTGCCACCGTAGTATTAATTTCAACGGACAGTTGAAACTCTTTAGTCATATGGTCAGACAATGATGGTATGTCACTGACTCTCCAATTCTCGATCCTGTCGAGAAAACTTGAGCTACAAATCGTGAGGTCTAAGGTTGGCCTACTGCCGGTATTTCGAATATCCAGATTCGTCGTGACCAGATACTCGACCAGAAATTGCCCCCGTTCATTCGTATTTGAGCTCCCCCACAACTGGTGATGTGAGTTTGTATCACATCCCATTAGCAGTGGGAAACCTTTCCACTGGCAGTAGTCCACTAGCTTCTTCACTTCAGCCGGTCTATTTGATATGCTCCTTCGGCGGCAAGTTCCGTCCCTAGGAGATCTCTGGTTTGTTGGTTCACCGGTACGAACACAGTCACCCCGGCATTGCAAAAGGATGCCTCGATCCTTGGCCATTACTACACCGAAAGCTTTTAAGCCCCGTCGGCGAATGAACGGCCAAACGATCGAGGTACTCCCTAGTGCCCTCGGCCTCAGGTGCCGTCGTTCACTAGCAAGACAACTAGGGCTTTATTCATCCGTCTGGCCGGTGCCCCCCGTTGCAGCCTTCCTGGCTTTCTTGGGCGGTTGCTGCCCGAAAGGGGCAGTCTCAGTTGAGACCTCTCTTCGGAGTGTCGTCACCGCAGGGTTGTCATCGTTTATGTCCGGCCACCAGAGGCTGCCGCTAGACACAGCTTTTCTTTGCGGAACCTTTTAATTGCCGCTCCGCAAATCCTCTTCCTCTTTAGTTCAATCGGCGTCGAATCCTGGGTCGTCACACTTTCTTGTGCGAGCGCGGCCGCTGTGAATTCGACACCGGTTCTATATTCCGTTTAGTGGACTAGGCGCGTTCCGGTCACCGAAGCGTCCGTTTCGACCTCCATAGCCGCCAGGCCGTCTGGTTTTGTTTTGTTTTTATTCGACGCATCCATTTTTAGTCCCATAAGAAGCTAGGGAAGTAGTCTTCCCCCATAGAGCCCCGCGTGCACAAGTGAGGCAACTTAATACGAGGGGTGGCGTCTGGTGACCCAAGGGCCGTTGTGAGACACCTTCATAACCCGGGTGCCAAGACACCCAACCGGTCGCTTGGATGACAAGTCGATCCCCGCAGTAGGCTGGTTTCCGGTACGGCTTTCTAATACCTTCTGACTTAGGGGCTGTCTCTTCTTAGCTGGACCTCAGTCGGCAGAAACGAAGTGACGGTTGCCCGTCTCCCGCCTGGCCTAACCCTAGATCGGCCGCCTGACGGCGGCGTCCTCAGGTTGTTTGTTTATCCCCCTAGGCTCAACCACCTTTCGGGGTCACCGTCCCTGGAGAAGAAATGTGTTGGCATCAGACATTCAGTCACCTCGTATTTGTTGACCGAGCATTACCCGCCTGAAGGCTCTAAGGCTCGGGGCCCATGGCGCGGAGCCAGGATACGCCCGGACCAACACGAGACCCATTCTTCCGGTAGTTTCGACCAATCTATCTCAAGCTCCTGGGTGAGGAGGGGACCTTTCTAATCCCCACGACACTCTGCAGGGTCGCACCCAAGTTGCATTGCAACTCACACATCGGAGAAAGCGAGACCTTTCAGACCCTGGGAGTACCATTTTCTTTCCAGTCCCAGCAGAATGATCCTAGCCCAGCTCACAGGCTTTTGAAACCACTACTCGCGCGAGTCCAACACGAATGAATTAGAGGAACCCCGAAGCTTGGAACAGCCCCCGCGAGTACCATTTATTATGACCTCGTGAGACACTGCGAGGACTGGCCATAATTCAAACACCAGCCCTCTACCAGTTGAGTACTTGCCTAAGCGGGATTAGTCGCCCGGCTCGAAGGAATGCGGGGTCAGCAGTTCCCGAAGGACCGAAGCCCTTCCCTGCATACTTGGCATTAGACATATATGAACCTGAGCTTGGGCACGAAATTGTGTCACAGGCCTCAGGTTCACCCCTGACCCCCGTGCTCGGACGCCTTCCGGCGTCGCCGTACCCGAGGACCGGAGTTGTATGTCAATTTCAGCACTGGTGGGTTTCGCTCCCACAGCAGCTACAAGCTCCTGAGACAGCTAGAGGGAGTAAATCGGGATCCTTCCGATCAAAGCTAAGATACTAGATCGGCTGGCCCATACTTCATAATTCACTACTCTGGGTTTGACAAGTGGATTGCATAGGTTTGCTATAGCCAAAAGTACTGTGCAAAAAGCTGACGTTTCAACATCTTACGGATACTATCAACATCTACGATTGCCAATGGGAGTTAAGAATATCTCGAGAGACAATTTAGAATAACAAGAATTTTCAACGAACAAAAATTACATACATAGCGGTATGGATAATTGAAAATAAATTTAACATTTCGTTCCCTCATTCGAATCGCAAAATTGTTAAACTAAGTCGCAATTTCTGCTACAGATGATGAATTGTTTACAAGGAGGCAGTAGAAATTAGAATGCTCACTTTTGGTGCATATGCGCAAAAAAGTAAATTATTTCAAATTTAACTGATATAGTGTTGGGATATATCTTGTTAAAACAATAGTATCAAATATTAAGTGCAAAATTGTAATGTCGAAAAATACCGCTCGATGCACGGACGTAAGAATTTGACTTTACGCACTGGTCCTATCCAATCGCATTAAATAGCGGTGCGTAAAATTGCATTTTACACCCTTGTATCGAAAAATACTTATTCTCTTGTTACGATCCGATGGTAGTAACAGCGCGAGTGGTGGATTCGGATTCTTAATTAAAATCCACAACGTTTATTCTTTGCACGCCGTCCACCAACTGACTTCTCCGATGCGGTCTCGAAACGAGAGCGCAGCGGAGTTCGTCGTCGGATTTCTTTCCAACCGTGTGATTATGTTGAGGGTGCCCTTCCTTCGCTCGGCTTCACCGTGCGAGGATGCACTTCGTGCATATTCTCGCGTTGGATAAATGACAGTCAGCTTATTTATTGAAACAAATGATACAATATGGGTAGGACGGACGCTACATACCAGCGGTACGTAACACTGGTCTCGATTACCTGTGACTTTGTAAAAAATAATGTATAATTTAAATTAATATAATTTAATAGTTTTCATGGAATTACATATATTATTTTTATTTAAACAAAAGCTTGTATTCATTTGTTTCGCCAATTCAACGAAGTAGAGACACATTTAAAGACGCGCAAATATGAATTTTTGGAAAACAAAAAAAATCTGTAATAAATAATTAAAGTGATAGACTTCAGTTTTTAAAGAAGTTTCCGAAATGACCGGGAAATTTCGCATTGACCCGGGAAAAAAACTGGTTTCAGAATCTTGTGATGAATCGTTATCCTGTTACAGTATCAAAGAGAGTTCATTGGTTTTAGATTATAGGACACATTTTACAGTCTTAATATTTAACAAGTGGAATAAAACTTTACTGGTAATGTGCAAAGGAATTAAGGTGGATGAAAATTCTTTTTAAAATAAGTATGTGTTCAAGACTGAGTCATGTCACATACATACAATAATCCAAAAAGCGTAAACACCCTCCGGCTCTCTAATAATATTTAAAAAATTAAATTTGTTATGTTTAATTTCTGCTCTTTCTACATCTACGTTTAATTTATTTGAGTTCATTTTCCCATTGTTCAATCAGATATATATCATATATTATTTAACAAGAGCTTGATAAGTCTTAGTACTTATGATAATGTCAACATGAAATAGTTTTAAATTGTTCAAAATAGTCAGGATTACTATTTTAATCGATTAAAACCGAACAGAGCTGTTACCTTTTAACTAATTCACTAGGTAGTGCGCACCTTGATTTTCTGCGTTTGGTAGAATTCACATCAGGTATGAAAAAATTGGACCGGCAAAAATTGCACTCACCACGCTTCAATATCAATCCAATAATACTCAACAAAATTTGTTTTAGAATTTTTCATCGAGAGCTTTGCAAGATAATGCTATTTGAGTATTTTATTTCAATCGCGCAAAATAAAAGTATAAAGTACGAGCTGCAGAGTGTTATCAAATTCTTTGTACGGAAACATCCTAGCTAAAAAATATTTCGTGTAAGTACGAAGAAGTTTTCAGTAAAATTTCAAATTATTATGTTGTAAAATCCGTATATTATTTATTATTGAGTATCATTATCGATAAATCGCAGCTACTAAAATATACAAAGTGGCAGGCCGTTATGGCTACAATATCATGCATTTCATACATAATTAGCTTTAACGCCGATAGGCTATTTGTGGATCACGCTATAGAACTTGACTTTCCTGCACTACATTAGGAGCATAGCAATCGTGAATGCGCTCAATATATATGGATGTTCTATTCGTTACATTCGAATTCGTCATTGCGAATTTTAAAAAATCCTACCATGAAAATAGATTGAAAGTATGTGTCATGTTTTTCATAAAGGCTGCTCGACCTTTAACCGATTCCTTAAAAGAAGCTACATCTCTATATGTGACGCGTTCTGAAGAAAGGGACCTAAGCGTCCGAACGATAATTATGCAGGAGAGGGAAAAGATATGCTACCAACGGCTCAATTTTCAATGTTTTGCGCTGAAATTTTAAGCATATCTTCCTAACTCGAGTTAGTAGTGTACAGAAAGAGAGTAAGAGAATATCGGAAACACTGCGCCGCCGTCTTGCCTCTTCTTTTCCCTCTCCTCATAATTGCCGTTCGGACGCTTAGGTCCCTTTCTTCAGAACGCGTCACATATGTTTATAAGCATTTTACAGAAAATTAAAAAACACTTTTGTCAAATACTGCATGTTTTAATTGTCGTGCGATTTTGTACTCTTTAAAAATCCGAGGATCCTTCCAGTTAGATACAATTACGAACAACTCGTTGCTGAAATTTGACAAAAATGACACCACTCGCCACATCAAATCCTATTTGTGATTGTGTAAAGTTGGTTGGTCAAGTTGTTATAATTTTGGAGCCAAAGAATTATTATCCTCAAATTTAATAGTAGACCTACAGACAAAAAGATATATCCTGCAATGCAATCATAGCTGTGAAGAAAATATGCCCTTTTTGCTGTTCGAAAATAGGCCCTGGCAAAACTCATAAGTGCATAAAAGCTGCAAAAGTTCAAAATTTATATAAGTCAATTAAAACAAAAGAACAAATATGTGGCTGGGTGTTAATGGAAAAAGATTCAGATGTTAGTGCGACAACTGAATTAGCAAGTTCTGGTAGCCCTCTTATAGTTAGTGTGGGATCATTTGCGAAGAAAATCATCTTTGCCAGGGCAACCAATCAGGGGGGTGAATGAAGGAGAGAAGCTAGTCATCGGTTCGGTACACTTCTGATGGGATGGGGAGGAAAAACCCACCACCGGAGACAAAGCTTCTGGTGGATTTCTGTGAGGTAAAAGAATTCCCGCTATTTCTTGTCTGTGATGCGAACTCACACCACGTAGGGTGGGCAGCTCTGATGTCAATCGAATCTTTTAGAATATTTAATATTGCTAAACTACTAATCTTGATATTCTCAATAAGGCTCGACACCTAGGGTTTGGGACTCAAGAAGAGAAGAGGTGATTGATCTTTCTGTGTGCTCAAAAGATCTAAGAAGTACAGATATATATAAGTAACAGTTTGAAATAAAAACGAGGTCGAACAAACAGGCGAAATGAATTAGAAATCCAAAGAGCACGTATTGGTCGGGCTTCGCTAGACAAGTGGAAAAGGAACTTAGGAATTTCCCGAAGCGCTCCTGCGATACCATGCCTCTAGAGAAACGAGCGGAGAAGTTGAGGGAGGCCCTAATTAGAGCCTACCACAATAACTGCAGGCCCGTTATGGTGAAGCCAGGGAGTTCTAGCAAATGGTGGTCCCATTAATTGGAAAACCGTCAACAGAGAACAAAACAACTCTTGCAAAATGGCTAAAAGATTGGGGACAGAACACTCCTGGAATAATTTCAGGAAGACGACAAGAGAATGAATACAGAACGGCGGTAAGACAGGCTCATCATACCAGAGTCCGAATACAATTAGGGAAGCAGCCAAATTGGATGAGCTACATTTTAAGAACCTGGTTGCAATACTGGGAACAGTAAGACAGGGGGAGCTTGAGTGTGGTATCGGTCGAGGAGGCGCTGGCCTGCCTCATAGAGAAGCTCTTTCCCGGCTTTACGGAGCTGGGGGTGGGTGTAGCGTTGAGGCTGCTGGCGGGAGGGAAGGGGATCGCTCTTTTAGCCCCTTCAATTCTCCCGGACAGGATGGCGTGTTCCCGGCTCTTCTTCAAAGGATTCGTTCGTCGAAGAGATACATCCTCTCGAGTTGGAAGGAATCCAAGAATGCAAGGTAGTCTTCATACCAAAAGCAGGTGGGAACGGAAATACCCAAGGATTTTCGCCCTATCTGTCTCACATCCGTTTTATTGAAGTTAATTGAGCGATTAGTGGATCGGCATATTCGAGGTTGGTCCTTCAAGAAGAAGATCTGTATAGGGATCAACATGCATAAAGAGCTGCTGGATTCTCTACGAAAACGGCATTACGCAGGACAGTCATATTGGAATGTAAAGGCTTAAAGTGTACCCACAAGTGTTAATCTCAAGGATACATAAAATGCTCTCCGACAGTAACATTGTGATGACGAAGGGGAATGCATTTCTTTACAGCGCAATTAGCAAAGCCTATTCCCAGGGAGGGCGGAGAGGGTGTATTATCACCACTCCTGTAGATTCTCGTGGTAAACGAGTTGTTATTACTTTTACAAAATTCCGGCTACCACGCCTTGGGGTATGCGGACAATATACTTATTATTGTTCGAGGATCTTTCCTGGGCCTGCTTCAGGGCCTAATGCAAAGGGCCCTAAACCTGGTCGGTCGATAATATAGAAGGACAGGTCTATCGGTTAATTCTGACAAAACGGAAGTCATTATATTTACCAGAAAATACAAGTGAAATCGCACGTGCCAGCTGGGGCTTAGCCGGTGATGATGAAGTAGATATTTCAGGCCATACTGAAACCGAAACTAACCTACGCCTCGGCAGTGTGGTGACGTCGATCGGATCAAACGACAGCCAAAGCGCAACTCGGAGAAGATCCGAGGACTAGTTCTTAGACGACAGAAGCGTTGGGGGCTCTACTGGACTTAGAGCCATTCAACCGGACGCTAAAAGCGGGGGCACTCACGGCTACAAGAAGAATATATTGATACGGATGGAAGGTAGGAACGAAACATACCCGCCTTCCCTCCGGATTAGTTACGAACAACATACTGTGCAGGGTCTCGAACAAAACAGTCACAGCCCAGTATCTGTTTGATAGGCGGTACAGTGTGAACCTGGACAACCAAGTAGATTGGGAGGACTTACTGCATGCAAACCCAGCAATCCTGCAGACCCAGAGAGGTGGAGCTATGGTTCACCGATGGATCCAGAAAAGAATGAAGCTCCGGAGCAGGGGTAGATAAAACAAACACAGGCATGAGCTTCACTTTACCCTTAGGAGGCCTAGTCACGTTGGAGCATGCTGAGCTAATGGCCGTTATCCACTGTGCCTACAAAGCAACAGAGTACGGTGCAGGTCGGAATATCTGGATCTGTTACGGAACGCACGGCATATACTCCGTAATTGGCGATCTTGAATAATCGGTGAACGTATTGTAGCTAATAATATGAAAACCCACGGAGCGCATTACCGCGACCATAAACGCGCAGTGCACGTAAGTTTAGTATATAACATCCATTTCTCGTATAATAAATTATCTAATATATTTGGCTAAGATATATTTTAATTCGTTATTTAGTAACCTTTAAATAATGTCAAAATTTTGGGATTGAAGATATCAATTCTTAAATATTGTCGGAAAAAAATATCAACTTTCAAATACAATTTTGAGAAATACTATTTACGACAACATTTAAGAAATAAACTTCAACCACCACGAAGGACGTTGTTTTGTTTTCCTGTGAGTATTCGGGGAGCGGGTATATTTGCAAGGGCGAAATAACAAAGCGCATCGTTACGAACATCTAGTATTCCGTGGTTAATGAAATATGAAGGGAACGGTTTAATATTATATATTAATATATAATAATATATTAGGCGAGAGATGGAACTATCAGTGGAGGGAGGGAGGGGGGTACTCTCGCGCGACTGCCTTCCCTTGCACCTTTTATGGAACCTTTATGGACGCATTCAAGGTACAATTGCAGTTGCGGCAATATAGGAACAACAATTTTGATAATCGTTTAAATTGGGATGATTATAAAATCGACATTGATATATCGCGTTCTACTATATCGATTAATTTTGGACCAGGTTTAATCGCCATAAAAAACAATAAAAAATATAAGGCCCAATAAAACTTTCAACAGGGCATTATGATAACCACAGGAACGAATGATGCGTTCTCGCACAGTGCTTTGAAGGTAGGTGAGCTGTAAAGTCAGTAAAATACATGGTTATTATCTTTATAAATATTATTGTATGAAAAATGATGTTTGGATGTAAAGAAAAAACTTTTCCTTCGAAAGTTATTCATTCAATCCTACAACGGTATATCGTAGCGAAGAATCTTCTTATTTTTTAAAATTAAAAATCTACAATGATTGAATGATATTTAAATTAATTTATTGCAATAATTTTTCGTGGTTTTGTGAGCAGCGATCCTATCAGTACTAATCAGTCCAGCCCAGGCCACCAAAAGAGATACATCACGTCGTGTGTTTGAAGGTTAGAAAGATATAAATAAATAAATTAGAAGCGGTTTTTACAAATTAATAAGATAATTACGGGTGTATCTGAAGGATTAAATAAAAGTCTAAACGGTTATTAGTGATTCTTAGAAGTGAGATAATTATATAAACTGCACAAAAATGTGACAATCAGTTTGATAGTCGGGACGACCGACGGGCGATTCAGCGAAGCTGAATCGAAGGAACGGCAGGGTGGGGACGACCCGCGCAAACAAGATGGCCGCCGCAAGGAAAATTGAGCGAAATAAGGGAGTGTACGTGTGCACATGACAAAACTGAGCGATTCCCGAATCTCGATCGAACTTCAATATGGCGGTCTATATCGTAGCTGTCAGATGATGAAATAGACGTCTATATTTGTTGACATTTGTTTCATGCCGTGACAATATAAGAATATAAATAAAAGTAATTTATTCAATAATTGCGTACTGGATATTGAAACGGAAAAAGTAATTAAATTAGTATTTTTTTATTGACAAAATACCAGAATTAAGCGGCCTAATTCTCATAACTCGGTGGATGCTCGTACGGCCGTAAGTTTTGTCCAACAGGAGAGTAATGGAGAGAGGCAATAATAAGACGCAGAAGAGCAGAGGTCTCAAAATATCTCCCTGATAGACACCTCTTTGGAATTGAACCAGTCTAGTACGCTTGCCCGATGTCATGACAAAGCGCGTTGTCCAAAGAGGCTTCAGGACTTCTGCACTTCTCACTATGTTTGGGTGCACATGGGGGTGTTTGAGCAACAAGCTTAAAAGCTCGTGCGATGTTGAATCATACGCTTTCGTGGAATCCAGCCAGGCTATTGATAGGTTCCGCTTGTACTGGACTGAGTCCTTACAAACACATCTGCTGATAAGCAAATTGTCCTTGCAGCCGGATACACGCATTTTGCAGTCTCGTTGTTCTACTATCCGCTGCCAAACCGGTTTAACGGCTTTCTCAATAGTTTCAAACGTTCAAGCTATTAGTGAACCATTTTTATAACGTATTGAGACACGTGATTAGTCTACGGTTTTTCGGATCAGACAAGTCTCCCGATTTTGGGATTAGTGTCCTTCGGCCCTCCATCAGCCAGTGTGGAATGGGTTGGTCTCAATTTATATAAGAAGAGAATATTCGGGTCAGGTGTTGATGGGCAGAAGTGAACTTCTTCCACCAATAGTTGTTAATTCCATCCCAGCCCGGCGAGAAGAATATCCTGACTCTTTTGATGGCATTAATCACCTCTAATGCACCGACGGGTGGGCAATCTTTACTTTGTTGTGCGAGTTCGTCACACAACTCGGTAAAGATTTCAACACCTGGATTGTCTGCATTAAGCCTCGACGTTTTTTCATAGATGCTCCCTCAGAATTCTACAACCGAGGCCATCGACGGAAACTCGCGTGAGGCTGCGATACGATGTTTGAGGAGGTTGGACGGTTTCCACCAAAATGTTGCATTTTGTCGAATTCCATCCTCCCGTCCTTGCAGCCTCTTTTTGACCTCCGCAAAAACGCGAATTTTATCCGCCAAACATTGCTTGATGTTGAGCAACTTCAGCTTGTTCAGTGTGGGATAGTACTTCCTCAGTTGTTGCGCGAACGTCTTGACTTTAGCCGTAAATAAACGGCCAGATGTTACATAGTCGATCACACACTGAATTCGGGAAGCAAGTTTCCAGGTCAGTCCAATTTTGCCGTTCAATTGAGACACGCGTTTTGTAATCTGTCGGCTCCCCGATTTCTGCGTCATATTTCGGGCGGTCACCAGATCACTCGCAGCCTCATAAACGGCACAATTGACTTGCCAGAGGTCGCAGTTGCATGTCGCCTCGCTGTTGCGGACAGCTGTCCTCTTAGCAGCATATTAGATCTTTCCTGAGATCCTCCGTCCACCGATCGTCTGTGGACATTTGACTGTCATCGTCCCGGGATAACCCTTATAACCCCTTCACCTGGGGACTGGGCTGCATCCAAAACAGCCGGATGGTTATAAGTTCTGCACGTTCGATTTTATGTAAACCGCATGTACAGGGAGTATGGGCGTGAGCCCTACTCCCCGTTGTTATGAATCTCTCGTTGTTCTCTAAGAGTCCGAGACCCACCGGATTTAAAAAGCACCCGTGGAGATCAGAGTAGGCCATTTGAAAATATAGGCTATATGTTCCGCTTCGTTTCCTTTGAGCCCCCTTTAAGTTACGAAACAAGGCGGATGCCTTAGCCGTCGTAACCATCTCGCCCCTTCTAATTATTTTTGTTATTGTTATTGTTATTGTTGTTATTATTATTTTAATTTTGTTACTTATGTCGCTCAATCTGTCCGAAAAATGACATTTTTCTTTTTACTCAAATCCCTACCAGATCAGCGTGAAATGTCACTGCAACCACGCCCTAAACCATGACGTAGGTAATTGCAGTGTTGGTACTGAGTTCAATTTAACGAGCAGAAAATAGTATGCATAGGGAATCGAACCCAGAACTTTCGGAGACGTTCAAGTTACGCAACAAGGCAGACGACTTAGCCATCGTAACCATCTCGCCCCCTTATTATTATTCTTATTATTAAACAAGTATCTCTACCTAATAATACCTATGTCTATCGATCGTACATTTAAATATTATTGAATTACGATCCAGTGGCGGCGTCATAAATATCATTATTTTATTAAATAACACATCAACATTTTACGCAAATCTCATCAAAGGCGCACTCACCCCGACCGGTACCTTCAGCTCTGGGATGCCCACCTGCGGAATCACAGTTTTATGTACCCGATGTCGGTGACCTGGAGTCCGCTCCGATAGAAAACAGGGAAAGAGAACACGTACCCCGACCCGGGTCTTTTATAGCTTCGTGACTTCTACAGTACATTTCCAATAGAATGTTTATGTTCTCGCAATGTTTACAAATTCACACTGGCCGACCCCCCACCAGTCTGGACCAATCGCACGCCGCTATCGATTGATCGACTTGTGCCTATCGATCTTCCTCGCTCACATATTCCGCTGAAAGAATATGCTGTGTAGTGCCACCGTGAAGCGCGCGAAGTTTAAAATCAGGAATACCTTTATTTATACCCGTTACAGGGTTTAATGATGAATTCATATTAAGATTCCTCCAAACAATTTTCAGAAACTCGAACATTTTTTTTTCTGTAAATTGCTAGAAAATATTCTCAGAAATAATATAGAATTAGTTTCAAAGATCCGCACGACCGAGAAGTAGATATACAAGTGAGGAGAGGCGCGCGAAGCGGTCGATCGAGCACCTCGGGTGGTGATAGGTGCTGCGTGCAGCCGGATCGACTTATTTTTCTCGTTCCCTTCATTTTTAATGATATTTCCATCTTTGCAGTTTGAGGAGAGTATCTAGCGTAGCATATGGCAGAATTTTTGTTGGTGACAGTTTGCTTTAGAGTCCTCGCACGCGTTGTTAAATTTTTCTTTTGTGTTTACTCGACGATCCCCGATTTGAAGTAACTATCTATCCGTCTCTGACTTACGTGACCATTCAGTGGTCTGTATTTGTTTCATTGGAGCAAAGAGTTGTTTGTATAAAATGTGGTAAAAAATTGGAGTTCGGGAAAAGTTACTTAAAAGAATTGGGTTTGCAATTAGAAATCATATGTGATTGTGAGAAGAGTGAACCAATTCCATCATCTCCAAAAATAAAAAATGGTTATGCAATAAACACAAGGATAGTTTATGCATTGCGCTTGATAGGAGCTGGTTTTAATGGCTTCTTTAATTTTTGTGGACTGATGGATATCTCAGTAAGTACATTAGGATTAACTGGCTATTATAAATGGTTAAGGCATATTTATATTGCAGTGAAGGCTATTACTCAAACAGTTTTTAGAAAGAATGTCACAGGAGGGCAAGAAAAGAATAAAGAAAAAGGATTACCTGAAGATAGGCTTACTATTTCGGGCAATGATTCCTGGCCACAAAGAGGATTCGCAGCTTTGCTTGATATTGTTAGTTTTATCGGAAAGCACATGAACAAAGTCATAGATACAGCAATCAAATAAAAAATTTGGCAAGTATGCAGTAATTTACGGAGCACTATGAAGCAGGAAATTGTACAAGAGATCACAATGGTAGTACCGGTCTTATAGAACTTATGGAGTGGAAGAGATGTTTCTGAGGTCTGTCGAGCAGTACGGTGTTATGTATGAATATTATATCGGCGACGCTAACAGCAAAACTTTCAAGCGGCTCGAAGAAACTGCAGCATATGGTGAGTCTCTTAAAGAGAAGAAAAAGCATGTGTATTATAGGCAAGAGTATATACAGACGTGGTAAAGAAGCAAAAAAACTTGCGAAGATAAAGAGATTAAAAACTACCCAAAATGAAGAGGGCTGTTCGCTTTGGATCGTACATGCAGTAATATTATGTTGCGATCCGTTGATCCGGGCATTTACTTAAAAATATATTCATTATTTTATTATAATTGAAGATACATTAACGCGGCCGGCAGAGTCTTCGTACCGCGCTCGTGGGTAAAGACGACACACGCCTTAAAGAACAAATTATAAAAATTACTTAAAATTACTATCGGTGAACAGTTGTTACCGATCGCGGCGAATAAATTCAGCTGCACGGATGCTGCGAATTTCAGTGGAGCGTTTGCTAGAAAGCTAAGCGGAGGTTCGCGACGGCGCGAAGTATACGTCGCGAAGGTTAAGCGAACAAAATTGTTCGTTTTTCCTCTGGGACCGCGTGTTCTAGAGGAAGGTATTCGTCGCCGGAATCCGACCCTTTCGACGGCATTAATGATAATTAAAAGGGTCGTAACGCGCGCAGTTTGAACGTGACCTTTGCGCTAAAGGTTACAAAGTGGTACCAGACTTGGCGCGAAAAGTTTCGCACGGCACCCGACAGATGGCGAGGCAATGTCGGTTTCAGACCCAGTAATCCAACCTGCGATATTATGTTAATAGTACGTTGAAGCAAGGTAAACCCAGGTATACCTCACCTACATTCAAGAAACTTGGCAAATACCACAGTGAAATATTCTGAGTCAAAGTAAAATCGTTTGCATTACATTGTGGAATACTCGGCGATATACTTAATTAACATTATTCTAGGGAGGTTCCGAAAAGAATAGCTATCGGTTTTATCGACTACAAAATTATTTTTTAACAAAATATTCAGTTCGCAGCCGCGGTATAAATATTTGTTCGGTACCTCCACAATCATTAGGACTCGAGTAATATAACTTTATTCTCTTTCAGGACGAAAAGTAATGTGTACTCTTGATTACGAATAACTTACTATTTTTTGAACTCGACCATTTACGGGACGAAGAGGGGTGACTCTAAAATACCCAAAACGGCAGGGGCGAGGCTACATCCTGGAGGATAGGTAAGGCGTAGGTTCAAAATCGGGAGACGATGGGGTTGCTTGGCAAATGACCGAAAGAAGAAAACGTGACAAATTTATCCAAAACTGAAGATTCCTCTTTCCTCTATGGATGTGTTGTGTATTATTAGGTGTACGTGATCTATGGTGATTGGCTACCAGCCTAAATTCTTGGCACAGTAATTTCTAACGAAAAGTGTCTCTAAATTTTACTAATATCTCGACTGTGTATGAGTACAAATGTTTCTACGCAGAATAATTGATGACAATATTTAGCCAATTATTCAATTTTAATACACATGCGTTTTGTTTTACTTTTTTATTTACGTAGACCAGGTTGCGGTTTGCTTAAATTATTATTCACTAACAATATAGACTAAATTAGAATGTGTACTAGTAGTGGAATGAATTGATGATATTTGTTGGCCAATTCGTTCGAGTTAAGACCGTCCTTGTAACTTGAGCACGTGTCTGACTCTGCGAATTTTTATTCAATGAGAATTCGGAAAGGGATTTTCGGAACGAATAATCGGAAGCGGTGGCGTAGAGTCAACGAATTCAAAGTTTGGAAAGTCCCCTTCCTCAATGGAAGAATAATGACAGCAGATAATGGAACATACTTCCTGCCTTAACCCGGTGGGCTGATACTCTCGTACCTGGTCTCCAATGATAGCAAAATTATTTGGCCCCAATTTCGATGTATACTGGAATTTAGGTCTTAAGGCGACTTAAACAGAAATCGGGAAAAAGGCTTCTATTCATTCGATCAAGGCGGCTTTCGAACATATTCGTACATTCCATTTATACAAATTTCCGCATATTAATAGATATTGTAAAGCAAATATTAGTAAATAAATATTGTTCCATCAGATTCCATATGCACAATTTTGTTTTATCCCTTGCAACTCCTTTTCAGATGCCCTTCCGAGTTTAAAAAACTCATGTACAACTTTTCGGTTCACGTGCCATTGCAGTCGATCTGATAGAGATAAATCTTTGTCAGGTTCGGCGTAACACAGTTATGAACATTAAATGAACAATTTAATAATCAATAAGGCATATAAAAATAAAGGAGCAAGTAGGAACTATAAAACCACTGCAGTTCGTAATAATAGAGAATTTATAAATGATTATAGCAGATCACAATGCAGATATCGTTTGTCCATGTTTTCACATAAATTATATATGGTCATTATTTTTGTGCTTTGGTTTGGCAGAGGAATTGCTAAATTATATTTTCTTTCGTTGAATCGTTATGTGTAATGCATGATTTGGTAAAAAGCGTTAAAGATCCATTATTTTCAAATAAAAATATTTATATCGGCACATTTATTTTAAGATAAAACAGTACCTGGTACAATATCATCGTTAAAACTGATATTAACATAATGCGGACTTGTAACATGGGGTATAAATGTGACATCATATAGTCCTCTAGCGCAAGCAACAACCTCGGCTTTAATAGTGTTATTTTCTGTACTCACAACCAGTTCAAGAGTACCTTCACCAGCTTCAGCGGCATCGACCGTGAACGTCATCGCTTGTCCCAGAAATGCCTCTGTTAGTCCAGAGATATGAATCTACACATTAATGAATATATATATATATATATATACATATATCAGACAAGCCTATATATTACAATTAAATATTTGTTAAAGACGAAATAATCATGCAATTAGTTTCCGACTACTTGGATATGCTGTAATTAAAGATAACTTAATTAATAGTAATTTGTATTTTTATGTTTCATCAAATTAAGTCATTTCTACCGTATACTTTTGAAAATATAACATAACAATATTTAAACTGTCTTTACTTCGACTCAGACCTTAGGTATGGAATTTGGCCAACTCGGGCAAAAAACTTACCCTATAGTTTTTCATCAAATGTCGACCTTTCAGACCCTAAGGAACCAAATCAACAATAAAAAAACTTGTGTGTGTGATCTTGTACGTACGTACGTACGTACGTCAAAATTTTGTGTACGCGATATCTCATATACGGATAAGCATATCGCCATAATTTTTTTTAAATACGTGTCTTGGCAAATTTAAATCTGATTAGATTTTAGCACAGATCCATCCTCACATTACTAAGAAACATTAGCCCCAATTATGTTCCTTCGTAGCTTTTTGCACTTATTTTGTAAAAATACAAATTTTATTCAAAAATATTCCAAACAAAAAAGATATAGCATTAAATTCTCTACATAAAGATTCTATGCATTTTCTTCCTGAAGTCAACGATATTGCTGTGAAAACTGTTTTAAAATGCGTACGACTATTGTCTGACGAAGTATTGATTCTGGTCACCTCCACTAGTTTTTCATCAAATTTCGACGTTTTGACCTCGAGATATCTTTGACGAATTATATGTATATATGGCTCATTCTCCAGAAAAGTGCAATTTTATGTCCCCAGTTAATATTTTCTCCAAATAATGGAATTTATTCTCCAAACATTTTTTTTCTTGCGCCTTATACTTTTATGTAAAGATTGCACAAGAGATAATTTGATCAAATCGCATGATAAAATGTTCACATACTGCTAAAGGTCCGAAATGTAAGCCTTCGGGCTGTTCCCAGGTATAAATAACACGTTTTCGATCACTGTCATTCTCTTTCATCTGAATGATTAAATTTGTTTAAAAGTGGTTAGGATCTGTTTTACTTATAACAAACTAATAGTGTTGTGAAAATTTCACTATAATGTTCCTGAAAATTGTTATGGCTTTGTAAAATGTGTCCCCATGTTTTAAACAACAAATATAAGTACAAAATACATGCAATTTCCAGTACAAAAAAAATTAAATGTAGATACAGAGAATCGTTCTACAATTTCGATTACTTTTAGACTATGGATTGTGTGTATAATATTACTGATTTCAAATCTAATTTAAACCCAAATTTAGTACTATTGTTAGAACTAAGGCCAGTACGTTTATTCCTTGTAAGCCTCCTGTCATATTTGCGACGTTAATTTAGCATGAATGAATGAATGAATGAAAAACATTTATTAAGCCTTGTTGGCAGTGGTGACTGCGTTACCTTAAGGCTACATATAGATACATTACATATAATTGAAAAGTTGAATAAAAGAAGTATAATAATTACATTAATAACAATAGAAATTTGCGGATCGATACAAGGCTAGCATGACTTCCGGTACATGTATAATTTAACAATAAAAATAATTACACCGTATTATATAACTACTAATAATATGAGAGCAAAGAAAACGGGAAGATTATCGTTGAGAAAGGGATTAGGTCATTATCTGAAGATATGAAATGTCAGGGGAGGTATTTTCAAATGTGAAAAAGTAGCGGAATAGACGTGACTTAAATGCATTGACGGACTCGGCATTGCGAATTTCGATAGGTAGAAAATTCCAGAGTCTTGTTGCCTTCACAAGAAAAGAATTTTGATAGCTTGTTGTTCTTACACGTGGTACTAAGATATCTTAGGTGACTCTGGTCGATCTTAGCTGAGCCTCAGTACGAAAATGAAATAATAAAAATAGATGCTCTGGTGTATGGTAGTTCAGAACTGAATACGATACTGATCCTAAAAAGTAGAGGTGACGATACTTAATTGGTAGCCAGCCTAGCATTCGTCTAAAAGGTGTGACACTTGCATCACGCTTAAGATTGAAAATGAATCGTATATTTGAGTTCAGTAGCCTCTGTAATTTCTCGTGTTTGGATTTGGAGATGTCACAGTACCCTACGCAACAGTAGTCGAGTTGCGGAAGAATAAGTGTGACTACGAGTTTTTTCTTAAGCTCAGTGGATAGTAGTTTTTTTGTTGAAGCGAAGTCGGTATACCGAATATTTTACATTACGAGTAATGTCAGACAATAATCCCTGCCACGACAAGGTATTGTCGATTCTTATTCCAAGGTTTCGAACGTCATTTGTAAATTGGATATTAGCACCATCAAGTACTATGCTCGGGATATGCAGCAAGTCAATCGCATTGATATTAAACGAGGAACCTAAAATTATTGCCTGTGATTTATTTGGATTATTAAGAAAGTTATTTGCATGTTAAGAAAACGAGTAATATCTTAAAATATAAAGAAAAGATTAAACTCTTACGCCTGAAGTGCATTTGACCGAAATTTATTTTGTTCTTATGTTAACATGGTTAATACGTTGACATGTAAGCTCCCCTGTCATGTAAGCCTCCTGGACAATTGTAGTGATTTACAGAAATTTATTTACAGGTTTTTATTGAACTTAACATCAATTTTCTTAACTACTTTCAGTATTAAACGCGCATCATCAGTAATACGCGATAATCAAAATTTTTTTTTTTACATCGCTAAAATAACTAAACATATCAATTTATAATTTTTCATAATAATTTTAACTGTTCTGAGTTTTATAAAATAAATATTATTAAGTTACTATTTTTATTCTTACTCTTCGTGAGTCACTCATTTGCTACGAGTGAACATTTCGCCATTTTTATATAAAATTTCCATTAAAAAATTAAATTACTTGCATATTTCACGCGTATTGATGGCTGCTGCATTATTACTTCGTATTTACGTAATTAGCAAGCCAATGAATATATTTAAACTTTAAATTTTAATTTTTATAAACTTTTATTTTGTGGAAAAAAATACGTCGATTTTAGACTTTTTCGAAGAATGACCCATATACTGTATATATAAGATCATAATGATACAGACAGTAATTAGTAAAACGTAGTAAACATGTAATATGCATCGAATAGTCTATTATAAAACAAGTGCATGAAGTAGGAAACAAGTATTATTTATTCATACTTCGGCTGGCCTGTCGACGGGTTCGAAGTTTTGAAAATGCTCCTTTTCAATTTTACTTCGACCCAGGCCGTAGGTCATAATTGTAAATCATTTTCAATTTGCATACATATAAGAAATACTATATTGTTGTCATATATATCGAAGCCACTTGGACCTAAATATGATTGGACCCATAAATATCGGTATAATTTTATAATATAACTGAAAGCTGTCAGTAAATGAACGAGTATTGAGGAATAGCTGACCCTTCACAGGATCCAAGTTTCTAAGCGAGCGAATCGAGTGAGGCACAACGCCAGCACTAGTTTAATACTACAAAAGTCTTTTTGCTTTTGGCATTTGGTTTGAAAAGGGCATTTAAAATAAGGGCATTTAATCTCCTATATCCATTGTAATTATAGTTTTTGTTTCTGTGTGAAGCGATTCATGCTTAATATTTTACCGAATTGATCTTTACAAAACTTATTTATTCAAGTCAACCAGGTCATAAATGTCAAAGTTATTCAATGTCTACATACCGACACAAAATATGACGTACCCTGTGCTAATTGCCACATTCGTATAACGACACTTCTTTGAAGGATATGAAACTAATAAACATGTGAATTAATCTGCGTTTGCAAATCCACAAACTGCAGAAACCAATGTAAAGCCGAATTTTTTAATGCTATACGATTGCATTTTTGTTAATGTTATATTTTTTATTCCCTCCAATTATATCGTTCCCGTAATAGGAATCAATTATTAAATATTTATGATATCTTTATTTACAAATTTTTCACAAAATTTTTCTAGTCTAATTTGTTTTTCATTGAAACGCACTAGAGGGCATACAAAATTCGTCTTAGAAGGGAACGATTTCTCGCCTCTGAATGTTTATTTGGCCTAAACAGGCGCAGTCCAGAAGCCAATTACATTAGTAGCCTTTTTGGTGATATATCGGGCGATGCCTCCTCGGCCAGTTTTACTACTATAAGTTATAGCACTACATATTCAAAAGTAATAACTTTCAACAATAAAATTGTAAGAGAAATGATAACATTACCTTACAAATCAAAGACTACATTGAGAGAGAAAGAGAACCGAAAACTTGATTGAGGAAATATCTTAAACCTTCCATTTGAATTCCCGAAATTAGCTTGATCCAAAATGGTCTCATTTTCCAAAATAAAATGGCATGAGCGAAATGATGCACTTTCGCTAACAACTTCTTAACAAATGATTATCATATGATAATCATATTAACAAATCATTTGATTTGTGTTCCACTTTCTTTTCCTCGAATTTCACTATCGGAGTCAAAATTGTAATATCTCTTTCATCGAAGAAAGTGTTCTTATTACTGATAAAAATGTTTCCAGGTCTGAATTAAATAATCGATAAGAAATCTTAATAGACAAAGGTTCTTTGCGGAAGCAGAAAAAGCAATACAGCTTTCTTCGTACCACACAAGTTGGTTTGAATTTCACTGTCGCCTAATCCTGAACGACTTGCAGCTCGTATGGTTGCTCCGCATCGATGTCCTCATGGCGTCGACAGTGATCCGGAGGGACCAATGGACGTCCATAATTGAACATGGCCGGACTCATGCCTAAGGAGTCGTGGATGGCTGTATTGTAGGCGAAAGCGAACTCGGATATATATTTATCCCAGTCTCGATGGTTTTCTTCAACAAATGATAATCATCCCCTTGATGGTTCGATTTGTACGTTCCACAGGATTAGCTTGAGGATGGTAAGGTGGACTCGTCGACGGTTCAATTCCTCGTTCTTTTAGAAATTTATCCAACCCTTTGTTCAGGAAGGCTGATCCATTATCTGTGTGAATAACTTCCGGCGTTCAACACTGGAAAATAACTCGTTCATTGAGCGCCGTTATTAACGTCGGGCCATTGATATTTCTAAGTGGAACGCATATCATCCAACGCGTGAATACGCTAGGGAACACTAACAGGAATTGACGGCCTCGAGCAGTGCGAGGGAAGGGACCCATGGCATCAGCAAACATCATTTTCCATGGCCCTGCAATGCGTTGACATGCGGAACATTTCCGCACGTATTTCACCATGTCTTTCCTCATAGTAGGCCAGAAATAAAACGTCGCCATCCGATTCCTAAGATATCCAGCCGTAGGGACGTCATGATGCTCCTTAAAAATGGCCGGTCGATTTTCAGTCGGAACGACTAGCTTCCACGCATCCTCGTCGTCCATCATGGTGTCTAGGACTGCATCAGGCCGACATACATATATTCGACCCCCAATCAATTTCCAAACAGGGAACTTACATGGATCCTCTTCAACTTGCCGACTTTTTTCCATATAACAGTCATCCTGATATACCGGTAACAATGTGTTGATGGGGACCACTACTTTCGACTCGTACATATGATACAAGGCGTCTGAAACTCGGTATAGGAGTCCATTGCGATGCTTGACATGAGCGTCGTAACCCTGAATCTTCCGACACAGTGAGCTTGAACCCTCAATAGGTTTACCTAAAATGGTGACGAAATCGGCCAAAGCAGTTTGATTCTTAATGATTTATAGATTCATATTCCGTTAATGATGAAGTCCTAGCTCATCCTATTTCAGATTTTTTTTATATGAAAATTGGAAAAATTTGAAAAATATCAGTATTCGGCGATTATCTCATTTCCTAATGCTTTTATATTTAAAATACATCAGGTATGAATTGAATATCTTGAAATTATCTACAATAATGGTTGAATGCACTTTTTCGATAAAAACGATCCTTGTTACTAAAAATGGCACGAAAATAATACATTGCGCCGCGCTCGGATCTATAGAGACCAAGTCCCGTACGTGTAGCAATTAATATCGCGCCTTTTTTAAATTAAATATGTACGCATGTACTGCACTACAAACGCATACTTACGCACTTATATGCGCTGTTATATTCGTAACAGATAACAAATAGTTATGTCAACTGTTAATTATGATTAAATTGCTTTGATCATGTAGTATATATAAGGCAGCTTGCACTAAGAGCGAGTTGTGAAGAGTGATAAGAGCATTTATCTTCAATGCATTTATAAACAATTTTGAATAAAAAATAAAAAAATTTAAAAAAAAAACAGAATATCACAACGTCCACGTCGTTGGTCCTCTATTTAACGTGTATTTCCTTTCGATTTTGAATATCAAATTAAAAATATACAAAAACAAAATTAAAAATTATGCAAAGAAAAACCAAAAAAAAAAAGAAACCAAAAATATAAAATGAGCAACAAAAACAATGGGACCAAAATATCACAACGTCCACGTCGTTGGTCCTGGGGCAAGCAGATAGTGATATATATTTAAATATACATATGGTTTTGTATGATCTGCAAAGCAGTGTACAACCCATGTATGTATACTATACGACCAAAGCAATCTGATCATAATTATCGGTTCACATAACTATCTGTTATCAGTTACGAATATAACAGCGCATATAAGTGCGTAAGTTTGCATTTGCGTACATGCGTACATATTTGATTTAAAAAATGCGCGATGCTACTTGCTATACGTACGGGACTTTGTCTCTAACGATTCGAGCGCGGCGTAATGTATTCTTTCCGTGTCATTTTTAGTACCAAGGACCGTTTTTATCGAAAAAGTGCATTGAACAATTATTGTAGATAATTTCACGATCTTCAATTCATATCATATGTATTTTAATTGTAAAAGCATTAGGAAACGAGATAATCGCCGAATACTAATATTTTTCCAATTTTTCCAACTTTCATTTCAAAAAAATCTGAAATAGGATCAGTTAAGATTTCATCATTAACGGAATATGAATCTATAAATCACTAAGAATCAAACTGCCTTGGCCGATTTCGTCACCATTTTAGGTAAACCTGTTGAGGGTTCAAGCTCACTGTGCCGATAGGGTTCTTCAGATTCTGGAGCCATCGAAAGACTGTCATGGTCGGTAACAAAAGTAAAAGAGTAACCTTCTACATACTCCCGGAATTAACGGGTGGCCTACAAGGCTATCACACATTCACGCTCCGTGACTGAGTAATTACGTTCGGCAGGAGTTAGGGTGCGACTAGTAAACGCTAAGACCCTATCGTCTACATCGATAGATTGAGTTAATACGACGCCAAGCCCAATTTTACTAGCGTCTGTCTCCAGTATGTACGGTTTCGTGAAGTCAGGCCGATGCAAAATAGGCGCAATACACAATAAATGTTTCAAGCATTCGAACGAATGCTGCTGCGCATCTCCCCATATATATGTCTAATCCTTCCTGCTTAACTAGGTCAGCGGCTCGGCTACTGTAGCGAAGTCGCTCATGAATTTTCTACACCACGACGCCATTCCAATAAATCTGCTTAACTGTTTTAAATTCTTTTGCTCCAAGTATACCACGATAGGACGAATCTTCTCAGGATTTGGACGATATCCTTCTCGGTTCACGAGTACGCCTTGGTGACGTACTTCCTCTTTCCTGAAGCAGCTCTTCTTCAGATTCACAGATAAGCCCGCGTCTTGGATTTTGTTCAGGATGCGCTCCAACCATTTCTTATGATCTTCGAACTACTCGGCAGCAATGATGATGCCGTTCAAATAACAAAAGGCGTGGGGCTCCAAGTCTGGGCCAATTAAGGAATCTAATAGCTGCTGAAAGGTAGCAGGGGCTCTACTTAGGCCGAGTGGTATCCTACAGAATTGGAACAATCCTTTTCCTGGGACTTTGAAAGACGTGATCGGTTTTGACCGCTCTGCCATCTTGATTTTATGATAGTCGCTCCCCAAATCCAGAGTGGTGATGTACTGGGCGCGCTGTAATTTTCTGAAAATGGAGTCCATATAGGGCAATGGATAGGCATCTGGCTTCAAAACGGCATTCACCTTATGGTAGTCTACACAGAACCGCCAATTACGGTCAGACTTTTTCACCACGTCTGACGACAGGACTCGACCATGGGCTACAGAACGGCTCGATAATGCCATCGTTCAACATATTCTGGACCTGCTGGTGCATCTCTTCTTCAAGTTTTTTCAACACCGGATAATTCCGTTGTTTAATGGGACGAACGTTACCGACATCAATCGAGTGTTCGACTAAGGAGGTACAACCAATGTGTGGATGAACGGCGGAGATGATGGCTTGAACAGTTGATTCTAGACATCTCTGTTGATCAGCTGTCAACGCCCGTAGACCTGACGTCGTGTGGCTCACTTCAGGAGGAAGAGAAACCATTACGAATAGTGTCATACTATTCGCTCTAGTCGACCATCCATTGTTTAATTCTTGGACGACGAATTAACTAACACCATGCGCTAATGCATTTAATTCCACATCTGCTTGATCTTGGTTATCCTCTTGAATGGACTCTTGGCTTACATGACGTGTAGCTTGATTTGTTGCTTGATATCGTACTATATTATTAGCAACCTTCTTTATTGTGGGTGACTCTTGTTTTTGATGGATTTCAGCCCGAACCTTAATTTCTATCGCGAGTTTCTTCAATAAAATCGCCAAACGATTCTAACAATTGATCGTGTTGCTCTCTACGTTCAGATTCATTTTCATCTAATCTGGACTGTTCAAAATCTGCGGCGGTATAGTTTCCTTCTAGTCGATCTAATAGTCTACTAAAACGTATTCTCGATCGGCCCGATCTATTTAATTCCAGGCATTCGAACGCCTCGTCTAATTCTTTGGGCGACAATTGAAATACCCATTTGTCTATTTCGCGATATATATTTTCGTCATTTTTATTTTACAAAATTTTCTTTCTGTTTTATTTTTTATTTTATGCACTCTATATATACAAATTTCTAAAACTATAAACAACCAGGTGAAATCGTCCATTCAGGAATTCAACTTATTTTAATTTCAAGACGTCTATTAAATTTTATGTCACTCATAAAATATATTGACATTAGAACCAAATAAAATTAACGCAATCAATATTAATAAATGGGCTTCTTACTTTATCTATCAAATTTTAATTTTTAAATTTATTTTTATTTTGCCTAAAGTCATACTTAAAATTTCAGAACTTATTATCCTTTTTTTTTTCTTTTTCTTAATTTTACTATAACTTCAAGTCAACCCAAATTACTCTAAATTGTAGGCTTTTAAAATAAACTTAAATCACGTGATCCAACTATTCAAAATTAATATAAATCGATTCACTGTTTTAATGTAAACGCTGTTGATAATTAGACAACAATATATATATATTGTCTGTATATTTAATATAACTCTAAATGGACAGCTTTTAGGCGAAAACAAATAAGAAGTGCATCGCATGCTTTGTGAGGTTTGTAACCTCGTCCTCCAACCGCTCTTACCATCAAGGGGCCTGCATATTCAATGCCACTAGCCAATAACGGGGAGCGGGGTTTACGCGAATGGCTGGCAATGGGGACATTTTTTGAGTACACAATTGCGCTCAACAACGGGCACAGATTACACATTCTTGAATAATTCCCTTGACTAGGGAACGAGGACGGAAAACCCAATATCGTTCGCGTAAAAGAAGTAATGTTACCCGAGTGCCCCCGTGCAATGCACACAAATGAATGTGACGAATTAACAATTTTACTAAACAGTGATAAACTAAAACTTCGGGATATCGAACATTCTCTGAAACAAACGTATTTTGTAAACAACCACCCACGCGAATAAGCCCGTTGATGTCAAGAAATGGATCGAGCGAAATCAAACGGCTACCTTTAGATAAACGTTGGCGAGCCGAAAGAGCGGCGATGTCTGCTTTAAAATTTCGTTCTTGAATGTATTTGAGCCAAAAAATTCGAGCGGATTCCACATGACTCAATACGCATACTGGATCAGAACGCTTCAACCGGTTACGAGTCAGAAAAATAAACTTATACAAAAGCGACGTCACTCGCAAAAGCTTATATCCCCAATCTGAATACCGTTTAGCTAACTCTCACTCTTCGACCAGCATAACGAGTTTGATTTCAAATCCACAGTCCGCTCAACGGAGACTGTAGAATTCGGCCAATAGTCTTTGACCAAACACTCGGGGCCGTGCCACCACAGATCGGAAGTTTGTAATTCGGCCGCAGACACACCTCGAGATGCTAATTCCGCAGGGTTTTCATCAGTAGAAACGTAACGCCACTCTGTTGGAAGTGAGCGAGACTGAATCTTGATACCTCGATTGGCAATAAACACTTCCCAGCGCGCGGGATAGTTGGCAAGCCAATGCAAGGTCACGGATGAGTCAGACCAACCAAAAATTGGTACATCCTCCAAGTTCAAAGCATGAGAGCACCATTCCAGTAGCTTAGATAGCAAAATCTGAGCACATAATTCCAACCGACGTATTGTGACATACTATTTCACCGGTGCTACTCGAGTTTTTGAGCAGGACAAATGCGTGGACACATCGCTACCGTTTTGCATGCACACATATACAGCAGCTATATAAGCATGCTGGTATGCATCGCAAAAACCGTGTCCCTGTAAAATGACATTTGAACGCGTATTTATCCAACGTAATATCTCAATATCTGACAAATTTATAAGATTGCTATAGAACGCATGCCAAGCTCCAGCCATATCCAATGGGAGCGGGTCGAACCATTGCCGCTACAGCATCCACAATTTCTGAATAAATATTTTTCTATTTATGACCACAGGCGATGCAAACCCGAGAGGATCGAAAAGTTTCGCAAGTTGAGAGAAAGCGATTCACTTATTCAAGGTAGGTAATGTTTCAAGATGTATAGAGAAATATAACTTATCCGAGTTAAGATCCCAAGAAGTGCCTAAAACTCGAAGTTTAGTGTCTTCCTGAGACGTTTTCGGACTCATTTCGTAATCATCGAAGGGCAAGTCAGCTAATAAGGCAGGGTCATTGGTACTCGATTACTTTAATGGAAGACAACCAGAGGACATTAATCCAATCATGTCATCTCTTAACCAAATACATTCCCTTCGAGTGAATGATCAAAATAAAGCGTAATCCACATAAGTAATTGATGGAATCTCTGACGTCGGCAATGGAAACTTAACTTACTAAATACGATTTTACCTCACTGTGAACATCCGGTCTCCAAAGAATGAGGTGATAACGCGTATGGTCATCGATAATTCGAATTTGCCGAAACATTTTGGTGACATCAGCTGTGCATACGAAGCGATGTTTTCGACAACGTAATAAAACGTCCGTCAATCTTGTTACAACTTTGGTCCGATAAATAGATTATCGTTCAAGACAGGACAGTCCATTAGATGTTGGACATGACACGTTAAAAACGACGCGTTGTTTTCTTGGCCAACTACATTCTTTGAAGACGGGATGGTGGGGGAAGCAGCATCCCTGTTTATCAAGAATATGATAACAAACAGACATGTGCCCCAACTCCACATACTCAAGCAAAAGTTCATTATATTTTTCAGCAAGTTCCGGATCGCGATTTAGGCGTTTTTCAAGGCGGGCGTACAAGCGGAAAGTCGAAACAAGGCAGAAGAAACATCGAAATCAGGCGGCACCTGAAAGACATCGAAACGCAATACCGTCCAGAATTATTAGGAGATGTCGTGTTTTAAAATATTTGTTCGCAAATTAAATCATCCGGAGATAAATGCGCGATTCTCGATACACCTTGCACGTTCCAAAACTCTTCGAGTGAATAATGTTATTCAGAATTTCATACAACGTGTAGCAACATGAATTGCTTCACATTTGTTTCATTACCTTCCTTTGTGAAACACTTACCAGACAAGAGCCATCCAAATATCGAATTTTGTGCAGTTGGCCCATTTGGGCTCTGAATTAGACTATCGCGAAGGATTTTGCCGTAAACATCCGCACCAATTATTACCATTGTGGGTGAACATTCATTTGTCACACTATCAGCCAATTGAATATTGCGCAAGTGTTGATAAAACATAAGGTCGACTGATGCTTGCGGCATATAAGAAGTCAAATCCTTCAAAATAAGTGCACCGATTGAGATAAAGTCTTCAGAAAATAGCAATGTTTTCATAATTTGCGACCTGTTGAGCAGTGTTCAGACGAACCGCCTCCAATTCCATTTATAATCGCTGAATACGGTATCCGTTTGAACATTTAACGCTTGAGCAGCTGTTTCCGAAATAAATGATCTCTCAGATCCTTGATCTATTAGCGCTCGCATAATCAGACTGTGCTTTTGAAAGCTGGATACTTTCACGAAAGCCGTAGCGAGCAAAACTTGACCTGCAATGGCAACATTAGGGTGATGCGCGACGTTAGTCGAAAACTCGGGCAATGTTTGTGTCGAATCTACAGAAATTTTCGAAGTGGAAACTGAATTATCGACTGTGAACAAGCCCTCATGTAGTAATGAGTTCAGTTTTTTCTTGCAAGCATTGCAATTATTATTTACCGAGCATCGCTTTGGAAAGTACCCAACTGTCAAGCAATTAAAACAAGCACGTTTTCTTTTTGTTCATTGTAAACGTATATTCGGCAACAATTTCTTCAAGACTTCGCACGTCGAACATGTATGTAAAGAATTACACGCAATAAAGACAAACTAAGCAAATGTGAGATATAAGAAAAAATCGTTAATGGTTTACCTGAAAAACGATGAACAAGTCGCGACAATGCATCATCAAAATTATCACCAGGTAACAGTGTCTTTAAATGCAGAAATTTTTCAAACTTACGTAAATGCTTATCATCTACGATGGTTGATTTGAATAGATCGTGAAAGTTGTCCCATTCTCTGAAGTCTCCGGAAAAATGAGGAATCGTCAGTCGTAGGAGCGATCTGGACGGTATCCTAGCAGTAATAGGAGCAGCCTCTCGGGGCTGTGCATGTTGATTTGACGTCTCAGCTAACAATCCGGAAAAGAGATCCGTTAACTCTGTATATACATCTTTATGAACTCCAAATTCGTCATGTAGGAAGTATGGATCAATTTTCTCATTCTCATTAATAGTAGCAATCACTATATTGCTGTAAACTCGTTTTATATACCCCCAGCTGCTTTTGTAGCTATTGAGAGATGAGAGCGTATGACGTTTTCCGTAACATTGCCGGAGTTCAAACGTCGAGCCTTCCCAAACATTGGAGTGAGAGTTTCAAAATTTGAGTATTGCTGCGGGTCAGGACTCTTACGACCGTAAAACAGAACGTTTCTCAGAAGTAAGCAATATTCAAATGTTTTAATAAACGTCACCACTATTGAAAATTATTTTGCACTGATACGAACATATAAGTTAATGTTTATGTGAAAAGTACGATAGGATTAACCATCCGAATAACTGTACTTAAACAGTCAAAGCGAAACACCGATTAAAAAAAAATATCACCACTTTCAAATTTTTCGAATACGCGTAACACGAGCAGTGAAGGCTTATACGTGAAATGCGATGGAGCCGCGACGCTACATGCATATGCGTCAAGCGAAGGATTAGGTACACGCATGCTTTATCTCGAACGTTTGGAAGAGATCTTTTAATTCTGTATTTGATACGAGAAATAAGTCATAGAGGGCCGCGTCGTTACTCCGGTAGCTGTTACTAATGTTTATTGACTTAGGTGTCGGTCGTTCTCTTTCTGTCCACCTTGCTAGGTCGAGCTAGAGATAAAAATATATTTGGAAATACAATGGTTACAACGACGTAACAACGTCAAGATCGTTGGACATAAATATGCACAAGGAGAGTTTGACAGTTGGAGTAATGTAGAATAGCGACTTTGTTACGCCTAAAACCTTGATATTTTTCAAACGGTTTGGAATCAAGACCGACTTTTTAAATGTCGACCCATCAAAGTAGTCTTCAGAAATACATTACAATTAATGTCGAGATATGCTTAAGTATTTAAAAGTAACCAACGATACTGCTGAACGAGCAAAATATAATATATATATATATGAAATGTGGTCATTTCGCGGACCCGTTTTTTTTATATATAACTCGTCTATGTATCGGTCTATGTGTAAAAATTAAATTTGGTCTATTTGGATCTTATCAAGATTAACTAGGCTGCGTGCGCTGGGGGGCTCTGCCCCCCAGACCCCCCGCTAAAAACTATCCTAACCCAACCCTACCAAACCTCGCCTAGACCTAGTTGTGCCTAAAGTTTGGTGCGAAATTATGTTCCCTATAGCGAAAACACAGGGTCCGCATAATGCCCATCATGTATAAAAAAAAAGTCCTCGAAATGACCAGAAAAATACTTTCTTTTCGCGGACGGTCCGCGAAATGACAAAAAGTCCGCAAAATGACCGATCTGTTTAAAAAAAAGTCCGCAAAATTACCACAAAACATATATATATATATATATATAAATATATCGCCGACACAGAAATTGCTATACGGGAAATTGAAAGGTAAAGCCGATGCATTCGCGTCACAGATCGACCATTATGATACGGTAGAAAATCTCCTTCAGGCGATGGAGAACACATATCGGGTCCCACAAATCGTTATACTATAGGGAAAACTGAAAATGCTGTACAAGAGAGCGAGGAAACGGTGGACGACTACCCTCATCAAATGATGCTATCGAAGCTGTCAGGATGAGCGAACTATTTTTACGACATTCCAAAAGTTTCCTATCCAAAGATTTTAAATAGCTATGAAGAATTATAGTCAAAATTGGAGCCAGATTACGAATACGTTTGGGTTGATGGTGAGCATGCAAGTGATCAATGTTTAGAGAATAATATTATACTTCCTGATAAAATGAAAACGATGCTTCGTAATTTGAATTATTTATTTCTAAAGATTTCAAAAATGTAATACTGGAAATAAAATCTAAAATAAAAAGTCGTCATTAGGAGATAAGAAGACTGACTATAGTATTTTTGTAGTACGGCTCTTTTGGCGGATGATTTGATGGTCGAATTACATGGTAGAACCAAATTGTTACAATATATGAAAGACAAATCTGCTCGTTTCTAATTCCCGAAATCATTTTTAATTTCCAAAAACTGACTTCAAATTCGTAATCAGCGACCCCCACCTCATTTCATGCCTTATATTATATGTTAGTAGATACAAAAATATTTGGCGTCGCCATTCGCATATGAGTTAATAGTGCTTATACTCTAGTTACCTCTATCGGAGTCGGCTATTCCTTTGTAGCATTCTTCCGAGTACGAGGATAGTTCGACTGCCGGATTCTCCTTACCGATTTCTGTAATGTCATTATTAAATATTATGCTGGGAGTTTTGGTAGTATCACTCTTACATGTTACACTACGAATCGCGCGTCGCGCCGGTGCGACCTTGGTTGGCCTGTCGCGCGATTTATCCCACTCACTCGTTCTAGCAGTTTTCTCACAGAACGATACCTCAAACCCAAGAAACCCAGTACCAATGCCATTATAGCGCGGCCCTTTCCGCATTTGCTATGCGTTGATACAATTTTCGATTTCAGGCTATGTTGCGAGCATTGTTTACAATATCGTGAAGTTTCGTCAAGTCCGCTTGACCTGCGCGTAGGCTTTCGTACAGATCAGCATGGGACTGTTTATCATGAATCATCTCGCTGAGTAGTTTCGATACATTTAATGTTTCTCTCGTATATAGCATTTTATTTTCGCATTTGTCGTAATGATTCGTGACAGAGTGTGCGTTGTATCTTCCATGCGAGCCTTACATTGTGTTGATAATGTAAGAACTCCCGATCCGATTAACGGCACAGATGTGATCTCGTCGTTGTCTCAAATTACTGCAAGGTCGTCCCGTTTCGGAGCCGACAACCACCACGTATTACTTGTGCGTAACTTTCCCCAAAGGAGTCATTTTGACGCATAATCCTGATGTCGCAATCTGTAACTATCCTTAATGGTATTCCCGAAAATAGTCTTGTACCGCAGTCAGTTTCATCAGATATAAATCGCATTAGCAAATCTCCACTGAAAATATACGACCCTATCCCAGCGAGACATCACGCAAACGTTTCCGCGGATAATTTGAGATACTTTTCCCTGTCAGCACTAATCGAGGTGTACACACTGGTCGGTTGTATATAGGCAGACCCGGTCAGATTTCCCAGGAATGTCTGTGTTACGGGAATCGGGATCTCCGCGAACAAAAAAAATCGTTCTCGACTCACAAACGGCAGAATTCATGACCCGCATAAAAGACCTTTAATTTCGTAATTTTTCGGAGCGTATTTATGACATGTTACTAAAACGTATCGGAAATTCGCAATTGGCATTCATTTCGATAACTTCTTGCACACTATTCTGGATTTGTTCTAGACGGATTATGATGGGATGGATTTGGCCTCTCTGTGCAAGTAACAGGTGGCTTATTAAGACAATTCGCTCTCTAAGAATGATAGCGCGTTCATGTGTCGATTCCAGTCCTACAAATCCTCGAAGGACTAACTATGCTATCCATATCCGCGAGTTTTTTATCTATTTCGGCGAATTTAATCTTAAGAGCGCTGATCGACTTTCCGGAAGGTCGGCATTCTGTGTCATCCCTTTTCTTATATTGTCTACCAATTTTTGGACCATAGCAATTTCGTTCTCGGTTGCCATGCCGAACAGGACATTCGTAATTTTCCCGATAGTAGGAAACAAGGTGCGTTTGTTTCTATGTGGAGTGTGGACTCCCACAATTTCCTCTATTCGATTCTGGTCGTCCTTAATGTTCTCCTCCAGGATGTTCATTTCAGGTAATCTGTCTCCAAACGAGCACGTCGTAAACTTGTGACAATACCCTTCCGGAGTTTTCACAGCTGCCACTAGTTTATTCAATTTCTGAAGAGATTCGCATATCTGAACGGTTATGATCAGTTTCCATGTTACTCTCATAAGCCTCATAGGCCTAGTTTTTCACCGTGAATCCCAGGATTTTCATTTAGCTCCGTTATTTGAAATTTTTGTTCCTTATTTTCATTGAAAGTCCTGCAACATAGAAATATCTTTTCGTTATTTCGACTTCCACTCCATATGTACTGATGCAGGGAGATGATACGCTTTATTTATAATTATAATTAATGCGTATTTGTTCTGCTGGTATCTGCGCATCGTTACGGAGAGCCAACGTTAATTAAGAATGCTTCCTCATTGATCAATAGTATATTTTATTAAATAGTTACATGGTTTCATTTCCCTACTAGCACGTAGAATCGTCACTACTCGCATATAATGTGATCCTTCTGGGTTTATCATGAAGAAGCGACTGAAAATTGCTTCCGTTTGTTTCGGAAATTTCGTCCATTATCAAGGGATCGTACCCTTTCTTAACTTTGTTCAAATGAGCAATTTTCGTTCCCATGTCACCCATGTCCAGGAGGACATTATGAGAACCCACTACGTATGCATCGTCTAATTTGTCATGCCGGGGTTCCTTTTGTAACATGACAATTTCCCCAACTCGGAAATGTTTGATGTTATGCTTCTGATAGTAATATGATTTCGAACGGTGCTTCGCTTGAGTGAGGTTCAAGGCTGCTTATGTTTGCAGTTCCGCAAGGGTCTTTGCCAATTCTTCATCGTATTCAGGGTATGGTTTCAAAATGTCTCTGAATGGAAAACTCGACAGTAGGACGGCTGGTCTTCGAACACTAATTCAAATGGCGGGTATTTCGTTCCTTCATGCACACTGGTGTTGTATGTGAACATGTCATGTGCTAACCAGTGATCCCAATTTTCGTGATCCTTAACGAATGTTTTTAAATATTCGGACAGAACGTGATGACTACGTTCTAAGCTCCCGTTCGATTGAGGATGGTACGCGGTCTTTACGAAGGTTTCAATTTTGAATAACCTCGCAAGTTCTGTTATGGTTTTCGAAAGGAAATATTTACCTTGATCCGTTAAGATGGATTTTGGCGTGCCGAATTTATAAATAAGGATTTCGGCAAGCACTTTCGAAACGCAAAGTGCTGCCGCTTCCGCCAGGGATGTAGCCAAGGAATATTTCGTTAGTAGATCCTGCATACTGAGGACGTATTTATTTCCATTCTCGGATACTCTTGTTGGACCCCATAGGTCTAGAGTGACCTTAGCGAATGCCTGAGCTGGTGTGCCGATAATCAGCATAGGTAAACGAGTTTTCAATCATGTAGTCTTCTTCGTTTGACATTCGTAACATTGTTTTACGAATTCTGTAACATCAGCTCTGATTTTTCTCCAATAATGGTTTTTTGTCAACCGACATACGGGTGGTGTAGATCTCCACGATGCTCATTGCAGTAATTTGATATAATCTATAAGAGCTAAAAAATGGACTTGGCCATTACTTATGCGAATTATGCAATCATCTGCAACTAATGACACTGTCATCGGAAATTTAGTGCGTGCTGATAGTGAAAAAATAGGGACGAGGAAAATGGGTTTAGCTAATGCACACTCTTGAAAAATGTACTGCAATAACACAAAAAATGGGCATAAACGCACTTTTTTTTAATAAGTTTCAATCGATTTCATTTGGTTTCAGAAATTCGACCGCCTTATTGGCTCCATCATTTTTAATTTTCGAAAACTGACTTCGAATTCGTAATTAGCGACCCGAAAAACCTCACAGTCAGAAGTTTTAAATGAAATCATCTAGTTTCAAAAAATTCGAAAGCTATATATAGCACCGCCATTTTCAATCGACGCACGAAGCGAAATTCCATAATGAAGCTCATAGGGCGTATACCCCGCCCCAGAATGAACAGACAAATTCAGCAGATTTTCAATTTGATTAACACAAACAGCCCATAGTGAATGCACGCCAAAACAATAAACGCGACATAGAAGGCTTAACTCGCGCGTAACACATTCGGCGAGGTCTGACTCATGATGCCTTACGGAAGAATAGCGAATTTAAACCATTAATTCTTTAAATTCTTTTGCCATAACTTTGAAATGAACTGACTTCCGTGGTCGGTCAAAACCGACGTCATATTGCCTATACGCGGTATATGGTCCTTCATCACCTTATTCGGATCTATCCGAACCGTGGCCCGATTCATCGTATATAACGTGACAAGCTTTCAAAAAGCCTCCAAAGCTACAAGAATGTATTGCACGCCGGCGCGCTAAGGAGGAAGCGTTCCATAAAAATCAAGATACGCTAAATCATTTGGTCCATCGGGTATAATTGATTGATAGTGACCAATCATTGAGCGATTAAGATATTTGATACTCTACTAAAATAATCGGCTATTTCATTATGATGCTCGCTACAAAATTTAATTTCATCGCAATACTTCTGCATATAAATAGACCACTTCAATAATCTAACGCTTTTAAGCGGAGTATTTGATAAGAAACTTAGTATTTCGTCATGGACTCAAGAGTGACTACAAAATTTCCACGTGAAACCATGTCTACACACCAATAATGAAGACACACAAAAAAAGATTATTCTCGAGCAGGGCAGTCTTCATTCAGCACCGGTATCGGTTAGATCGCGACTGAATCCAGAGTCATCGGACTCTGTAGTTATCAGCAGTCTTCCTTCGGCAGTTATCGGTACCGTCAGCGTCATATCCGCGGTCGGTACGTCGTGGGTCTTATCTCGGATAAAGAGGGGATAATGCCCGCGACGTGCTCGCTACGGCACAGACCGTCGAATCTGCTGTTGGTACCGATATTGGGATAGGGGGGGGTGGGGTGGGCTCTGGGTGGGGGTTGTGTTGTATGTCTGCCTAGTTCTGTCTCTTATACAGTTCTGTCTGCATCCTACATCTCTCCACCCGAGAGCCGACCCGCAAATAGACTAATAATTGTCATTAACGCGGGGGAAAATTTCCTGTCCTTTGTCCTTTTTATCCTATATATTATTATTTATTTCAATTACATGCTTTATAGTTTCATCACACTGTTTTTGTTTAAATAAGTAATTATTGTTATTTAAACTATAAATTTATAACACGCGTATTCATTTTTCTGATTCTAGGAGAAAAACACATTGAACTTGAACACCGGACAATCGAAGATTAATTCACTGGCAGCCCTCAATTTCTTCCTAACCTTCTTTCATTTTTATCCTTCAGAAACAATACTGAATAAATACAATTGCTTACTTTTCATTTAAATTTTATTTTAACGTTTAACCTTTATTCCTATTCTTTTGCATTAGTAGCAGCCCCCACAAATTTCTTCCAGTCGATTCAGTCTTTTCGTGGTTGTGTGATACCTGACTCCCCGAATCTATTAAACATCAAATTTGTTCATTTAATATATTCATTTGCAAAATGGGAAAATGAATCTCATTATCCCTTTGCTTATCACCTTCGTATCCCAGCTCTACATAAAAAATAAGGCCGTCCCAGAAATCCAATTTAATTCGATCCGAATCCCGACCAAAACACTTCGAATCGTTTATGAGTTTAAATGATGGACATAGGCTTGCACGGTTATTATCACCCTCCCACATTTTCATCACTTTCCGTTTGATTATCATGTACGATATTAAATGGTGTTAAACTGTAATTTTTATCTGAAGGGGTTCGAGCAGTATTTTGAAAACTAGGTTCACGCCAAGATCCGCTCTTTGCCTGTTCCCGGTTAATTCGATTTGAAAGGCCACGATTAGAATAATCGTTGTTTATGTATACTTCATTTTCATTTTTTCCACGCCATGGGCCCTTACTTAAATTATCATATCATCGCGGTCCGATTACCTATTTATACGTTTCTGATTGGTCAAATTTCCGAAAATGTTTATGACCAGGCTCAAACGATTGCCAATTCGCGCGGTCATTTCCCCCCTCATAATATTTCCGTTTATTTTCATGGAACGTCTTACCCATGACAACTCATTATTATCGTCTTTTCGCGCCACCCAGCCGCATGAGTCACTTTCGTACGTCATCTAGTCTGCCAATAACATAATTAGTCAATTTTTGTGGATCTTTTAAATCTGTCCCAGATAATCCTATTTGCGCATCTAGTGTTTCAAAATTATATAATTTCTCTCATATTGGGACAGCGACGGGTCAATAATTATGTCACTAATTTGTTTATAAACGAATGATAACATGGGGCCATCCATATATCGGTATCTGCGATTTTTCCATTCATGCTTCGCGGGCGTTCTATTCTCTACCGAAAAAAGATCCAACCTCGAAAGCCTCTTTAAAATCATTCGAATTATTCATTTCAAATTAAAGTTCCGCCCGCTCTTTCAATGATGATTCAAGAAGAATTGGCAAAAATTCGTGAGGGGCCGCCTTAATAATACAATATTTTGCAAAATTTCTTATAAATTCTATTGGATTAACATGATTCTCATCTCGAAATGATAGTAATCTTATTTGGATTGGAACTTTAAACGGTTTTTTGACATATTCAGTATGTCTTCCTTCATTCATTCCTATCAAGCGTGTATAATCGATTTTCCTACGTAAAGTCTCAACTTCTTTTCGCAAGTATGTTATTTCTGACGCTATGATTATTGATATGCTCCATTCTATTTATTAACATTGCTTTATAATTTATATATACGAGGATACGGCAAAATATACTATCTGTACAATATACTATTGTACATTCACACTCGCATGTTTAAATTATTCACCGAAATTTGTCAATAAATTTTACCTATGAACAATCAAGACATCACTTTTTTAAAGACCAGATCTTCAGATCGAACTTTAAACTGTAAAAGTATTATTTTCTAAATAGTGCTTATATATTCTAAATACAAAACTAAACACAAATTTATGACCTTCAAATTTGGTTCTAGGATATATGTTCCCCTAAAATCATTCCCGGAAAATTGTACCCGAAAATTTGTTCCCTGGAAAATCGTTCCCCTGGAAATTTATTTCCTAGCAAATTCGTCCCTAGGGAATTTGTTCGTCATCGCGCCTAAAATTGAAACCTAACCAGTCAAAACTCTTCTTACCCGTAATAATGCCTAAAAGCATATACGTGACCTAAAACTATCCGTAACCTAACTAGTCAGAACGACGTTTACTCCGAATAATGCCTACAAGAACATAACTACACAAGAAATTTTTGCCACGGGAAATTCTGTCCGGGGAAATTTTGACGGGGATATTACTTTCGGATAATTTTTTTCGGTCAAATAAAGTCGGACGCCGTGTTATATTGAAATGGTCTTTTTCCGTCACTCAAAATTCTAACATCAAAATATACGATATGATTTTACAGAAATGAACACTAAAAACTAATTTCCTACTAAAACGATTTTCGCAGGGGAACGAATTTCCGGGGAACGAATTTCCGAAGAACGATTTTCCAGGGAACGTGCTTATTACATGATCAAAATTAATTAATATTTTCTGACACCTTATAAGTAGCCCAAGCATCGAAGCCAATATTAAAAGTGGTTTTATTTCACTGTTGCCGATATTTGTTTTATTTCATTGCTCTGGCTCGTTATGCACCAATTGTGAAAAATATAGTTTGCAATAATTCATAATATCTTTTTTCAATTTATTACATTTATTATCGTCCGCGACTCTTGGGAAATCAACCGATAATAGTGACTTGTTAGTACCTCAACAGTAGCTATTACTGCTTTCGCGATCGGATCTGTGCTTCGTGTATCTGACAGTTTGTCGAAATTCGAGCAGTTTTACGGGACTTAAATCACAAAAGTTTTTGCTCATCTTCTGCTATTGCCTGGCTGTACTGGCGGGTTGGGGCCACATCATCACAGACCTGTTTCTTATCGATAATCATCATCGGCTGACGAAAATCCTTCTAGAATTTTCGGTTAATTTTCAGAAAAACATTCCGCTGTATAAGTTAGTGTCTTCTATCCGTGTGTTGACGGCTGTAGTGTTAGTGCTATATAACTGTATTGGCGCCTCCTTGGTGTTATTCACTAAGGTATTCATCAGTAGGATATACATTGGTTTTATACGGCACTCCGTCTGCGCCGCAGATCGACGCGTATGGTTCATGTGCACCGCTCTGTCAGACCGCTGATAACACACACTGGGGGCTATCATTGTGCGTCAGACGACGGCACCACATAGATCTACTATACATATTATATATATATGTCATATTCGGCATCTTGATTGTAGCCCATTGCTACTGTGAGTTTTTATGCTGACTTCTTACACATTTTTAATCTAATGACTCTAATTTGATCGAGGCGGATTTACTGTGGTCTCGAATAGAAACATCTGCGGTTCTGTGTACTCTGCCAACTTAGATTTCACTTTTTCCAGCCCGCCTAAGAAGAAGACGCATCTCAGCCCTTGCAGATCACCTTCCAAAGATTCAAAAATGGAAGACGATACACTCGATTTGATAATTGTTACGCTGGACGTATTAACACGAAAATTCGACGCCTCCTATGCCGAACTTTCGTCCTTTAAGACGGAGGTGTGATCCTCGAATTTGACAAGGGACAATAAGATCTCGAAAAACCTAATCGGATCATCGACCTCGACGAGAAATTTGAGGCACTTGCCAAGGAAACTCGCAGCGCTAACCTGGTTATCGAGGGTCTAGTGCAATCATCCACTGCTACAAACCTACGCTCCGAAGTCTCCGAATTTTTTAAGCTGAAATTCGGAGTTGACGCTACAGTATCTCAGACCTATAGTCGTAGGGCAATAGAGGTGAAGTTTTCCGACGTCGAAGGCAGAGTCGAGATTATGGCGAACAAAGCTAAGGTGCTTAAAGGTTCCAACATGTCTATCAAGCCTCACTATACAATCAGTGCAAGTGCTGTCATGGCTAAAGTGAGGGCCTCAGTTCGTGAGGCGCGCCGTAGTGGCAAGAAGGCGAGGTCAGGATATCTGAAATATGAAGTTGATGGACGGTGGTTTCGTTAGGATGATGTCTCTAACACCTTCACTTCCGCCAACACTTCTACAATACCGCTCAGCTCAGGTTCAAACCACGTCTACAAGAAACGGCCTATCTCGCACGTCCCATAATTAAGCTGCTCCAATACGACTCGGTCGCAACA
This sequence comes from Trichopria drosophilae, assembly GCA_030407085.1. Taxonomy (NCBI): domain Eukaryota; kingdom Metazoa; phylum Arthropoda; class Insecta; order Hymenoptera; family Diapriidae; genus Trichopria; species Trichopria drosophilae. The sequence goes on from CM059587.1 coordinate 63,456,671, forward strand.
GCCCAGCCCAGCTCACTTTACTTCGCTTATGTTGTGGAACGCACATGGTCAATCTAATCTGGCCAATTTCTCTTCGCCGACTCGTTCGGAAGTTTTCACTTGTAACGAGGCCTGGGTTCTGGACCCGGAATCCTCACTTCTCCGGAACTCCTTGAAAAGCTACAGTACCATGTGGTCTCCTGCCACGAAGACTCACCGCTTTGGAAGACCACCTGGCGGCCTGCTCATCGCTACAAGCCAAAACATGTCATCGATAGTCATCGATGCGTCGCCTAATTTTATAATTTTTAAAATTGTTTGTAACCATGTTCATGTACTTATTTGTAATGTTTATTTCAACCCGGCGCATTGTATTACGTCGGATCTTGCAGCCCTGCTGGCGGACGACTTATCGGTCTCATTATATCCCGATTCGCTCTTCGTCATAGGCGGAGATTTCAACGCCAGAATTGGCACTGACGATTCTTTTGTCGATGGCTCCTTTGTTGGCTCGCAACTTTACGACGCACGGTCTTCTCACGCTCGCCGCGTAGCTTCCCGTGGAAGTGCTTTACTAGATTTTGCTCGAGCGAATGGTCTTATAATTGTAAACGGTCGTTCAGTAAGCGATCATCCGGCTCATTTTACTTTTTTCGGCCCAACCGGGTTTAACCGCATTGATATAGTTTTAGCTTCCTCAAATCCAGAACGAGGGTCATCGAAACGCGATACGGGTCGCCTTTACTGGGGTCGACGGTCAATCAGAGTGTTGGAGTGCTGTGAGGAGATTGAGGAGAGGCGCTGGCAGACCGGAGGTGATCTCTCCGCTTATGTGGAGCGATTTTCTCCGCGAAGTCTACCTTTCCAAGGCTTCCTCATGCTACACCTTCTTCGGAGCTCTCGACCAAGTATTGGATGCTCCTTTCTCGCTTGAGGAATCGCGCTTAGCAGTACGCCGTTTAAAATGTGGTAAAACTCCGGGCCAGGGCGGGATACCAGGCGAATTCTTCCGTTTTTCAATCTCAGATTGGCTTCTCCTACTACTTATTATTATTAGTTAGGATTATTTAAAAAGATATTAACATCAGAGCAGGTACTCGCTGACAGGTCCGGAGTTTTCCTTTCCATAATGCACAGAAAAGCTTGGAGATTCAAATAACTATAGAGGCCTCGCCATAGTCAACACATGCACTAAGTTGTTCACTCAGCTTCTCAGTGATCGTCTTACCGGGTGGGCTGCTAAGCGCAATATCCTCGCAGAAGAGCAATCAGGCTTCCGCAAAGGCCGTGGCACTATGGACAACATTTTTTCGCTACACTCTGCGTCTCAAGTAATGTTACGGCGGATAGGTGGGAAGCTCTAAAGCCCTCTTCGTCGATTTCAGGAAGGCATTTGTGAGTCCTAAACTCGTGAGTATTAAAAAATCTCTGTATAACCATGCAACGCTGCACGTTAAGACTGGTCATGGCTCTTCAATGGAGATTGAGGTCTCCGAGAGTGAGGTCCTTAGTCCCCTCCTTTTTATATGGTTTATGTCTGATATCGTGATGCGATACGACCTCTCGGTGCTCCCTACGCCGACGACTCGACCATATTTGCTTATTCCCCAGTAGACCTTCGACGAAAACTCGATCTATTGGCAGTATATGCAGACACTAATGGTCTCACGATAGATCCTGAGAAGACACATATATTGATTTTTAAACGTGCGTAATATAAAATCAGCTGCTGTCTCAGGGTTTAAATACAAAGATCATCCTGTCGCTGTTGTACGGAGGGTGAGGTACTTAGGAGTGGAGTTTTCCTCCTCGGCAGTAGGACGTTTGGCGGCGAGCGCTGCGATGTCTGCTGCAGCTAGTGCTGCGAGTTCCATATTGGCGATAATGAGGTCAGCTGGCATCGATTCCTGGTCCTCCACACTCACCTTATACAAGTATTTTGTGGTATCCTTCCTGCCGGACTCCTGCCCTGTTTGGTCCCCCAGCTATACAGAAGATCTTGGAAAACCTCAAACCAAATTTTTTAAATCCTTGTTTTCCTTTCCTGCCTCTACTCTCGGCTATGCACTTAGGACTGAGTTGGGTCTCCTCCCGTTGACTTTTACTATCGTCTCTATGCTTGCGACCTGGATATCAAAAATACTGGGCATGCCAGACGAGAGGATACCCAAAATTGTCCTGCGTATGCTCCTACATCTTGCCTCCGGAAGTAGTTCTCACGATAGAGCGCACAATTGGATTGACCAGGCCAAGCTATTATCTGACCTATCCCTCGACGGTTGGGAAATCCGTAGCCGCGATCTTCTCGCGACAACGAAGGAACACTTGAGAGAGGCAGACCTGCAAACAATGAAGGACTCCTCTTGCTTATTATTGAAGATGCATCAACCAAGTTTGAGCAGGTTTTTGAGTTTTCTCCCTGATACGCTTCTCGGTTTGTCATTGACAGCACTACCTTGCGCCTGGAACCGGAAAGAGGTTGTAGGTGTTGTGAGCTTGGTCGTTTAGAGACTACCGAGCACATTCTTAAAAGCTGTCAGGTGTTAGAGGACCTCCGTCGCTCTCTGTGGGGTTTCGTTTCGGATCCTACGGACTTCCAAGCCCGTTATGTTGAGCTGTCTGCGCTGCTTGACGCGAACTCCCTGCACTCATTAAAGGCTCTGCATCTGTTTCTTTTCAATGTGTACGAATATCGCGAGTCTAAATTTTTTATTTAATATCGATTAACCCTCTATTCGAACACGATTATGTACTGCGCCAGGTGGTTTTTATTTTTTATTTGATCTGTTATTTATTGTTTTGTACATACCATTACGTCTGTGCTGATTACATTGTATACACTCTCCACTTGTACCATCCCTATTTACTGTTTGTAAGAAAGGAATAAATTATACTATTTAATAATTTTAATAAATTATACTATTTAATAATATTATTTAATAATTTAATTTAATTTAATTATTTAAAAACAAATATGAACGGTCCGAATTACATAAAACAATGTAAATGATCTATTTTCTTTGTTTTTACTAATAATCAATGCGAAAAATTATGTACGCGATGTACACGGCAACCTCAAACAAAAACCGAAATATTTCAAATTCTATGATCAAACAGATAATTAATAGACTTTTAGTTTTGGTATTTTTCGGTCTAATAACAAATTAACAATAAATGTTTTTTTTATATATAACTAGAATTAGAATTAAATTTTAAGGAGGGAATAAAGTATTTAATTTAGGGAATACAAATTTTTATAAACAGTATTTTAAAAGTAAATCCTCATTATAATCAAAACAAATTTTTTTTTTTTAAATTGTAACGCAATTATACGTTTCGACCCAGGTATAGGTCCTCTTCAGTATTGTAAAAAGTTATGCCAAACTGTTTATATTTATACTAAATGCCGGAGAATACATGAATTTGCATTCATCATTGAAATTCATTTTTGAATGTCCTTACTTAAAACAAAATTTCAGTTACATTAATTTAAATACCCTTCTGCCCATATTAACTACTTTCATTTATTCTCGGTAGCACAAACACATAAACCATCGGTAATTTCATGTATTCTCCGGCATTTAGTATAAATATAAACAGTTTGGCATAACTTTTTTTAATACTAAAGAGGACCTATACCTGGGTCGAAACGTATAATTGCGTTACAATTTTTTAAACAAAATTTGTTTTCATTATAATGAGGATTTACTTTTAAAACACTGTTTCAAAAATTTTTTTTCCCTAAATTAAATACTTTATTCCCTTCTTAAAATTTAATTCTAATTCTAGTTATATATAAAAAAAAATTTATTGTTAATTTGTTATTAGACCGAAAAATACTAAAACTAAAAGTCTATTAATTTATATTTCGAACGGTCGATCATTATTATCATGTATTATTCTAATATTGGTACACCAGTTAACCACCATAAATTCTTTAATTATATCAAAACAATTAAAGGAAATAATGTGGTGTTAACTTTACAAAAGTGGTCACGTTTAAATGTGACACTCGCTAAACATCTGAATCAAAGAATTTTTTTTATCAGATGTAGGAAATACAATTTTTTACCCCCACATTTAAACAATAGTCATTTCACAAATAAATTCAAAAGGTTTTCGTTCAAGCATCATACAATAGTTATAATTCCGGATACAAAAAGAAATTACTTAATATAGAAATTAAAGATATTCATTATGCTATCAAAGAAATTAAGAATATGAGATTTGAATTAATGTCATCAATTACCTCCCAATTACCATGGCATATTTATGAAAAATTTTTCTACTATGAAAATCGAAAATTTCAGAGGATTTTCGAACAAACACGTAGTAGATTAATAAAGAAATTCGACCATTTATCCGTTAAGTATATATAACCACTCGGAAAATAATAAACATATGCCGACAACACAAAATAAATGGTTTTTAAATTTGTCAAATGTGGTAATTCCGAATGACATAAAAAACATAGTCTCCTTAGGCGACAAAATTGCATTCAATATGAATAACAAACATGAAATACCAATACACAAGATTATCTCTAGTATTGAATTGGGCGTGTCGTGCATTGTGAATGAAAAGGAAAGAAATCTGATTCGGCAAGAATGCACCCAAGCGATCTGTCAATATAATTCCTCACATTTTAACAAGAATTCAAAGTACAAAGACCAGTACAATCACAATCACAAAAAAATAGTCAGCCAATTCAGTAAAGATAATCCTGATGTCTTTTTTATGAAAGCGGATAAAGGCAATACCACCGTAGCCTTAAATAAATCGGACTATTATTCAAAAATGAATAATATTCTTTCCGACACCACTACTTATCAACGATCCAAATTCGAATATACCGCTACGATCACAAAAAACATCAATCAAATGATAAAAAATTGGGATACAAGAAAACTCGTCAATGATATTACTGTGAAAATGTTAACAGTTCGCAATGCTATTATACCTAGAGCATATGGACTTCCCAAGGTGCGCAAGGTAGGACATCCCTTACGAATTATTGTTTCTACTATAGATGGTCCTACATACACCTTAGCTAAATTTCTTTCAAATATAGTCGCAAAAGTACTAGAAAAAAATAGCACTAATAACATCAAAGATTCTTGGCCCTTTGTAAAAAACATACGAAAAGTCACAATACCCAAAAACTACAAAATCATATCATTGGATGTTGTCTCAATGTTTACGAATATCTCTAATGAATTAGTAATTAATAGCATCGAAAATAAATGGAAGGATATTAAAAAATTTACAACTCTAGATAAATACGATTTTTTAATGGCAATAATTATGTGTTTAGATTCTACATACTTCAAATTTCAAGACGTTGTTTACAAACAGACTTTCGGCATACCGATGGGTTCTCCCCTCTCCCCTGTTCTCGAGAATGTAGTTCTGGAATATGTAACTGAAAGCGCTTTGAAAAAAATTAACTTCAAACCGCCGTTCTTTTACAGATATGTGGACGACATCCTCACATCCATTCCAGATGGATTCGAAAATGATTTTGTATCTGAATTTAACAGTTTCGATGAACAAAACTGGTTACAATTCACGTACGAATCCGAAACAAATCGGGTAATAAACTACCTCGATGTCAGTATTTTTGTACAGGCAGATGGTAGGCTAAAATTAGATTGGTTTCATAAAGAAACATGGACCGGTTGATACCTCCATTTTGATTCCATACATCCTTTCTCATACAAGATCGGAATGATTTACGGGTTAATTGGCCGAGCGATTAAATTATCATCCGTTGAGTTTATACAAAAAAATTTAGAAATTATTAAAAACACTTTAATAGAAAACGGCTATCCCATAAAATTAATAGATCAATGTATTAATAAAAAATTATGTTTCCTCAATAACATAGACAACAATAATAATAATAAACACGACTCGCATATTATCAAAACAATCAGCTGTCCTTACATAAAAGGACTGTCTGAGAAAATCGCAAAAATTTTCAAAAATAAAGATATTAGAATCGTTTTTACACCCCTAAAAACTTACATTGCCAACATTAAAACCGGAAAGGATAAATTACCACCAGGAAAACAAAGAGGAGTAATCTATAAAATCCCATGTCTACACTGCAATAACTTTTACATTGGACAAACGGGTAGACCTCTGGAGGTTCGTTTGAAAGAGCACAAAAAGAACATTTACGCCTCTAAAGAAGATAATTTTACAGGTCTAACAGATCATAGACAAAAAACGGGACATGATTTCAATTACTCCAATACAATAATTCTAGCCAGGGAAAAAACTGGAGGAAAAAGACCCACGTTGAAAACTTTTTTATCAAAAAGGAAAAAAACAACGTCAATATAAGATTCGAAAAGTCTAATCTACCCGAAGTCTACAATGTCCTTACTTAAAACAAAATTTCAGTTACATTAATTTAAATACCCTTCTGTCCATATTAACTACTTTCATTTATTCTCGGTAACATAAACACATAAACCATCGGAAAATTCATGTATTTTCCGGCATTTAGTATAAATATAAACAGTTTGGCATAACTTTTTTCAATACTGAAGAGGACCTATACCTGGGTCGAAACGTATAATTGCGTTACAATTTTTTAAACAAAATTTGTTTTCATTATAATGAGGATTTACTTTTAAAACACTGTTTCAAAAATTTTTTTTCCCCTAAATTAAATACTTTACTCCCTCCTTAAAATTTAATTCTAATTCTAGTTATATATAAAAAAAAATTTATTGTTAATTTGTTATTAGACCGAAAAATACCAAAACTAAAAGTCTATTAATTTATATCTCGAACGGTCGATCATTATTATCATGTATTAATCAAACACCGCTTTATTTTTTATTTATATTAATTTTTTACCGCGAAAGTAAACGAATTGTATCACCCCAATTGTATCACTTTCACTCGCCACTCATACACCATAAGACGCACCGTAATTGTTTCATGGAAGAATCGGGTAGCTTAAGTCGATACCTCCTTTGGCATCCTTCTTGGAGCCGAAATACCAGGTACTTCAAAAGTGGAAGCTCTGGTGAAACTCTTTTGTAACGGTAACGTCGTCTTATAGAACCAGGAGTCTTAACGCTGCAACGGATTCACACCATTTACCGGCGAGGTAACTTTTCCGTCGTAGTGTAACGAAGAGTAGAAGTATAAAATAAATCGCCACTCACCAGGCGACTTTCCACGAATTAAGGAAGGATCTCAACCGGTACATCGCACAATCGCTCCAAAAAACGGCTCCAAAGTCTGTCATGTGGTTTACTCCAGGTACTTACAAATTAGAAAATGGGCATCGTTCTGGTTAAATATTTGAAGCCGACTGACTCTCTACTCCGCTCGGACTCCTCGATCCTTATTCAAATTGCTCAGTCAGTTTATCCTCACAGTTTTCCATATACATACTTTAACTGGCCTTTTTCAAAATTTCGATTTTTTAATTTTTAAAAAATCAAAAAGTGTATCAGTTCATTTTGTTATAATTTAAGAGTATTTTATAAGAATAATAATGCTCTGGAATGAATACAAAAATACTCTTTATTTAATTTAGGAAGGCAACCGCTGGTCGTATAAATTAAGCTGACGCATTAATAAGGGTGTCATGATATTCATATTGAATGCTTAATATATTTAATTGCATATAATTGGATAAATGGAGGTGCATTTAAATATATAATACAATAGCATAAATGAAAATTATATTAATTTTTCTTGTTGAATAATGTAGACGATTGAGTAATTGTCAGAATACTAGTATTTATAGTACCATTTTTATTTGTTTAAGAACACCCAACCAACAGTTGATTACAGAGAGTTTGTCGAACTAATTTTAATTTGTCTCATCGAAACTTCTCCGTGTGGGATAAAATTTCGTAAACTCAACGGCCTAAATTCTGGCTTGCCCCTCTCCTTAATCTTAATGAAAACCTGCTTCCTGTTTCCTCAATATAAACTTCCTTGCAGTGAAGGCAAGGTATCATATAAATGACATTGCAATTTTTAAGAATTGGTAGCTTATCTTTGTGAGGTTTTACACGCGAGACGTTGTTAAAAATAGGCTTGGATACCAGTATACGTTATTTTTTTAAATCTTGATTGGATTTTTTCCATAATACTCTGAACTATGGTATAGAGGATTTATCTTTTTTATTAAACGATCGAGAAATTCGAACATTTTATGATATAAAGGTATCTATCCTTGTTTAATCCAGCTTAATTACGGAATGTGCGTCACGAAATTTTCATTATTTCATGGTGTGTACTTGGTATTTTAGCCAAGTTTCATAATGATTAATGGGATAATCTCCAGTTTCAGTTGACAAACCGTTCGGTACAAATCTTGTTAATACGATGATAGATTAAGCGCGTTTAATATCATTTGCAGTTATTTTAAAACATACGACGATTTGACTACAGGAATATAATAACGTGCGGTGTTGAAGCGACACTTTGTCGGAAGAAGGCGGATGTAACATATTGTGGCATTGTTTATGAGTGCGACTGAACGTCCCGAAGGTTCCGAGTTCGAATCCGCCGCCCGTGCAATTTTCTCTGCATACGTCCAGTGTTTGGAATAACAAGGGAATATCCGGAAATCAAGTTTGAAGCGAAAACAGTGATTTTTAGAAATTCAGGTTTTATTATAACAATTTACTCTATTAGTCTAGCGGATTATTATTTGAGCCTTCAATGACATATTGCTCTCCTCCATTTTGAAATTTAGAAAAAGTAGCTATATAAAAATATACCTCAGGGTGCGTGGAAGCGACATTTTATGCGTTTGAGCAATCACCTTAGGCTTTCCATTTAAAGTCATGGATGAAAAGAAATTTTGTCCGCGAAAAATCATGTTTTTGGAAAAAAGTTGTTAATAACCTTTTCAGCATTTATAATTAATGATTTTTAACCGCAGGTTAAAAAAGTATAGTTAATTATATATTTTTAATTCCCTTAATGCGTGATTAAATTCGGAATATGCTTTGATTAAGCAGCGCATTTTCAGAATGTAGTAATTTGGAATAGATCTGTTAAGAATATGACATATATTGAAGAATATTATGATCTTGGTAATTATTATACTCTTTTTTTGATTAAATATTACAGCCTATTCTTGTCTAGAGCCTATAAGAGTTACAAGGCTTTTAAAAAATGGATATTGGTATCAGCTCTGATATCTGAAAAATATGGATATCCTGCCAAAAATTAGAATGCTATCGTAATATAATGTTATATAGCTATATAATACATGGTGTGTTATAATAAATGATATTAAAATGAAAATTCGACAATATATCATATACTTACTTTGTCGACGTCGTAGATATTACAAGCAAAGGGTGATTCTTTGATAGGTTCACCATCGATTAGGATATTAATAATGTGTCTGCCCACTTCAGTTGGCGTAAAGCTAACTGCGTATTTGTTATCGACTGGCTCAATGGTTATTGGTAGGCACTTGTTGGATGGTGGCGTCACAATAACGTCACAATTCATCGAAGAAGTCTGGGGGTCGACAGTGAATGATATTTGTTTCTTAACGGCTCCCATTTTAAGACTATGTCTGGTGATGAGAACTTGATCCATTCCTAGTACTTTACAACTAAATGGCGATCCTGGTACTGGTTCGCCGTTGAAGCGAACACTCAAACTATGTACTGCGGCTTCCTGTGGTTTAAAATTCACACGAAACTTTGCGTTGCCTTCACTTTGTACGTAGTTTGGAACATTTTTACCGTTTACTGCTACAATGATCTCTAAGTTTCCAGCGCCAGCTTGACTAGCGTTTACTGAAATTGGACAAAAATGGTTGTTTTTATGATAATAAATATTATTGACGACAAATAAATTCATAATGCATTGACTAAGAATTTAAAATTAATTATATCTTTCTATTACATTAACAATTTCCTCAAGAATTCTCCAGTCATTTCCCAGAAATGACCTATCAGAAATTCTTAACATCGAAAGGCCTTCGAACCTTTTTTTACCCCCCCCCCCCCCCCAAAGACCTTTCGGATAAGAAATCTTACGGATGGGATAAATAAATGCTCACACACAGCCGAATGCATTGTTATCACAATCACTTGGTCTATATAATAAGAGAATCTTTTGTTTTCCACGTATTCTATCACATGTTCTTGAAAATAATTTATGGAGGTAGGGAAAAGTCTACTGTCTGGTAGGATTGGGACGATGGGTGACCAAAGGAAAATCTAAGTACCGTCCGCTCCACTTGTTTTTCTTAAATATTCATGAACTACACAGATGATTAGTCAATGAAATTTGTCTACATGGGCAAATCCACAGAACTTTTAACTTTTCTGTGATACAGTGATATAAGGAAATAAAAATGTTTACTATTAACATATATTTACTACATGCGGATATTTCGCATTAATGACTTTAAAATAATATATATGGATGATATTGAGTCAATTAGTAAGCACATAAACTTGCTACAAACGTTTCAAAATTGAAAAAAGAAAAATTTTGCTTGTGGTTCTGACAAATTACTTAAAACTTTGCTGTGCTCAGTGGCGGATTTACCACTAGGCCCAGTAGGCCCTGGCCTAGAGCGGCAAGTTTTGGGGGCGGCAACATTTTGGCTAAAACTAAAAAAATTTGATGCAAATTTAAATTATTTATTAACACTTTAGGACACTCCGTAAAATAAAGTTTAATGTTGAAAAAATAATAATAAATAAAAATACAGGATTTAATGGTAAGATTTAATAGCATGTGTATAATAGTCCTTCTCACTAGTAGCATGGTCGGTAAAAACAATTTCCGACTAGTAGCCATATGAGAGGAGACAGGCGTTCCCCCACTAGTGGAGATATTTCGAGGCGTGGCGTTGCTAGAAGCAATATGGCGGAAGAAAGAGGCGCTTATTGGGTCGATTATGCTACTAGTGAGAAGGTGCTACTATTTGGGTGGCTAGTAGTCGGAGGGAGGACTGTATATATACTAAATGTTGTCATATGTACACCCAACGACATCGATTTTTACCGGGAATCCCACAGGTGTCCTGTTTTCCCTGATACATCTTTATGTAGAAGACAAGGACTCCCGTGGGATTCCCGGTAAGCATCGATGTCGTTGGGTGTACACTACCGGGCGTATCAAGCAGAGATTCTTAGCGTTTTCGTTAATTGCACCGCCCCGGTGTAGTGTACAATTTTCGCTAATCTTGAATCTGAAGTTGCAACAAGTTGATAAATGGTCGAAACTGTCGAAAACAAAAATAACAGGAGGCCGGAAGGATAGACTCATTCCGTAATATTTAATTTAAATATAATTCGTGAAATTAACAAATCAATGTACTTAGTGAAGTTAATTTACAATATACTTATGGAATTTACACATTTACATTTTCAATGGATATTTTGGTGAAATTTTTTTGTTTTCTTGATTTGTCGAATTTACCCTGTATAAGCAAGCATCTATAGATATATCTTTCTGTATGTAGATCGATATATATAGAAATCAACGTTTCAGTAGCTCCTGAACTGCCACCAGGGTTCGCAGATGCTTGCTTGTACAGGGCGAATTTGACGTGACGGTCGCCATTTTTCGAAAGAAATTCTCGCGATTCGCGTTTCGTGTTACGACAGGTTGTGCCCTTTGTTTTTCCACGGATTATATCCCTTTATATTCACCGTGTCCATTCCCTGTAGCTTGTGTATTGGAAATAAACTTATAATTATAGTGCCGAAGTGTCGAAAGAATTGTTAAATTAATTCACATTCGAGCCTAAATAAGGTAAGTGATTAGTAATAGTGCTTCATATTCGAAATACACTTAACGGTGTATACGTATAAGTATGCCGATAAAAAGTTTCGGTTATTTTGCTGTCATTGATGAATATATTCGGCACATTTTTGCATAATTGATAGTTAATTTATACAGAAAGAAAAAAGAGGTTAAATCAACCACGATATTTATATTGTAACGAGAGAGAGCGATCTTACGGTCGAAGCGGAGGGTCAAGTCAATGCGGAGGCGGTGATGCCCCTACGGAGTGAACTTCGATCCAACGGTGTAGCGGAGATCGATTCTCGTAGTTCTCCCTGTTGCCGGATACCTTCAGCTCCAGAATTCGAAGGCAGGGAGTAATTGAAATAAAACTCTCGGTTACAGGAATAAAGATTGAGGGTGTATTTTATCCTTCGTACATAATACAAAATGGTGTCGGTTACATTGTGTTTACAATTTAAACGCGGGTGTAAGTGTGAAAGAAAACTCTGGGGTGATTTTCCCCTTCTGGATAATTATATATATATACACTTTAACCGCTGTATGTGACACGTGGGGTGATTTTCCTCAATTGAAAATATCCTGGGGTGGCTTTCCCCGGAGGCGAAGGATGCCCTCTATTCCTGGGCAGAAATTAAATAAGATTACAGAAACTAAACCTAGACGTTTGATATCGCGGAGATGTTAGACCCGCCATCTGCGGGAAAAACACGGATTGCGGACGCGACTCTCTGGTGAGAGTATACCGGAGGGTATAGATGACCCCTTGGCCGAGAGATTGGCCTACGAAACGAGACGGGTACTTCGGTCGGTCGGAAGTGCGGGTTAAGGAGTGACCGAAGGTTACGGATGAGGCGGACGGGTGGAGAATATCTCCCAGGAACGGTATCGGCCACTTACTGGCCCATCGGAAACGGACTTTCGGGTTCGACCTTAGCGGAGGTGCAGAAGGTCATTGGAATACGGAGGCAGTAGGGTCATCGGCACGTAGAATCACGTCGCAGATGTCCCCTACTGTTGCCTGTCCGCAGCGCCTCCACCTCGGCACGTAAAATCACGTCGCCGATAGGAGCCGTGGAACTCGGCAAAGGCGGAAGAGCGGGTAGGGAACGTCGACTTGCCACGAAAAATCCCGTCGGCAGGCTGACGACTCCCCCATCGGAGCACCTTCACCTCCACACGAATAATCTCGTCGTGGAGGGGTAGGATGTTCCGTAGAACGGACGGGGAAACAGAGCGGAGCGGGTACGGAAGGTTCCCGACGCCCTTTGCCATGGAAAATCCCGTCGGAAAAAGGTCCGGGATCGTCTAGTGCCAGCTTCCTTGGCTACACGGAGAATCCCGTAGTAGGTAGTCGGTAGCACCGACGACTCGACGACGTTTTCGACTTCGTGCGCTGCCTTTGCACTACTGGCTGGAGCACTCTCGTAGCGCGAACGCGCGGAAGCCTAGCGTCAGTGCGGCGCACTAGCGCTGGCTTCCCCGCTTGGGCGGCGCGCGGCTTACGCCGCGACGAGGATGGACTGCAACGTCTCTCTCGTTGCAATATTAGGGGAGAGTGGGGTTCAGTGGCACGTGGGGCACAGTGAAACTTGCTAAATATCTCGAATATCGTTGGCGCATTCATCATAATTTTTTTTATGGAAATCAGTAATCGATATTAGATTTCTTTAAACGTAAGTCTATACTGAACACGGGCCGACAAAATGAATAAAACAATACGTCGGGTTTCGGATAGTGAAAAGAATATTTTGTTACTTCGAAAACATGTTATTTCTAATCCCACATTTCCCGTCTTGTCAAGTTTCGAGTGAATATTGATAGCTTGGGTATTTTTGAATCGAATAGTGCTTGTGTTTTATGTATATAAGTTAAATTAATAATAGTTTTTTAATAAAAAATAACTTAATTGCCTTACTAAATTTCTTTCCGTGATACTTTCAAAATATTGCTAACCGTACCATATATGTAATCATTATTTTTACTATGGAAAATATAGGTTATATTAGTTCACTCAATTTTATTCTTTTTTTACTATTCAGGAATATTTGAAATGATTAATTCTAGAAGTACGGTACTTGATATTTAAGGTTAAATAAAGGATGATGATTATTTAAATATCGAGAAATAGTAAACGGAACAATATTATTGCCTTGCTTATTATAGAAATAGTTCATTTAACTACTATTTATAATCACGCGGTTTACTTTTATAAAATGGTTAAATTAACCATTTCTTTTCTCTCTGGGTATGGTCAATTTTATTATTTGGAAGTTAGTCGTCAAAGTAATAAAAAAAAATAAAAATTTACAAATTTAGAAAGTGCATCCCACAAGATTGATCAATAATTACAAACTTTTTTTCTTTACCTCATCATTTTTCATTCTCACATATTATTCGTTATTCGGAAATATATTTTTTAGTTTTAAAATGAGTGACGGAAGAAAGAAGCTTAGTGGTGCAGGATACAAAAGACGCGCCAAAGAAAAAGTTGAGAAGGAAAAAGAAGAAATAGGAAAGCTACGAAAATTGGACACATTTTTTAATTTTTCAAATAAAAGTAATTCTACTATGGTGCAACACGAACCCAGACAGTCAGATCTGCTGCATATTGCCGCATATAAGGGGAAAATCAGGTGGACGATATGTCGGCAGAACTACGGAATATGCGTCATCACATATACAGCAAATTTGCTGGAAATTCTCACCTGCCGACTAGTCTGCGGCGATTCTGACGTATTTCTGCAGAAGAGATTAAAAGGGTCGGCGAAGGGATTAAAGACGCACACAAACACGGAAGCCGCGTCGGTGAACCCCCACACATGTGCACGCATGCATGCTCGAGACAAGCGCGATAGGGAGCGATCGGCGTGACCGGGAGAGAGGGGGTGAACAGGAGAAGAGGGAGGTGACGAACGCAGCCATTTTCTCTCGTTTATCATGTATCTATTGAAAAATTTTGAATTTTGGAGCAAGTCAGCGCAAAACTTGTTTCCTTCGGAAATCCTGAAGAATTAATTTATGTTTTAATAAAATAACCTCCTAGCAATAAAAATATTTATAATAATCATAAATTACGTCCAATTTGTCACAGTTATAACGTCTATATTAGACTATAGACGAAACTCCAATTCTGTGAAAGCGTGTAGATTGTGTGCAGCATTAAAAACAGTTGAAATTAAAAAAAATGCAGTTGCGATTAAAAATTGTAATTGTAGAAAAATGTAATAAGTTCGAAGTTTTTGTGGAACTATATTCGGAGTTTTAAAAACGATAAATTTAACATTTTATTAACAGATTAAATGTAATTAGTACCAAGTCTATTTCTTTTTATGTTGTCCCTGTATAAATATCTGCAAACTTGGATACGAATCTCATTATAGAAATCACGCAAAATGATGTTCTCAATGAATGGGGTTCACCAGTAAAATTTTTGTATTATTTTTTATTATTTTAAATAATAATTTAGGTCATAAATAACACAATTAAAATCTAAAAAACAATTAATTCATTAATTTGGGTATTTTATTTGTCAATTAAAAACTCTTCCGTTTGAAAGCGCGCCAGTTTCGTATGACATCACTGCGGGTTCGGCTGTCAACCAATCCCGTTCGCATATTCTGCTGTGCATTTATGTCGTTTGGACGTAATTTATGATTATTATAAATAGTTTTTATTGCTAGGAGGTTATTTTATTAAAACATAAATTAATTCTTCAGGATTTCCGAAAGAAACAAGTTTTGCGCTGACTTGCTCCAAAATTCAAAATTTTTCAATAGTTTCGATACATGATAAACGAGAGAAAATGGCTGCGTTCGTCACCTCCCTCTTCTCCTGTTCACCCCCTCTCTCCCGGTCACGCCGATCGCCCCCTATCGCGCTTGTCTCGAGCATGCATGCGTGCACATGTGTGGGGGTTCACCGACGCGGCTTCCGTGTTTGTGTGCGTCTTTAATCCCTTCGCCGACCCTTTTAATCTCTTCTGCAGAAATGCATCAGAATCGCCGCAGACTAGTCGGCAGGTGAGAATTTCCAGCAAATTTGCTGTATATGTGATGACGCATATTCCGTAGTTCTGCCGACATATCGTCCGCCTGATTTTCCCCTTATATGCGGCAATATGCAGCTAGCTGGTTGTCTGGGGAAAATATAAATTCTACTGTGGTTGAACATGGAAATATGAATTCTACTATGGTGGAACATGAAAATACGTTGACTTCCAATATTGTTTCCAATGTTGATCATCAATGTGCCGATTTTCCAGTTGATTATGTTGCTGCCAGTACACCTGTAAATGTGGAACCTTTGATTCCTGAAACACCGCATCCATTCAATCCTGACCCTGCGACGTTGATAATAAATGATCATACGTGGGATCACATAGCGAAGTTTGGACTAGAACAAAATACAGGCGCTCGATTTTTCATACAGCAAGCGTACATATCCCGATAAAACTCGCAGTTTAGCAATATCATTGTTTGAACGACGTCTTTTGAATGGCGAAAAAACTCCTCGACATTGACTGATTTATTCCGAAAGCACTGGCAATGTTTATTGTGGACCTTGCTTGGCTTTCAATGGGGGTACTCAATCTGGTAGTAAAGAGGGCTTCAATGATTGGAAAAATGCAACCACTCGTGTGGCTCAGCATGAAAATTCGTTCTCTCATAAATCATGCGTCTTAGATTTGAAGGCAAGAGTCAATACCCACGGGCGAGTAGATGAAAAATTAACTGCAGATTTGAATCGTGAAATTATATATTGGGAAAATGTATTAAAACGAGTGGTAGCAGTTGTTAAGGCACTAGCGTCCCGAGGGTTGGCGTTTAGAGGTCACGATGAGAAATTTGGATCATTGCATAATGGAAATTATTTAATGTCATTGGAACTTATTGCTGAATTTGACCCATTATTGGCAGAACATATTTCACGCTACGGAAATGTGGGAAGTGGTAAAACCAGTTATTTATCTTCAACAATATGTGAGGAGTTCATTCAACTCATGGCAGATATAGTCACATCCGTAATTATAAGTGTACGCGTTGTGCTATGCCGATATTATTTCGAACGACATATGCAGCTTCGCTGAATTTAAATGTTCGCCGGATTGGAGTGCACAGGATAAAAAATAATAAGGGATGCACTTATTATGATATTCTCAATCTTTATTGAGTGCATACGGTACAGCCATATACTACACGAGGTGAGTCTTATGCTCACGTGGCCGCAATCGAATGCTCGGATGTTAATGACTGTAATACCGGATTACAATGTAAACGTTACTGAAAGCGAGAGCGATAATTGCCCTGACGAAGCGATGACTTTCGTGAGAGCGACGATCACGAAGACTCCGAATGCCGATCACCGAGAAAGATACAAAAGCGTGTCGTTTATGGATACGTAAAAGCAGTACAGAGGTGTGCTGACAACTGAACTCCCAAAAATGCGGAAGTTTCTTTTAGCAAGAGGCCGCACAGATCGGCGGAAACCATGAACGCCGCTCGCGGATTTCATAGAAGTCCTAAATATCGGACTATTTATTTGGCGCGAATTACAAACGTCAAAATAAGGCGTAATCAAAGTAATTTAAAGTCGGTAATTGCAACAATGTATACACCTACGAAGAATATGATTCTCGCCGACGCACGGAGATGTCGCACAAAGTGCCAGTTTCATGACAGAATATTAGCATCACGGTAAACTAGATGGCGAGTATCGTTCACACGCCAACATTCCGCCCGCCTTGCGATATTCGGATCGCAATGATGTGAGCAACGAAGCGGACTTACAACTAAGATGAAAACTTAAACATTAACGCAACTTAAACTAACGAGACGCTGACATGGGCGCATCGTCAAGCTCAATCGGTAAGAGCGCGATCTTCACGATCGGTCGCTTAAACGTTGAGGTTGCGGTGCGAAGAGTGACAACGCGAACCCGGTTATCCGGACCAGGATGACACTCGACGATACGCGCCAAGTCCCATTTCGCAGGGGGCAATTGATCATTACGCAGTAAGACCAGTTGTCCAGGAACGAAAGACGCGGACGCATTGAGCCATTTGGAGCGATGCTGGCATGACGAAATATAGTCCCGAGACCAAGCCAGCCAGAAAAGCTCCAAAAGCTGCTGATAAAGACGCCAACGGGTCAAACGGCTGACCAAATAATCGTCAGTGAGCGGTGCGGGCGCAGACAAGAGAGGGCCGCCGATCAAAAAGTGCGCAGGGGTTAACGCGTCAAGACTTTCGATGTCGTCATTAAGTGGCGCGAGGGGACGCGAGTTCATGCACGCCTCAATTCTGCACACAAGAGTGCTTAGTTCCTCGTAAGTCGGGGTGTGAGACCCGAGAACGCGACGCAGATGGTGCTTCATGGAGCGCACCCCAGCCTCCCACAACCCACCAAAGTGAGGAGCAGCAGGTGGGATGAACTTCCCTTCAACTCCATCATTACTGAGGCGAGCACGAAGTTCATCGGATTGAACCGCAGCACGGAAAGCCGCGCTCAGCTCTCGATCGGCGCCGTCAAAGTTTGTGCCGCAATCGCTGTACATGGTGGTCGGTAAGCCGCGACGCGAATAAAACCGCTGGAACGCAGCTAGAAACGTGGGTGTGGAATAATCACAGGTGACTTCCAAGTGTACGGCACGAGTCGCCATACACATGAATAGTGCCACGTACGACGGATGCGAGCGGTGGCCGCGGCCGCCCGCTATACGTATCTTAATAGGACCAGCATAGTCAACACCACACTGAGAAAAAACGCGACTAGGGCGTACGATACGAACCGGAGGCAGCGCACCCATTAGTTGAGACGGAATCGATGCATTATGTCTCGCACAGATGACACAACGAGATACCACTGTGCGTACGAGTTTTCGAGCCTGGAGCACCCACACTTGTTCGCGGAGCGTGCCGAGAGTGAGAGTAATTCCTCCGTGAAGACATTTTTCGTGAGCTTCACGTGCCATTAGAAGGCACACATGCCCTTGGGACAGTATTACAGGACAACGGGAAGTGAACTGCATGGGAGCTAAAACCAGTCGTCCGTCAACACGTAACACTCCGTCGGTATCTACAAAAGGATTTAGTCTGCGCAACCGGCTAGATCTGGACAGGTTTTGATCGACCTGAAGTCGCTTCGTGCCGTCCGATGAAGGTTCGTTTCCCGATAACAGCGCAATTTCATTCCAGAACGCGGAAGCCTGCGACAGTAAGAATATGCGAGTTTTTACTCGGGCCAGGTCGGATGCGGACACGTCCTTACCGTCTGGCGTTGCAGTTTTAGACCTCCAAGCTTTAGACCAGCTAAGTACGCGGAACAGGACTCGGACCATTCGTGGCCAGACGGAGAAACGCGAAAAGATTATGTCAACATCCGGTTTCTGGATGTCGCAATGATGCGCGAGAACTCTGCGTTCGTCATCGGTCGCGTAAGAAGGATTGTCATCCAAAATTGGCCAGTCCGACGAGGGCTGCCGCAGCCAATTCGGGCCTTGCCACCATAAGTCTGACTCGATCAGAATTTCAGGTGAAACTCCGCGAGAGGCCAAGACAGCTGGGTTTTGGCACCCAGGTACATGTCGCCATTCAACGTCGGGAAGCAACGTGTGGATTTCCGCCACACGATTTGCTACAAACACCTTCCACTGTGACGAGTCTGCTCGGAGCCAGGCAAGCACTATGGAAGCGTCTGTCCAAGCGTAGACGTCGTATGACGCGAATGTAGTATTTGAACGAAGCTGAGAGATAAGCCTCGCAAGAAGCACAGCTCCGCAGAGTTCAAGACGCGGAATTGTGACATGTTTTATAGGTGCAACTCGCGTTTTGGCGGCGATCAATGTTGTCTTGCAGTTCCCTACGTCGTCGGTAGTGCGAACATAAACGACGGCGGCATAAGCCTTGGACGAGGCATCCGAAAATCCGTGTAGTTCACACACAGATGCTGGAGACGTACCAATCCAGCGAGGAACCGATTTCGACGACAACACCGGGAGCGATGTTGCAAATGAATGCCATGAAGATGCTAAGGGTTCGGGGAGGGGAGTGTCCTAATCAAGATTACTGCGCCACAAGTCCTGCATGAAAATCTTGGCCTGTACTATCGTGGGAGCCAGCCAACCTAACGGGTCAAAAAAGCGCGCAATATGTGATAATACAGAACGTTTCGTGACCACCGATATCTCGAGAGGATTGACAGTAAATCGATACACATCTGGGGCGGGGTGCCAAGTGAGTCCGAGGATTTGAACGCTGTCATCCACCTGCAGCGTTCTTCCGGACGGAAGACCGAGGTCGT
The DNA here is from genome assembly GCA_030407085.1 of Trichopria drosophilae. NCBI lineage: Eukaryota > Metazoa > Arthropoda > Insecta > Hymenoptera > Diapriidae > Trichopria > Trichopria drosophilae. Next base: position 63,476,716 of record CM059587.1, read on the forward strand.
CCGCTTCCAAATCAGCGAAAAGCGAGTCAGCATTGCCTACCCATTTCCGTAACTCGAAATGTCCCTTCGCGAGCAAAGCAGTTAATTCGTTACGAATTGCTATTGTTTCCTCAACGGAGTCGGCTCCGAAGAGAGCGTCATCCACATAAAAATTGTGGAGCAAAGCCTGTTTTCCTAAGGGGTAGGCGTGACCTTCGTCCTCCGCTAATTGATGCAATACGCGTAAAGCTAAAAATGGAGCACTTGCCATACCGTACGTGACCGTTAACAGCTGATAAGCTGTCATTTTGTCGTTCGGAGAAGCGCGCCATAAAACGCGTTGTAGATTGACATCGCGTTCGTCAACTTGAATTTGGCGGTACATTTTTTGTATGTCCGCTGCGAGAACGTACCGGTATGTGCGCCACTGCGAGTGGAGCATTGGGAGCTCGGCCTGCAGTTTAGGTCCGATTAATTGTCTATCGTTAATAGACACTCCGTCTGAGGCAACGCACGATGCGTTGAAAACAACGCGCATCTTAGTCGTTGAACTCGATTGCTTGAACACAGGATGGTGTGGAAGGTACACCACCGGCGATTTGTGTTCGGAAGGCGCGATCCTCATGTGGCCGAGTTCTTCGTACTCGGTCATGAATTTAACGTAGGAGGCGTTCTCATCTTGGCGTGATGATAAACGGTGCTCAATTGAGCGAAGACATTGAGCAGCACGCGAGAACGTGTCTCCGACTTTGAGCAATGGTTCGTCTCTTAGTGGGATCCGTACTACGTAGCGTCCATTCGGCGCTCGGGAATGCGTATCCGCAAAATGCCGTTCGCATTTTTCTTCGTCAACAGAGAGGGGGCGACACGTTGAAACTTCTTCGATTGTCCAAAACCGTGTAAGCGCGGAGTGCAGTTCGTCCACCGCGTATTGGTGATGGGCATGTACATTCGTAGGGGGAACGGCGGGGCGTTTAGAATCCGTGGCTCCCATTAACACCCACCCAAAAATGGTGTTTACAGCGACCGGCTCATCGCGTCGCCCGCGTCGAATACCGTCACGAAGCGCGTACGGAAATAAATCAGCCCCGATGATGAGATGCACCTGTGAATTATTCATCGGACACCCGTCCGCGAGCTCCAGACCCTCGAGGTGGGGCCAATGCGTGGGAGGATGCTTAAATTGTGGCGTGTAATGAGTCAGATCAGGCAAAATTAGCGCGTCCGTTGAAAGCAAGACTGCATTATCATGCGTCGAACAGATTGTGATCGGCACAATCTTTTTTGCCTGTTCTGACCCACGTGGTCCTATACCATTAACTACTACCGATGCATTATAACATTCTGTTCTCAACGTATCTGCTACTTCCCGAGTTATTAGAGTGTGCGTAGAACCTTGGTCAAGTAACGCACGCAGCTTGACCGTACGTTGTGAAGGCGCGGTAACTATTACCCATGCAGTCGCAAGTACCACGTGAGCCGGTAAGCAAGACGTACTGTGGTGAGATTCCACAAGATTCACCGTAGGTTCCACAACTACAGCTCGTGAGGTACTTGCACCTGCATTTGGCGGTGCAGATTTCCACTTTTTCTGCGGCGGTGAATGCAAAGATGTATGATGCGACGCACCGCAATGCGTACAAGAGCGCGGGCTCTTGCATTGTGTTTTGGTATGAGTTTGTGATAGACAATTTGAGCATAGACATTTATCGCGCACGAGTGCCCACCGTTGATCGATCGACTATTTATAAAAGGTCTTTACACCGATTACAGGGTGTGCTTCGGAACACATTTAACATTTTAAATTCGAGTTGGCATCTACATGATGCATTTGAGCTTGGGATGCAGAGGCGGGTTTGCTTTTAGATGCACCATTCGGTGCTGCGCGAGAAGGTTTGTCACAACCAGCAGATGCCTCAAAACACCGGATCTTTGCTGTCAAAAACGTAGTTAATCGGGCAAATGTGACAAACTCATCCGAATCTATTGAAAAATCCCACGCCTCTCGCGTCCCGCGATCAAGACGTTGCGCGGTTAAAAAAACGAGGATGTCGTCAGATACCGGGCGCTCCAACTTCTGAAGCGCATCTGCAGCGAGCTGAACCTCGTCTAAAAGTCGGCGAAGTTCTCGCGGCGAATTTTCAGATGCAACCGGTTTAATAGAAAATAAGCGCGATAAATGTGTATGTAATAATCGTCGTTTATTCGCGTACCGATCTTTTAGAATTTGCCATGCTAGTTCAAAATTATCCGCGGTCATACTCACTGATCTTAAGGCTTTCAACGCGTCACCGGATAAACAGGATTTTAAATAGTAGAGTTTACTAAACGAATCAAAACTACGATCATTGACGATTAACGCAGTAAAATAATCGTGAAACTCTGGCCACTCGGCGAACTCACCCGAGAAAGTCGGTAGCTTGAGTGTCGGTACCAGAGAACGTCGCGCATTTCCATCGGCGGTAGAAGGCTGTGCGACAGAACTGACCTGAGACGTAGAGGTGCTCGGAGTAAGACGATTTTTGGCAGCTGTCAAACCGGCGATTGTTTCCAAATACAGTTCGGCGGCGCTACCCATGAAGTCCTCCACGAAGTACGAATCCGTAGCACATTCCGGGGAAGCCTGCATGTCGATTAGCTGCTCGTGACGGTCCATTAGTTTCTGCCAATTGGACTCGACGAACGTCAAACGTGTGACTGCTTGTTCATATGACAAGTCCGGATTGGTCAAAAGAGCAGCAGCTCTTTTTATGAGAGCGAGTGAAGCAGTTTGTTGGGATACAAGCTGCACATAGTCGTGATAGATTTGATGTTTGTCACGAGGCATCTTCGAATCGTTTCAATGACACTCCAAAATGCGAAGTCAACGATGGTTATTGAAGCGTGTAGCTTAAAGGGAAATTAAGACACCGAAGTCGAAGGCTTTGGTGTTTCAATATGAGACGCGAATACTCCTTTATTGAGAGCACCAGAGGTGGGCTCGGGGGGTGCGTGCTGTCTTGACAGCGAAGAGGTGCGTGAACGAATGGCACGCGTGTGTTGCCGTGACAACGAAAGAGAGGCGGAATCGAAGAATTCGATTCGCTTGACTCTCACTGAAATTACTGCTTAGCCGTACAGGAGAGGGAATCGATGTCGGCTGAATTCGTGCGTGGGCGTGTGCGGCCGAAGAGCGACACGAGAAGTCTGCAGTGACGTCACAAATGAGCTTGGGTCGGATGCGATCCGAGTGCTGTCGAAAATCGACGGAAACGTCCGAAAGCACTTTTTCACAAGCACTGCATTTTTGCACCCTTGCACATTAATCCGTTAGTGGCACAGTAATCCGATGATGCACATTCAGTAATTTTAAAGTTTTCACAATCACTTAAGCACTCCGCATCCTGGCAGGATCGCCAAATGTACGCGTTGTGCTATGCCGATATTATTTCGAACGACATATGCAGCTTCGCTGAATTTAAATGTTCGCCGGATTGGAGTGCACAGGATAAAAAATAATAAGGGATGCACTTATTATGATATTCTCAATCTTTATTGAGTGCATACGGTACAGCCATATACTACACGAGGTGAGTCTTATGCTCACGTGGCCGCAATCGAATGCTCGGATGTTAATGACTGTAATACCGGATTACAATGTGAACGTTACTGAAAGCGAGAGCGATAATTGCCCTGACGAAGCGATGACTTTCGTGAGAGCGACGATCACGAAGACTCCGAATGCCGATCACCGAGAAAGATACAAAAGCGTGTCGTTTATGGATACGTAAAAGCAGTACAGAGGTGTGCTGACAACTGAACTCCCAAAAATGCGGAAGTTTCTTTTAGCAAGAGGCCGCACAGATCGGCGGAAACCATGAACGCCGCTCGCGGATTTCATAGAAGTCCTAAATATCGGACTATTTATTTGGCGCGAATTACAAACGTCAAAATAAGGCGTAATCAAAGTAATTTAAAGTCGGTAATTGCAACAATGTATACACCTACGAAGAATATGATTCTCGCCGACGCACGGAGATGTCGCACAAAGTGCCAGTTTCACGACAGAATATTAGCATCACGGTAAACTAGATGGCGAGTATCGTTCACACGCCAACAATAAGTGATATCACATTATCCAAATATTTCTCTATAATTGTGGATTCGACACCTGACATATCTCATATCGACCAATTAACTTTTATTATTCGATATGTTCAGGAAAGTGGTTGTCCAAAAGAAAGATTTGTTAAATTTATTCCGAATGCTGGTCATAAAGCGCAAGATATATCAGATATTAGCACGTCTACTTTAGAAACATTTAACCTTGATATTGCTAACTGTCGAGGCCAATCATACGACAACGCTGCAAATATGTCAGGTCAGTACAATGGTTTACAAGCGAAAATAAAGAAGTTGTCACCTCAAGCAGATTATATTCCATGCTCTGCCCACTCGCTCAATTTAGTAGGAGAGTCTGCAGCAGATATTTGTGAGGAGGCATGCAGATTCTTTGAATTATTACGAGAGTTACACAATTTTTTTACTGTATCAACGCAACGTTGGAATATTTTAAAGAACGAATATCGTGCATCTGTAAAAAATCTTTCCGACACACGTTGGTCAGCACGAGCAGACGTATGCGGATGTCTGCTTACATCATGGGAACAAATTCTAGGCGCTGTATCAGCTATTGAAGAAGATCATGAGCAGAAGCCTATCGTTCGATGCCAAGCTAGAGGTATACGGACAAAGCTTGAACGATTGGAAACAGCATTTATGTTTTTTGGGGAGATTTATTGAACCACATAAATTTGGTTAATAAAAAGCTTCAAAGCGTTGATGTAGATATATTCACTGTCATTGAATTATATGATTCATTAATAATTTTAATTTCTGATAAACGTGATAATTTCTCACACTACGAAGAGAAAGCCAAAAATATTTCGAAAGTGACAGAATATGAGAAAGACACCAAACGGAAAAAGAAGCGAAAACTCCTTCCGGGGGAGTCAGAAGAAAGTGTTGAGTTGAGTAGTAGAGAGCAATTCAGAATTTCGACATTTATTGTAATAATTGACTGTCTTCTATGTGAACTCCAAAAGAGGCGCGGTGCTTATCAAAATTTCTGCGACAAATTTTCCTTCCTTGCGAACTTACGTAATGTGGCTCCAGATATCATCACCAAAAAAGCAACAGAGCTGCAGCGAATCTACTACACGGATCTTGAAAAAGACTGTTTCGTTGAAGAATGTCTTCATTTTCGAACATATTGTATTTCCGCATCAATAAATTTCAAAAATGCGTTGCAATTATTAGAGTGGCTCCGTAAAAAAGATTTACAATCCGTATTTCCGAACGTGGATATTGCGCTTCGAATGTGTGTTTGTACTCCCATCACAAATTGCTCTGGAGAACGCAGTTTCTCATGGTTGCGCCGTGTCAAGAACTATTTGAGATCAGTTATGTGTGAGAATAGATTAAATGCACTTGCAATTCTTAGTATAGAAGCAGATATACTTAAATCATTAGATTTTAAAGATATAATTAAAATGTTTGCGAATAATAAGGCAAGACGAGTTAAATTTTGCGAATAATGTAATAAAATATTATAATATATAATAAAATAAAATATATTACTTGTTTTCATTATATTCGACTCAATTTAATCGCAATGTCTATTTCCACGTACGAAACGCCTCTCACCGCGTGTGCTCCGTGATTCGCCTCTCGCGGTTAGGTTAGCGGGTAGTAGCGGGCGCGGCGCCCCGCAGGGGGGCCGGTAGGCAGGGACAGGGTCGTTCCGTACGTGGATATAGACTCAGCCCAATTTAATATCTTGTGTTGTTTGTTGTTTGGTATTATGTAGTTGTATTGTTAAATTATAAATGTGGTATATTTATTTAGGTGTGTATAATATTATACCCCATTTTAACAGATTATTACTTATGAAAGGCAAGATAGAAGTATCGTACAAGGGGGCGGCAAATTATTTGGGGCCTAGAGCGGCGGATACCCTAAATCCGCCCCTGGCTGTGCTACATCAATGCCGTGCAAGATATTTTATTTTCTCAAAGTGCAATCTGTAGTAAATAAATACACTAAATAATAGTCAGAATGTTATATATGTGCTTGCTTTTGATAACAAAATACAGGAATTTGAAATTGTGTGATACGTTTTAGAGAAATATAAAATTCATTTAGATTATCTGTTATAATTTTCATGCCGTATTATTAATTGTTTCAACTCAAAGTCCAATTTGTTATTAATATAAAAACGAACAAATTACGCTCTCACTTATCTATGTGCTCCTTTTACAAATGATTCCATACAGGTTTAAACATTTTTACTTGAAACGTGATTGTTTAAAAAATTGACGTTTTTACTATGGCACACTTAAAATAAACATTATTTTCAATTATTTCTTTGTGTGATCGTAATCTACTTTCATACTTTATCCAAAAACTATGACGGCATCTTTAGATTTTGCAAATTGGTGAGTACCCATAATCCTGGAAGGCCTCACTTCAACGGATCTTGGTGATACAATTTTCACAGGGCTCTAAATACATTTTAAACATTGTATTCTGAAGTTTTCTGGGTTGCTGATTACAAATCCGAAGTCAGAAGTTTGAAATTCAAAATGGCGGACCCAATATGGCAGCCAAAACTCTCAAAACATAATGTAAAATAGGCGAAAATCGAAGATCAGAGGTTTCAGGATCGCTGATTATGAATCTGAAAGTAAAATTTTGAAATTCAAAATGGCGAATTCAATATGGCGGACAAACTTACCAAATATAACTGAAATTTAACAGAATTTCATTTAAGAGGTTTACGAGGTCACTGATTGCGAATCTCAAATCCAAATTTGTAAATTAATTATTACATTTATAAATCCAATATTATATCAATTAAAAAAAAATAATTTACATCGATTAAGAAGTAAGTAAGCACTCGGATAGGACTGATATGAATTTTCCCTCGAATTAATTTTCAAAATGGCGGATCGAATATGGTGGATTCAAATGTAAAATATGACTTAAATTAGACGAACTTCAGTACGTGGGGACTTTTGAGGCTGCTGATTATCTATCCGAAATCAGAATTTTGTGCACAATATATGACTAAATGGGATAAAAACAGGGTTTAGAATTTTGGAATAAAAATGCGATTACATGGATAAGTAGTGGTAAGCACGCACTATTGTTTCTGCTGCAAAGAGATAACAGTTCTTTATGAAATGCATTTTTCTATTTACCACAAATGATTTTTGTAACACGTGCACAAAAAAATGCGTCGTTTTGTGGATGTTGACCGTGCGTAAAGTGCATTTTTACGCCCCGTGAATAAAATTCCATGCGAAAACATGAAAAATTGAACACACTACTGCGTTTTGTTACTAGTATGTAAAAATAGTACCGTTCGCATGCTCAAAAATTACAAAATTCGAGTTTTCGTGTACTGATCATAACAAATTGTGGTAAGGTTTTTTCTTCGTGCGATTTATCGCACACAATGAAAAAGATACGCTTTACGAACTTGTATCGAAAAGTACTATTGACCGAATCCATCTCGGATCATACAGGCTGTCGGGTGACATGTCACCAATCATAATGGGATTGAAGTATGTTATTCTTTATGGAAAATAAGCGAACCCATGTTTTTTTGTTTTATGAATAATCGACAATTGAATTATTTATCCAATTTTTTCCATTTTAATCGTTTAATGAATTTTTTTGAAAAATTGAATAATTTTTAAATAAAAAATGTTGCCATTTTCGCATTACAAGATCTACATAGATCAAATTAACACATATCACAGAAGGGGTTTCACTCTTTAAAACCCATTTAATGTTTTTGAAAAATATCAAAAATTCGAGAAAATAGAGCGATTTTTCGAAAAAATGAAAATATTTTTTTTCTCAAATATATAATTTTTGTTTTCGCTGAAATTATTTTGTAGACTTCTTAAAACTATGTCGATTGTCCTCTAATTTTCCCTGTAAGAGTATTTTCGTTGTTGAAGAGTAAAAAAATATTTTGTCAATTAATTCCACTAATTTTGACCTATGAAGAACAATCCGTATAATCGACTGTTGACAGACATATTTTCGAATATTTTTATATCCCAAATGTATGTGGAAACTGCATACACTGTGTGATAGTCCGTAGGTTATGAAATGTGATAAAAAAACAATTTTTTGTTATTTTTTATGTAGATAAATCTATAATGAGTGTTATCTGAAATTAAAAAAAAATAAGTTTGCTAGTTAAAAATTGACTATGAAGTTATGTTTATTTTTACGTTTATGTAGTTCATAAATATTTCTTTATCGGCAGTTATGCGTGCTACACCGAGGAATTTACAAATATAACCCAATGTTTTTTATAAGACGAACTTCGGCATAACAACACGCATTATAGAATAAGGAATACTTTGATAATCACGCAGGCTTTGATCATTAAAAAAAAAATTTTCGAATAACATGTCTTTAATATATTTTACAAAATAGTGTATTCGAAAAAAGGAATTATAAAAATGTGCAAAATGTGGTGAAGGTCGAATACTTCGTGATTTAATGATAACAACAAATGTAAACATATAATGGCAGTTCATTGTCACGCGCATGACGGTGCGAGTTGAAACGAAACAAGTAAACAAGATTCCAAAATGGAAAAGTGCTTTTGTGTTTTTTTTTTATTATTCTCAATTGATATACGTAAATTTCTCGACTAGTTAGGTTACGATTATTGTGGTAAATTAAAGCTAGTTTCTAAATATCCCTAGAAATCCCTACACTCCTACTCTGAATTCTAATCGATATCGACAGGTAATATCGATCGGTCGTTTCGACACTTCTAACCTCAATTCTTATCTTCTAATCGGTCGCTATTGCACACATGTTAATACGCGTTTTTGAAAGTTTTTGAGACAGTGCAATTTTTAAAAGGTTTGAGATTTATAAGTACTATGGCCACTAACGTAACAAAATTCCCAATTAAAGTGGCATGCCCTGATTATAATGCGATACATAAAAAACGAGTGTATCGTTCTGGAACTGTGAAATTCAAACAATTAGATGATTTAGCAATATTGTTACAGCCATCCTATCCAGATATTATGATAAGGCCTTCTGATAGTGTTTGTTTTAATTGCTATAATCGTTTATCGTCCATGTTTCAAGTACAATATACCTTAGAATGTACAACAGAGGAAGAAATAACTGACAGTATTTCATCCGCAATTTCGAAATTACAAAGTGAAGAGTTTCAAATGGATACAACCGACAAAATTGCCGAGTTCAATGAATTGTTTCGACCATATCTTGGAAATGTTTCGCCTCTGCGCCAAAAAGGTAATGTCAAAGAACAATCACGCGATAATTATGTTTTAAAGAAACAAAAGGAATTGACAGCTGCATTTTCGTCATCTGCAATGTCAAAACTTGAGCAACTATATGCTGTATCTCTGACAGAAGCTTCTGGTGTTCAAAATGAACCAAATTACTGCAAAGAATGGTTTGCTAATTTTAAAGACGCATTTCTAAGTTGTTCGACTATATCAGAAAAAATTCAATTGTTAACGATTTTACCAACACCATATTCTAAAAGTAATATACAGTCAATTATTCCTGAAGTAACAATCTACATGATAAATAAAGCAAGGAAGATTGTGCAGACTAGAGGTATTTATGTTACACCTGACGCGTATGAAGGTCACTCTTTAAATGAAAAAACGGTACAAATTGTTCTTGAATACTTTTTAAACGATGACCTAAATTGTTCACGGCAAAGTCCTAATAAAAACGACGTCATGTCTATTACTGAAAATGGAGTAAGGTTAAAAAAAGTGAAACGTTTCCTCACTCGAAGCATCAAAGAAATATTTGAAAATTTTCGAGCAGAACATCCGGAAATTAATATCAGCCGATCAAAGTTCTACGTTTTGCGACCAAGACATGTTATGATTAACCCTGCCAGAGATGTATGTCTTTGTATCTATTGTGCAAATTTTGAACTGTGTCTCATCTGTCTCAAAAACATTAGACAACAGAGTAATTCAGAAATGGCCAATATACGTTCTGAGGTTCTTTCTGCTGTAATGTGCTCTCCTTTATTAGGAGACCAATGTACTTATCAAGAGTGCGATGAATGTCCAGGTACAAGCGGAATCACCTTGAATTCGTTGGGATTGACTGAATTTGACGATTCTGAGGAGATCACATTAGCAATCTGGGATCATGGAGATTTACTGAAAAAATTAGTAAATGTTGCAGACTTCGTTGATGAACTCGCCAAATGGACTCTAAAAGCAGCGGTTCACCTAACTGTTAAAGAAAGTCAACGAGCAGCGATCAGGAAAGAAAAAGACGATGCAAAGTCTAATCAAGAGCACTTAATAATACATTGTGATTTTGCAGAAAACTGGGCAGTACTGATGAAGGACGAAATTCAGAGTTACCACTGGGTAAATAAACAAGTTTCGATATTTTCTGCAGTTTGCTACCAAGGTGATGTTACGACTAGTTTTGCAATAGTCAGCGATGATACTAAACATGATTCCGCTCATGCTTTACTAGCTATTGACCTGATCATGGAAAGCTTGAAGTCGAATAGCAAAAATAACACCGTAAAAATGACATCCATAATTTCTGACGGAGCTGCTAGCCATTTTAAAAACCGGTATCAGCTTTATGAAATGAAGAATTCGTCATGCAATAGAAATTGGATATTTTCTGCAACAGGGCACGGAAAAGGTGCATGTGATGGCGTGGGAGGTCTTGTCAAACATTACGCTAGTAAACATAACCTTCAACGTGAACATACCGATTGCATTCAGAATGCTGAATCATTTGTTAAACACGTGAGAAACTACACTTCGGCTATACAAATAATACTTCTTTCAGAGGAGAATTTGAATAGTTTTCGTCAAGAAAAATTGGAAGAGTGGACACAAGCACAGGAGTACCCTGGCATCCAATAATGTCATATGTGGAAAACTGTCGTGGAAAAAGAAGAAAAGAAGACGTATATCGCACGAACGGCAAATCATTCGTGGACTTATTTAGAAATGAAAAAAAAGAAGAAACCTAAGGAAGGCCGAAAATCGCATATTCGACTACGATCTGGAAAAAAATTGTAACACAGTTCATAACTTTTAATAATAAACGTATATAAAAAATAAATAGAAATTCACGGCCAATTTTTTCTAGTAAACCTATTTTTTAATAGCTTTCAGATAATACTCATTATAGATTTATCTACATAAAAAATAACAAAAAATTGTTTTTTTATCACATTTCATAACCTACGGAATATCACACAGTGTATGCAGTTTCCACATACATTTGGGATATAAAAATATTCGAAAATTTGTCTGTCAACAGTCGATTATACGGATTGTTCTTCATAGGTCAAAATTAGCGGAATCAATTGACAAAATATTTTTTTACTCTTCAACAACGAAAATACTCTTACAGGGAAAATTAGGGGACATTCGACATAGTTTTAAGAAGTCTACAAAATAATTTCAGCAAAAAAAAAATTATATATTTGAGAAAAAAAATATTTTCATTTTTTCGAAAAATCGCTCTATTTTCTCGAATTTTTGGCATTTAAAAGTGAAATATGCCTAATATTCAGAACTGTCAATCTTTAAGCCACATGATAATTGGATTTAAAACTGAAAGTAATTAAGTTAAAGTTAAGCCGGATGATAGTTTGGCGTTAAAACTGAATGTAATTAAGAGGTTATTAATATAATATTACTGCCGTACAATCTATAAAAATACATAGTTGCAAATCTGACAGATTCGAGAAAAATATGAAAAACATTATTTTACATTAAATTTAGGTTAATTTACTATGCGTATATTTTCTTTCATAGTATGATGATACGTAGAATGTTTTTTACCAATTCAGTAGCCTGCAAACCCTTATAAGGTGCCTTTCCGCTTGAAATTCCCAATTTTCTAGTTGTAGGTTAGTTTTGTAATATTAATTTTTTTACAATAAATACATGAATTTTGAATTTTTGCAAGCTTAGTTTAATGCAGCACTTTTTTCTGAATCGATTGATAAACAAAACCCAATTTCCAGCAAAATGTCAATTATGTGTCTTTTTACATTGGAGGACAGATTACAATTGAGATTTTTATTTAAATTGCTGATATTGAATATTGATTAAAGGAATCACCAAAATGAATTTATCGCGTAAAATAAAACTGAAAATTAAGCGGGAGAATACTCGACTAAAGCGAAAATTGGCAGCTACGAAACGTCAGATAGATAATAATAGGAGACGTGAGTTGCACAAAGTTTCACCTAAATCAAACGATATTCATTCGCCTGATGTAAATAAAGTATTGGGTGAGCAAAATGCAAATGAAATACGTCGGTCAGCAAGATTGAAAACTTCACATGTACAAATAAAAAAAAATAAAGAAAATGCGAAAAATGGAATTTCAGATCAGAACATTGATAAAAGTTTGTGTCGTACGGAAATGCCCATGGTATTGCAAGCTACTCCGACTGCGACATCATCATTAGAATTATTGCAATCTATATCCGTACTAAATAATGACACTTTGATTATGAGCGATAAAATAATAACGAGAAACATGTATCAGGAACAAAATATTTCCCAAAATTCGAATAAAAGCTTTAATGAAGAAGTTGTATCTTCAGCAACAGTTAATGAATTACTAAATCAAATGATATTAAAGTCTTCAAGATTAAAAATTAATTATGAGCAAGCATTAAAAATGTCAAAAGCCCGGGAGCAACGATTGCGGAGAAAAATTGTACGGTTAGAAGCAGTTATAAAAGAACAAAATAAAAAAATTCACATGTGGGAAATTCGATACTCCAGACTAACGAAGAAAGAAAATACGAAGCCCCATGATAATGTAGAAAAAAATGTTCAGAAGGTCATAAAAGGAGGACGCAAAGAAATTGAGAAAAGATTATTATATTGCGAAGTGTTAGAAAATCAGTTAAAAGAAAATAAACAGAAATCGAAAAATGAAAAAGAGAAGTTGATCTTCGCCCAAGTAATTGCTGGTAAAATTGTAAAAAAATATGAATGCATGAAACAAACAACTAATTTGGTAAGCTCGCATTTGCAAAGAAAATATTTGACTTTTATAGTCATCGACTTTTATATTGAGAAGAAATAATGAAAAAAAATTAACTTCACTTGTTGCAATGAAAAAAACAATCCAGGAATTTTTGGAAAAGGACGAAAATTCTGCACCAGCCCCGGGTGTTAAGGACATAATTACTAAGAACGGTATGAAAATGAGAAAACGATATCTTCAAAATACTGTCGACAATTTATATGAAAAATTTTGTGCAGAATCTTCAGTTCAAATGTCTCGCGCCATGTTTTATAAACTTAAACCATTTTGGATTACAACACGCAAAATTTCAGAACGTGAAACATGTGTCTGTAAAATGCATGCCAATATCGACTTGATTTTACGGAGGTTAGCGAGTTTGGAAGTTTTGACATCGGTAAGTTCTAAAAATTTTACAAATTTAGTCACCTGCGATTCAGTTGTAAAAAAATGTATGTACAAAGAATGTGACGAATGCAAACATAAAAGGATAATATTACCCGAAAATCTTGACTCAATGTTAACATATTATTATCAGTGGGTCAGCACTACTGAAGATCGAGTTGGGGCGAAAAAGAAAATTTACCATGTCAGAATAACACTGAAAAAGAAAATTGAATGTAGCACTGCTGATATAATTTCTGAATTAAATTTGCGCATTCCAAAATATCTTAAACACGTGTACGATACTGGGCATCAGTACAAAAGTATCAAAAAAATAAGAAAAAATATTAATTATGGTGAAGTTTTTCTTATTATTGATTTCTCGAAAAACTATTATTGCAAGTATTCTTCAGACATCCAGAGTGTCCATTTTGGAGCATCAAAGAAACAAATTTCATTGCACACAGGGTCCTTTTTTTATCGGAAGTCTGAATCGAAGGAAATTGAATGCGTTACTTTCTGTACAGTGTCAGAGTGTCTTCGCCATGACGCTTCCTCTGCTTGGGTACATTTGCAGCCAGTTCTAAATATTATCCGCACAATTGTGCCTTTACTTAAAGTTGTGCACATTCAAAGTGATGGTCCCACTACGCAATATAAAAATAGAACAAATTTTTTTCTGTTTTCGCATCATTGCAAATCATTGAAATTGGATCACGCAACATGGAGCTATACAACAGCGGGTCATGGGAAGAGTTGTGCTGACGGGACTGGCGGCACTGTGAAAGGATTGAGTGATCGAGCTGTTAGTTTCGGACGCGACATTACTTCTGCTCAAGTTATCATACAAGTCGTTACGTCATCATCACATTCAAAAATATTCATGCATTTAATCACGGAAAACGATATTGATGAAATCGACAAATTATTAATGACAAACATTCAAGCGGCCCCAAATTCCAACCAAATTCATCAACTTATTTGGAAAAATTCAGAGGAAAATATTTTATTCTTAAATTATTTATCGTGCCCTGTGTGTATAAAAAATCCACCTTGTACTCATTATGCATTGTCACCATTAAAATTTTCAGTTTTTATACCTGAGAAAAAAACAAAGTCTGCAAAAAGTGTAAAAAGTGCACAACTTCGTATAAGAAAAAAAAATGTTAATCGTTTTCCAAACCATGTATTGTACAAAGTTAAAATAACAATAAATTCGTTAATTTATCTACTTATTATTATTATTATTATTATTATGGAAATTTTCAACGGATTTTTCAAAATTTTTAATCTTGACAACTGATTTATAATCGAATACTTCAAAAATCCCTGAGAACCAAGTTTCATTTAAATCAAGCAATTTTTCGTATTTTGGTCCGCCATATTATATCTGCTATTTTGAATTTCGAAAATCTGACAACAGATTCGTAGTCAGTGGCCTATGAAACCATCAGGAGCCGAGTTTTATTTGCATTAAACAATTTTCTTATTTTAGTCCGCCATATTGGATCCACCATTTTTTATTTCGAAAATCTGACAACATAACCATAATCAGCGATCGCTAAAACTCCCAGAACCGAAATTCATTAAAAACGAGCAATTTTTCACATTTTGTCCGCCATATTGTATGTGTCACTCACGCCGTATCATAAAAATTATGCTCGCGCATGATTTTCTATTCAGAACTATAGCCTGAATTTATATAAAAATAATGTCGTCATAAAATTAGAATAACCACTTTAAATTGTAATTATCAAACAATATGAAATTTGTAAACAGCTACTACGAAGAAACACCGAGTACTAAGTTTGAAGTGATTCCGATCGATTTGAATAATTCTACCGTCGTATTGGATCCTCCATTTTGAATTTTTGGAAACTAACTTCAAATTTGGAATCAGTAAGCCGAGAAACCCCCGGGTAATAAATTTGAAGTAATTTCGATCGGTTTTAACAAATTCGTCCCCAATATTGGATCCGCCATTTTGAATTTTTGATAACTAACTTCAAATTTGGAATCAGGGACCCCAAAAACTCCCGAGTACCGAGTTAGAAGTAATTTCGATCGATTTTAACAATTTCGTCCGCTATATTGCATCCGCCATTTTGAATTTTTTTAAACTAACTTCAGATTCATGATCAACCAGCCTAAAAACCTTCAAATGACGAGTTTTACGAAATTTAATGTATTTCAGCACAAGTTTTGGCTGCTTCATTATTATAAAAATAATAATGACGTCGTCTGTTAACGCCGTTAAGTAAAAATTAGGCACGCACGTGAGTGTATATGAATACCAACACCGAAGCTCAACACTGTGCTTCAAATTTGAAAAAAAAAATTTCTGAAACGTAAAGTTAAAAGTTCCGTGGATTTGCCCATATACATTAGGGCGTTTCGTCGAAGCCCACTCTGTGGAGTTTTTAAAACCTTAAGCCGGAATTAGTGTTGGGAATTCATATTTTATGAACATGTTTTGAATTATATTTCGAATTCTGTCATTCCCTTGTCTATGTTTTCGAATGTGATTTTAAGTCTTGGTCTAACCTTCGACAATAAATATTCATCCTTTTACCGCTTTATTTATTTATTGAATCGTGATTTATTACAATATAATAAAAATATTGTCAATATTGTATAATGACATATTCAAAATAAACGATATTAGAAAAGGAAATTTTCGACAGTGCAAATTCGCAGGTAGTATGGTGTTTAACAGTTAATTATACAGTGGAAATTTCTAAAAGTTTCGTTGTAGCAGCAGTTTAATTCTATAAATTTTATAAAATATGGAACACAAGAATACTGAGACGTATAAAGAGATTTGGCTTTTGGGTAAATCTATTAGTGGAATTCCTGACAGCGAGTTACCGTCACAGAATGTTGTCTTAAGAAGATTTCTACACTTACATCAAAACGAATCTATTCACGTAAGTGCCACAATAGAAATAAATAAAAAAATAAAGTCCGGAAAGCGTAATAACCCCTTTACTAATTTTGCTAAATTCAAATTGTCATTAGGAAATATCTCATCACGCGATAAAAAGAAAAAAAATCCAGAAAAAAAAATTTAACAATTTACGGAAACTAAACTTGGATAGCCACAGGATAATTTTTCTGATACCGAATCACAAATATTTGATTTTTCAGATGATTTGCATATCCCTCTAAAAAAAGAAATCTAAAAACTGCTGTTTAAGATAAAGAATCCTTCGCATTTGATGATTGCTTAACAGTTCATTGGAATGGGAAATTATCAGCAGATTTAAAATCAAAGAAAAAGGTTTATCGATTGTTTGTTGAAGTCACCGATGAAAATACTGAAAAGCGGTTTGGTATTCCAAAAATTCTAGCGTCTAGTGGAGAAGCACAAGCAGAAGCTGTATTTCAGTTAATAGCTGAGTGGAAGCTGTCGGAAAAAGTAATTTCTATGTGCGCAGATACAACCGCTAGTAATACTGGAAAATATAGAGGAGTAATCACGTTGTTGCAAAAAAACTGAGTAGAGATCTCCTTTATCTAGCATGTAGACACCATATGATGGAGTTATTGGCTGGGACAGCATTAAATTCGTTTTTTGAAGCATCTACTGGACCTGATATTCAGCTATTTTTCAGATTTCAAAATTCTTAGGAAACAATAAATAAAGCAAATTTTGAAAGTTGTCTACAAGATAAGAAAGTTACAATTCACCTTATCTCAGCTGTTCGTTCAAAAGCAATTTCATTTATAAAGAATCAATTAGAAAATTGGCCCACAAGAGATGACTATAAAGACTTGCTCGAATTGAGTTTACTATTTTTGAGGACCGATTTCACTGCGAACATTACCATAAAAACACCACATGCTTTCCACAGAGCAAGGTGGATGGCAATTAATTTACACTTTAAAAATATATCTTTTTCGGAAACAATTTACGCTTGCCAAATCGGAAGTGTCCGCACTTCAAAAATTTAATTCCTTTATTGTCAAAACCTATTTGTAGTACTGGTTTACTTGCCGATCGGCAGTCTCTGCTCCATTTAATGATTTAATGTTGCTAAAAGAGCTGGCCGATTACAAAAAAACTATTCCAGCTATAGCTGATAAAACTCTTAAAACCTTCTCGTCACATTTATGGTATCTCAGTGAACATCTCGTAGGACTTGCTTCTTTTGATCCACGGTCTGATCAGAAAAAGTTGATGGTTGATGCATTACAAAAAAATGGCTGTGATAATCCACCTACTGCAGCTAAGTTGCCATTACAAGAGATTTCGATAAAGCAAATTCATCACTTCTTTACTTCAAACAGTATAAATCTATTCGAGATGCATAAATTATCAACATTTTTTTTTACAAAAGACCCAAGTTTGTGGGAGGAAGATGTCGATTTTATTAGGGCAAAGGAACAATTGACAAAACTAAGTGTTGTGCATGATATATCGGAAAGAGGTGTAGCTTTAGCTACAACCTACAATGAGAAGCTCACGAATAATGAAAAAAAACTTTTAAAATTTACTGATTAACATCGATAATAATAGAAAAAATATACCTAGCGTTATTAAATTTTTGTCGAGAATTATCCTATTCTCAACGGTGGTGCTGGAATGCACTCGACGGAATGCAAGTGAAAATTTGAAAAAAAGGAACAGTCAAGGATGGGTGACAGCCAAAATAACGTAAAAAAAATGTGTGAATGGACTTTATTCTTAATAATTCCAATTAATAGAAAAGGCACCAGAAAATGGGTGCGTCGAATATGGTACGCACTTTGCACGTTTTTCACATAGGTGTCGGTCATTCACAAAATAATCCAAAATTGCCCACTATTAATGCTCCACAGTTCGTATTGCTGTTCGATTGCATTCACCGCGCACAAATACAGTGTCCAATCACTTGAAAGTTGTCCAAAATGCACAATTGCTTTGCATGGACGTGACCGCGTCGAAAATGGCTGCCGCGACTCGAAAGCGTGGGTAAAGAACGCGACGCTGATAAACGTGGCCACGACTCTTTTCACCAATTATGCATATAATTGACCGATTAGAATATAATCGACGAAGGAAGCGAACCTGCAGAACGAGCTTGCGTCGTTCTTGTCAAAACTTGAGACCGCGTGGCTGAGCCGACAAAGATGTCGAGAAACCAAAAAAAAATCAAAATCTAATACGTCCCGTAAGATCGACGGTCGATTTGAAAAAGCTAGCGACGCCGAGCCGCCCGCCGTGAGCTTCCTTCCTCGGTACCCCACTTGCCGATTTCGACCTGCGCGGAAATCACAACACCCAAAAATCGTTCGATACGCAATCGCGGACTCAAATTTGGCAATTGGCGCAACGCAAAGGTTCTGGAGAAGAACAGCGCCGTACCTAATATACCCGCGCCCAGGGCATGATAAGGATCGTACATCGATCAAATAGATCCCGCGTTAAAGTACGGAACACAAATACATTGTTGAAAAAGCTTTTAAAAAGTCAAGATGAAAAAGTTTCAAAGTATGTGGTTAAAAATTGAATATTATTATATATTTAAACTATCAATTTTTCTTTAAATTATATATGATTTATTTATGTGAATATTGTTACAAAATTTAACTTTCGTGCTTTCTCGGCGAAGTGCCCTTCGGGCGGCGCCGGCCCTCTGGGCGCCGGGCGCGCCTCCCCCCCCCCCCCCCGCGCTCCGCCTCGCCTCCCCTCACCCTGCCGAGCGGGTCGTCGGTAGCCTCGGAGGCGATGCGCGCGGGACTTTGCCTCTTTTCCGCGATTTTCGCCGAAAGCAATGCGCGAGAAACTTTAACTTTTTTGGACCCTTAAGGAAAAGTAATGCGCGAGAAACTTTAACATTCGTGCTTTCTCGGCGAAGTGCCCGGCGAAGTACAAAATAAATTTGTTCTGTAACGTGAAAAAAATTATACATTTTAATTTGTTTAACGTAGTTAGTAAGTTTAAGTAATAATCTTTATTAAAAAATATGTATGTAGCAGCTTAAAATTGAAAAAAATATCTCTGATCGTGAAACATGCGGAATTTTATGTACTCAAGGTCGTAAAAATGTCCTTTAACCCTTTGAAGCATGCATGACCTCTTTACGTTGAATTGACTTGAAATTTAATTCAAGAAACCCTATTCGGGGGTTTTCCGGTTTGCTGATTACGAATCCGGTGTCAGATTTTTAAAATTCAAAATGGCAGATTCATTATGGCGGACAAAAACATGAAAATTCATTAAATTGTTGCATTTTTACATTACGATGGCCGCCATTTTGAATTTCGTAAAACCAATATCGGTATCGTCATCAGCGACATCTAAAACCGTATTATACTAAATTTCAAATGATTATCTTAAAAAAACAGCGTCAATAATGAACTCTTTGGGAAAAAATCGTGTTTTTTTCATGTTCGTTTATTTATAAATCATAAATAAAAAACAATCGTATCGTAATAACTATTTTTATACATTCTTCTATAAGTAATAGAAAATAGCCAAAAGACCGATCTAAATGCGTTAACTAGAATTTAAATTACCAAATATCAAAGAAATCGAGGTGGTAACGTGAGTTACCACCATGCTTTTAAGGGTTAAATTAACTATTATCACTAAAATCAAATTTCTTTAGTTACTTCATATCCTTTACAACTCAGTTACTGAGTTACAACAATAACGGGCACCGAAATATAAAACATGTACTTATTTTTCTCTCAAAGCTCTTATATTACAAAAAAATTACAATAGCGACCTGTGAATGACCTCCAAAAAATCTTTAAAAATTCGTGCATAGTTTTTGGGTTGTAAGAAGTCTAATTCCGGTTTAAGGTTTTAAACATTCCACAAAGTGGGTTTCGATGAAACGCCCTAATATACATTGCTACCCCTCCTATTATTTTGTTTACAATATGAGTTTGTTTCCGCACCTCAATAGTTGTTTTGGATCTACAAGTCAGTAGCATTACCGACCGATATAAGTTTGCATTTTTTGAAAAAACTTTTATATATTATTATTGAAAACACTTTCTCGAAGATAAATCAATATTTGATTATATTATTATTATTTATTATATTAAAATTCGCTAACTATATCAAATATATATATTTTCTGATCTGTGATAAATACTACTACTACTAATAATAATATATCTTCTTTTAAATCAAGTCTATTGGAATAATTTATGGAGTTGAAAAATAGTCTATTTGTAGAAAAGGGATGAAAGGTGGAATACCGGAAAGCTCAAATATTGCCGACTCGATAGATAAGTAATCAATTTTCCGATTTTCCTTTGAAATGACGTATCCTAAATTTTTCGAATTCTTATTATCAAGTGTTATATGAAAGCTTCTGAACTTACTTTTTCCTACACCCGTCGTAATTATTTCGGAAGTTGGAAAAACCATATTATTATGAGAAAAAATATACCAATGTGCATGATGGTTTTTGTTTTCCTAACAGCTTTGCCCATTTTTCCATTATACAATTGGTACCAAAAAGCCATTTGCATCAATGCTACGATACGTATCTTGTCAGTGTTACCAACTTCAATTCGAGGGAAATAATCAATATGCGAATAATACCCTTCTCGTTTGCACTTCTGAGATAGTGCATTCTTAGACGGAAATCCCGAGATAATGCTTTTTTCGGTCGAACTTGCGTGATAATGGTACAGAAACAGAGTGATATTGCAGTGTGATGTTAGGGTAATTGATATATAAAATATTAAAAAATAAATATATATATTTTTTATTTTTAATTTTTCATGTAATTTAAGTTTTTTTTATTTTTAATTTTGTATGTAATTCAACTGTTTTTTAAAGGTAATTTAAGGGGGGAAATAGGTTCTCAGGCTTAAAAAAATCGATTTTTCGAAACTATCATAAATCGATAGTATAAATATTCAACAATATGTCCCCAAAATATCAAAGCGAAATTCGAAGTACTTTCCAAATTATGCACATTTTACCGAGCTCGCTCGAGTTTACTGCGTGACGCTATAGCAGGTAGGAGCGACCGGTCGGTGGGGCTGTCCCTTTCTCCTCGGCCACGTATCGTACACACTGTATAGGATATTAGGGAGACGGAGAAGTATTTTTCTGGCTGTCCTACACAGGTGAAAACGTATTATAAGTATCTGGGATATTTAATGGTTAGTAATGGAGGAGAGAAGGAACGTGTCAGAGAGAGGATACGGAAAGCTAGAGTGACGATGGGATGGGTATGGAGCTATGGAGAGAGAAAATTTAAGGGAGATGTTAGATGGCGACTAAAGCTTTTTGACAGTATTGTTAAGGGAATCTTGTATTACGGAGTAGGGATATGGGGGTATAAGGAATGGAAGCAAATAGAAGCGATACAAGAGAAGTACTTGAAATGGGTTTTAGGGTTGGAAAGGACGACTCCAGGTTACATAGTGAGAGAGGAATTAAAAAGAAATAAACTGAGAGTTGAAACGAGGTGGCGAGCGGGAAAATGGGAGGAAAAGATACAGAAGGGAGAAGGAGAAGAGATTGGAAAACTATGTATGCTGGAGAGAAGAAAGGAGGAAGAGAAAAAGGAAATGAAAGAATGGACAAGAGAAAGTATAGAGAGAAGAGACTATATGTGGAGAGTAGGAGAGAGTGAGCTAAGCATTCAGGCGTACGGTGAAAGCAAATGGGAAAGAGTAAGGGAAAGGGACATAGAGGCGGACAAGCAAGAAAGAGGAGAAATGGTAAGAAGAACAAGATCATGCAAGAATTATGAGAAGACAACAAGAATACCTGAGTATGTAAGAAGGAATGTAAAAAAGGAAGGGAAAAAGATGGTAAGGATAGCAAGGTGGAGATGTGGAAATAAAGAGAGAGGGAATAAATATTGGATGAATGAAGAAGAAAGAAAATGTAGATTGTGTGGAAAGGAAAGAGAGGATGAACACATCTGAAGAGAGAATGTGAGCTGGTAAAGGAGAAAGTCAGGGCAAATTTTGAGGTGTTGAATGAGGATGGATGGAAATGATAGAAAAATTAAGACAGGAGAGAGAAAATTGAATGAATGAATAAATGAATAAATAAATGAATGAATGAAGAAATGAATGACCCAATATGGCGGCCAAAATGTAGAATTCGATTTATAACAATTTTTAATCACAAAGGAGACATTCACTTACGGTGTTTTTGGGTTCGTTGATTACGAATCCATCATCAGATTTTCAAAATCCAAAATGGCAGATTCAAAATGGCGGATGAAATATCTGGAATATAAATTTACTTGAATAACTCTCATTACTCGGGGGATTATGAAGGTGGCAGTATACGAATTTGGTACCAGATTTTCAAAACCCAAAATGGCGGATTCAAAATGGCGGATGAAATACCTGGAATATAAATTTACTTGAATAATTCTCATTGCTCGGGGGATTATGGAGGTCGCTGAATTCGAATTTGGTACCAGATTTTCAAAATCCAAAAAGGTGGATTCAAAATGACTAACGAAAATCCGAAAACTTAAATTTATTTAACGATTCTCATTTGTCACAATGTTTAAAATGGCGCTGAATATGAATCCGATTTCAGATTTTCTAAATTTGAAATTGTGGATGAAACATACGCGCACGCGTGGGTGTATAGGCATGTCCGAGCGCACATTGATATTTTTATTACCTCACCAATAGCAGCACCTATTGCACGAACACAGGTTACCAATATATTTTATGTTTACCACGTTCAGCTTACCCCAGGACCACGGCGAGGACGTAGTGGTAGATGGTCCCATTTTTTTTGTTTTTTCTTTATTTTATTTTTTTTGTTTTTTCTTTACTTTTGTTTTTTTTTTAATTGTAATTTTTGTGACTTTTATCTTTTTTTGAAGATTATTTTCGTTTGAATTTAATTTAATTAGTTAATATTAATTGGTTCCAGGCTGGTTAACCACAATCCCTGAAGAGGGGCCCAAGTCGGCACGGAACTTCGAGTATATTTTTCAGTCGTAATATAAGATATAGATTCATCTATTTTCTTGTAGGATATCAGCCCTTGTACCCAATATTTTATTCAAATTATTCCTCCAACATTTACTACTTATTTAAAATGAATCAGTTAGACTTAAACTTTATTTCAAATTATTTGTACGAAAAAATAACGCTGTCTGCTGCCGTTGATAAAATTAAGTTTTCGGATTTTCGTCCGTCATTTTGAATCCACTATTTTGGATTTTGAAAATCTAGTACCAAATTCGAATTCAGCGACCTCCAGACTCCCCCGAGTAATGAGAATTATGCCCTTATTTTTTTATGAATTTTAAGCCTTTACTCGATCATTTTTATTGAAACCAATTTTTGGTAGGCGGGTTCACCGGTTGACGGAGAATGACCCGTATATATATATATATATATTTCTAAATTTAGTCCATTTATTACAAAAGCAATTACCAATACTGTTTGGGGTCAGGGGGCTCTGCCTCCACCCCGGAACCCCCCACTCCTTGCACCACTACCTTAAATGTTGTATATAGGTGACGAACTTGGCGCACTTAATAGGAAAAATAGTAAACGATACTATAACCATACGTAATGCCATCACACCGAGAGCATACTGATTTCCCAAGGTCCACAAGGAGGGAAATCCGCTAAGAAACATTGTCTCGATAATAGAAGGTCTTACAAAACACCTTACACCTTAGCAAAATTCTTGTCCACTATTGTTTCGAAAGTACTTGATAAAAAGAGTAGTGATACATGGTCCTTTATCAAAAACACAGAAAACGTTAAAATACCCGAAGATTCCAAAATCATATCCTTGGATGTAGTTTCTACGTTCACGAATTAGCCGTCATATGGAATTTAACATTAACGTCGCAATCGATTAAGACATTTAAGCACCTATGGCTCAGTGGAATTCTTGAGTAGTGTGACGACAACCAGAATACAGTTCCAAATTTTTTTTTTTAATAATAACAGTTATGTACATTTATATAGAGACAACATTTAGTTATATAGAATTGTATTAAACAAGTAATATTTTGTCTGGTATGGATATACTACCATCACACTATAATTCAGCGCTTTGTTGAGTTGTCGCGCATCGAACGGCGTGCAATGAAAGCCCAGCGAGGTACACACTATGGCGCAGCGCATCAATGACTGTCGCGATGTGCGCTCTTAAACAAATCATAACTTTGGAACGGAAAGAGTCTCCATCAATTGTTTTTTAAATTGTGACGAAAATTCGTCAATCTGCCCTGTTACCTGAAATTAATATAAAATTGTTTCTTCTAATGAGTTAATGAAAGTAAATTCTCGTCTCGATTATCGGTAATTAAGAATATTTCTTTGTCCTTTGTTAACATATAGCCTTGTCCTTTTCCAATTTCGAATATGTTTAATACATAATTAAAGTATATTTGTATTATTGTTTTCTTGCGGTCTCTTTCGATTAATATGTTGGTGCTACTCGTAACCCTTTCGTGATGTCACTAACGCACACAGCATCCAAGTCGACTCAGTGTTGGCGATAGTGGAGCTAGTAGGCGTAGTACAATACGTTCAATTCAAATTTGCATTGGTCTGCGTAAGCGATAGGTGTGGAGTCTCCCTCTCTCTCGCACAAGTAATGTTCCTTGTTGCGCAGTGTCGACGGTCGTCGATTCGCAGGGGTAGCCATTCGGCCTCAGTACTTTCACCTATGCCCGCACCCATGCTGCATGAAAGAATTAGTTGAGAGCCGCTAATTGATTTTTCCACAGTTAATTGTTCGCATTTTCCCCTATATCTTTTCCTCGTTTGTCCTTCTTCCACCCGTAGTTACCGATATTCGCGAAGGAATTTTCGGGAATATTCGCGGTTAAGGGAAGGGGTAATTTTGGGGTCAAGGTACAGGTCGTCAACGGATTAGAACACTTACTTTTGCGTTTTTGCGTTTTTGCGAGCTTTTGAGTAGATTTTGCGTCTTGATTCACTTTTGCTTTTTTTCTTTGCGGTTTCAATTATATTTTGCGTTTTTATTAGTGCTAGCACATTAAATTTCTTTTTTGTTTTTTATTCAGTGTTTAGTTAAAGTGCGTGCGGCGTACCGGCAGACTTAAATTTGTAAGTCTTTTACATTTAATCTGTAAGTTGTTTTACCACTTTTCCTCCCAGATTTGCCCCCTTTTCTTAATAAATTAGGTAATAAAATTTCGGTTATTGTAAAGAATTTAACCATAGCGCGAATTTCGAACCCGTACTTTTGATATATCTTTTTTTCTGTATGCATTGTCCCTTAAATATATTTGTTAAATATAGTAATATTATGTAATTTTTTTGAGTTCAATTATTTATTAACCTTTTTACAATTCAAGGGTTATAAAATGAAAGGTGAGCCATTTTTATACAAGATAACATATCACTTGAGGAAAAAAACTCTGGACGGGTTTAAAAAATATTTAATGCAAATTTGTAGGCAAGACAGAATCACAAATTTTTGTTCTATTCTTGTATGAAAGTGTTCATTTTTCTGAAGAAAATGATACTTGTAAAATTAAAATGTCCCAAGTTGAAAGACAGATATCGTAATTTATAGAAATTCAATGAAGGTGACATCACGGCCGCCAATTAAATTAATTGATCAGTGCATTAACAAAAGATTATATTCTCTTAATAACACAATAAATAATAACGTAGTATCAGATTCCAATCAGACACCAATGTTAATGTTTGATTTATTCAATATTTATATTTTATTATACAACTTATGGTTACAATAATGAGAACACGTAACTATAAAATACTGGTGTATTATATAAAGTGAACAAATTAGCAGATTACAACCGGGTATCACCGTGTATACTCGTTAGCGGTACGAACGGAACTGAATTGGGAAAATGCCGCAAACACGACGCGACTAGCCGCGATATATGGACTACGAGAGTCAAATAACACGATACACTAATACATATGAATTGTAACGCACCAGTGCAAACAGAATCTGATCCTTTAAATCTTTATACAGGATGTGATTCTCAATGTTGACCGTAGCGTTCCACCTGGTCATAATTACCAAATTACCTTACATATATATAAATTTAAAGTAATTAATGTAGCAAAGAGAGGAATGTTGAACAGTTAAAAAGTAACATAATACTTACTGCTGAAAAATACCGGTTTCCCTACTGTGCCATTATTGATATCAGTTACTTTCACTTTGTCTGCGTTGTATGCCTTTACTAGGAACGGACTACCATCCACGTGCGATTCTCCCAATTTTACTTCTACGCTATGATCACCTGTTAAAAAATTGTGTATCGCTTTTATATTATGTTCCAGCTTATTATAAATATTACTAACAACATAAAAATAAAATATATACTGATGATAATTTAGTCACATACAAATGGATCAAAATACTCACCGACATCTTTAGGTGTAAATCCGGCAGTATAATTAAGGAGTCCTATTTGATTAATCTGCACTGGAAGAATTTCCCGCGTAGGTGATAAAATAGCAACAGAAGGAATACCAAGGGACGGATCGACTTCAATTGTAAAAGTAGTAGTGCGATTTACAGAAACTTTTTCGAGTCCATCAGAGATTATCACTTTCGCTGTATCGCTTATCTGCAAAAATTATTTCCATCATTAAGTTTAATCTATAATAAAAGTAAGTGACTTTATGCATATTGCATTTATACGTTACACATATGAAATATTTTGTGTTAATTATTAACATCCTAATTCTTTATATATCTATGTATTTTATATGGTACACGTAAAACATTTTGAATTAATTACACAGTGATGCGGAGTACCCCATAGAGAAAATGTAATTTAAAAATAAATAATGTAACACATAAAATAAAGATACTTTGTAGTATAATTTTCTTGGCTATTTACGGTCCTGATAACCAATAAGAAGGTGAAAAAAGAATGAGTTCTTTTTGACGTTTCGGCCATCTTATGTGGACCCCACAATTTTCAATAAATAATGATCACTAAAAAATGTTTACAACTTACACTTACAAAAGTTCTCTCACCTCCGATTTTTTAGGCATCTTTTTGGGCACCTATCGTAGTTATTTTAAACCATGAATGAAAATAATCGCTGGAGGGAAACTCAAAATATCGTAATTTTTCGTATTTTTTAAAGGTTATTTGAAATATTTTCATTAAAATAACATTTAAGTCTAGTTGTATTATATAAATAGTTAGATTTTAGCTCTAGAAAGACAATTCCGAAATTGCTTGAATACTTTTATATTTTAAAACTCGAAGTATTTACTAAAATAGGCAAAAAACCGCAGTTTTTCAAGAGTAATTTAAAGGACATAAAATTATCGGTAAACCTGATAAATAAATTGTTCAAGCTCATTTCGTTCAAAAGATAGAGTCATTCAAAGTTACGTTTTGAGGAAAATATTCAGTAAAATTTGTCGTAAATTTCACACTTTGTTGATTAAATATTTCCACAATCAAAACTGAAAAAACATGTTCGAGTATTCGTAATTCCGCATATTTCTAAAACAAAATCATCTTTCTAGCAATTATAGTTGCAAGGTTAGAAAGATTTGAAGTTCAGAGTTACATATTTATTCGACGATGATCGCATATTGCAAACCTTTGAAGAATACATTTTTCCTTCAGTGTAAATCAGCTAGAATCTGATCGTGTTGATATACATTCGTGCAGTTATCACTAACTTACCGCACATGTATCATAATACTATTTAACGCAAGAACACATATTCCCTCACTATAAACAATTTCGACACAGATGTGTACCCTGGTATAAATGTCTGATTCAATCCGATTGGGCAATCCGCAATTTGTCCCCGACCTAATCAGCTTTAAACGGACCTAATCCGTTACCTATGCACCCTCCCGAAACGGACCTAATCTGACTGAATCGGACCTAGCCCGACCGAAACGGACTCAATCCGTTCTAAACGGACTTAATCCGATATCTTTGCACCCGCTGGAAACGGACCGAATCTGACCTAATGAGATCAAAACAGGTACAATCCGTTCGAAATGGACTTAATCCGACTGAATTGCAAAAAAGATACTAAAAAGAACTACAGCTTAAAAAATAAACGAATCATTATAGATATTTAATTTAATTTTTATTAATATTTATATGAATGTTAGATATGTTATTATGGATTATAGTTTTTCAATTTCCCTCGGATATCAATCTATGAACCTGAAAATAATTTACCCCCACCGAGGATGGAATCCGGGCACATATGCAGGGTCCGCCAAAAGTCCCGGGACGGCGAAAAATCTCAGCAGGAGTGCGATTTTTGGGAAAATGTGTCAGTCAAGATTCAATTTTTGTTTGAAACATTTTCCCTGAAAATGCACTCCCGCTGAGTTAATGCGGAGTTCCGAATCCGTGAGAAAAATAGAGGTTTCCATTAAAAAAAAAAAATTGACCTTGAAATAACCTTCAGGGTCTAGTTCAAGGTCAAATTCCATATCGCCATTAAATAGCCAGGGAAAAATCCTTAAACCTTTGTCTGAAACATTTTCCCCGAAAATGCACTCCCGGTGTGTTAATTCAGTGATTAAGTGATTGAAAAATTCGTCTAATTTTCCGTTAGTTTAGATAGTGTTGTTGTGGCGCGTATAAATGTGATATTTTCCTAACGCACTAATGCGTGCGTATTGTATTTTACACCGCTACACGCGCATTATTGTTATTTACTGTCTGCACTATTGTGGTCTCTTTTGGTTGTGATGCGTCATGACACATATACATGTTTATGTACATAAACTTTAGACGAGATAAAAATAATGAGTGTTATGCTTCGTTCGATTGACAGTTTTATGGACAATTAAATTTGCATCGATCGCGATCAGTTTTACCTAACTTATCTGCTGAATTTTTTGTTGGAACGTCTCTTTAAGATCTGGATTTATGTGTTTTATCATCTAACATTAAATATTGGGTTGTGATTTTAAAATCAACCGGATTTCCAGCAAGTCTTAGATTAACGTCCAGATTAACGCTGCGCGTATCGGTATTTTGGATAACTCTGACTCCTATTTATCTTTAAATTAAGACGACATTGATACTGACTTATGTACGGAAGATTCTTCAACTGAGACTGTTTCTTCTCAACTTTCGAACATAAATATGGGTCCCGCCCTAGCTCAAATTTTGGAAAAGCTTAATAAATTCCAGAAATCACAAGATATCATGTCATCCAAAATCGACTCCTTCAAAATCGACTCCTTTCGTTACACACCGATTTCACCAACTTGAAATAGAACGTCGAGAATGATAATGCTGTCAGGGACTTGAAAATCTTAGAGCAAGAGAAAAAATCAACGCTTTATCCATCATAGTTGAGAGAATAGAGTACGTGAAAAAAGATGCAATATAATTTTGAGGGGACTGGAGCTGACTTCGCAAAAAGATGTTAAGCATTAATGCATTTTTTGCTACTAAATTCGATCTTAATAACTCTGTCAACGAAACATGTTCTCTGGGTTCTCGGAATTCCGGTTTCCTGGTAAAATTCAATAATGCCGACGATAATTTTAAGGTTCTGTCATCGAAGGCACGAATCCACAGAGGAGCACAATTAGCTATCGATAGAGATCTCACACAAGTCAAACAGGAGATACGGAAGTTAGCCATAGCTGAAATACGAAAAGCTTGTGAATCTGGGTCAGCATCAAAACTAGCACACATGGCATATTCAGTAGATGTTAATTGGTATAAGTAAGACTCATCTCTGCTAAAGTTTCTGCTGATCAAAAACACAACTGGTAAGCATTCCAATATTTCACAAAGTATGGAAATGGACGATATTACATCTAGAAAACGCATAAAAAAATTAATTTCTCCCAGGGGATTTGTTCCAGACTTCCAAGACGCTCCACAACGCCATATTCAAGTATTTCTATTCGCGTTAGCTCAATTGGCTTTGTAGCTCAGGCGGTAACGTACTGGACTACGAAGTCGTAGGTCGTGATTTCGATCCCCGGCTGGGCAATTTTTCGAAACTGTTATCAGGCAGCAGTTCGCTATGTGTAAGACTAACCACACTGTCTGATTGGCATTTTCGAGGTATTGTCTTCAGGCGGAAATCGAGCCATGGCCGATGCTGTACTTAATATGGGTTTCTGCAGTATGGCGCCATCTAAGACGACCTACAGCTCTCGCAATGGTACTCACCTGTACCCGGACAAGCTCCCTGGGAGCTTTTGGGACACCTTGATCGAGGTGGAAGGTAAAGGATAAAAAATAAAAAAATAAAAAAATAAAAAAAATAAAAAGAATTAAAAAAAAATTAGCATGATGTTTTGGGATGCTAAAGGTCCATTCAACATCAAATATCTGCATCTGGATCCGCCTTGTGCTGCTCAGAAACATGGCAAGTAAATCCTAGGCCTGATTTACTCCCCGACGCTCTGAGAAACTCTTTTTCTGCATGGTCACCGGCTAGTAAAGTTAAATTGCATGGAAGAGTAAATGGTGGCCTCGTCTCGATTGTCGACAAGAAGCTGCAGCCTGCAATCAGTGGTCCTTTTATAATATTATGCCGTAGCACTACTTACTGTTAGCTTGCTAATATATTTAGACGACTGTAAACGGCCTCCCTTTCCTTCTGGATTTACATCCAAACAAATGGATAAGGATAGGAAAGGAATTATCCCGTGCTTTAATGACATTTATTTTGCCTATTCGCGGGTTGGCTCTCGAGTGGGTAAGTCGGAGTGACAATCGAAGACATTTACAAGACATTTACGTTCTCTGTATCGCATTTGCACGGGGTCTGGGAAAACTACGGAAAACCCAGACAAATACAGTCGACAAACTACTTTATCATCAGGGGTTACCCTCTGATGGTAAAGCAACTGCGTCTCCCACTCAGCAATCGGCCTGCTATCTTTGCCGTAGCAGGCGCAACGCTCGTTTTTTTATTTTAATAGTTACCCTTCCAAGTATGGATCCCTAATCAGGATGATGTTACTTGAAAGAGCGACTGTGCGTCGCGCCGACCACAGGGCAATTGCTGTTGGTGATCCAAACAAATGGAAATAAATTATTATTAGATTAAAGCATGTTATGTATACTTTTTTCCATGTAGGTTCCTAAAGGTATGAGCCTCTGCCATATAGAATTAAGAATCATTAAGAAGTATTTCTTGAGTCCTCGTTTTATCTTTTTCAATTTTTCACGCGTTTTCTGCTTTGTAATTTTTCTAGGCCTTACCAACATCAATTTGCATTTAAATTTATTTATAAATTCATATAAAAAAGGCATCAAACTACGGAAATCGCATAGATTTCGATAAGTAGGTAAAAATATTTCTTGCTAAAAATATATCCTTTACCTTTCACGCAAAGTAATAGTCATATATAACACATTTATTTTTATTTATTAACGATTTATTTGATAACTTTAAAGTTCCGTTTTTCAGAAATGTCAATCATACCTATACAGGGTGATTCTCCATTGAATGACTTCCGGTTAACAGTAAATTCTGTGATAAATTCTAAGAACATTTTTCCTTTGAACAAAATTTGTGCGATGTATAGTTTTCAAATTATTTAGCATTAAAGTCAGCTAATAGGAACAGGAGTTTCTTGATTGTCGCGACGATTGTATTGTCAGCGAACATCGAAATGTTCTTAGAATTTATCACAGAATCTACTGTTAACCGGAAGTCATTCAGTGGAGAATCACCCTGTATATCGAATTATCCGTAACGGCATGTTAAAAGTAATTACTTCAGATGAAATAATCAAACACTGTATTCTTATGCCGAATTACGATTAATTACTTTTGCTAGTTTGTAAGTTTGTAAGTTTATTTTAATGGTTGAAACTATTCCATAACCAACTAAATGTTTTTGGGAATCGTATACACAACAAAAATTAAACAAGTCAATTACAGTCAATATCATTAGTAAAATTACAGATTGGAATCATTGGTGCTGAAATAAAGGTCGTTATTTTCTGTCATTCAATTAATTATATATTTTCCTATTGAATTTTAAAAATAATCGAAGTCGTCAATAACAATTAATTACACACACATACAAACACTGTAAACGACTGGTGGAAGGGCTTTGAAATAAAACGCGCAATTTTATCGGCCGACTAAAAATCTCAATTATTTATTCCCTTCAGTGCCGGTGACGATCCGATCGCGACGCGGACTTCCTAACCCGACGACGTTCCGGAACGTTCTCTGTCAACCCCATCGTCACTTTTTCACATCTTAGTTCGATTTTTCAAACTCTCGAACATTTAAATAGACTACAACGCCATATTACACATAATATAATTACACAATATATAATTTACCTAACAGGCCTGCTTCATTTTGAGAGGTACCCCCGTTCGGGTGTGCAATGGCGCACGGAAAACCACCTTTGTGGGAAAAAGCTACGCCGGGTACCGCAGTCAATAAAACATCGATTCTGTCCGGAACAAACACACTCGAAGTTAATAATTCCGAATAAAAAATAAGAGTCATTAAAATAAGAACAGTAAAATTATCGTCTTTTGTAAGTAGTGTGGAGTTGTCAACGTCAATAAAATTTTTTGTCAATATTACTCGGCCGAAATAAATTACGCGGACGGGATAAATTACGCAGAAATAAATAACGATTCACGCGGTCACACATTCATTTGCACACACGCACACATACATTAACATACATATTTTGGTATTACATAAGAATCATATATACAATATTATTTCATTAATTAACGGACGGAAGAGAAAGAGGCTTACGTATTTTTGGTCCTTTCGGCGTCCTTCCTACTTCTTGTTCCGGTCGTTGCTCCATCCGTCTCGTGATTTTGATGATTCGGTTGCAGCAGGTTCGTTTGGAACCGGGACGAACGGAGTGCCGTCGTCGTTCCGTAGAATTTTTGGTCAACAATTTATCCTCGCCGCCTCCATTGTATTTGTGAATATGGTGCTGGCTGTGAATTTTCGTGGGCCCACTTTAAATTTCCAAAGCAGCCAAGACCTCCGGGCAGTCGTCGAGGGAGGCAGCGAGTCGCCCACCAGAAGTTGTAAAGAAGAAGAGGGAGGATACTTACCGATGCCAGCTCTTATAATACCTCGGTAAGTATCCCCGTGTCCAATAATGTCGCCGAGTTCCTTTTTTACGCTGAATCGGGACGGGAACTGTCAAACATTCACATGTAATTTGATTGACTTGAATGTGATAGCCCGCCCCTCATTTGAATTTGGAGCGCATACGCTCCATCGCGGCGACACATGCAGCTCCGAGCTTGGAACTCGGCCCGTCGTTGCCCACTCTCCATTCGGCGCGGCCAGGGCGCTGTTGCCCCTCTTCTGCGCATGTGGAGGTGCACCAGCGTGGGCTTGGGATCAACATGGCCGACCAGCCGGCGAAAGCGCGCATCGCGTCCTTTGCATTTTCTTAATTTTCCGCGTTCCCGTCGTTATTTCGCTTGCCAACGCACAATCCGCGAATTCTACGTAAGCTGGCTAGCACGTCGATGTAATTTTCGGAACGGTCCTCTTTATCTCCGTCGCTCTTTCTCTTCCGCGCGAGATTAGTTTAAACGGCTCGTTACATGGTTTAGATTAATATTCATGTATATATGAGCTTGTAAATAATATTATATTTTATAATCCTTTATACTTTTATCCTACAATTATTAATAATGATGATCATCATATAGAAAAATTACATTATATTGTTGTTATGTATTATATAATAAGATTGTAATGTTATTATAAAATATAAGAAATAAAATTAATTTTGTTTTTTCATGAAACTCTAACTCTAAAGAGTCGGTTATCGACCAAATAAATACTGTAACATTAGTTCTTATATTAGGGATTCTTCTAGAGTCAGGTAATGAAAGATATTTTGGTTCTAGGCAAGCCTGCAAGCCTGCAAAACGAAGTTGAAATAGATAAAAGTACAGGTTTTATATATTTTTTTGAAATATTGTAGATTATTAATCATAATAAATTATTTTTATTTACACCATTTGTGGCTTAATGCAAAGGCCCGATTCATTCCGATTGATAGTTCGGATTGAAACCGTTTGTAATGTCTACCTGGATTGATTCCGTTTCGTTCCGATTGATCGTTCGGAATGAGCCTGATTCATTCTGAATAAATGGATCGGATTGAATCAGTTTGAAATGTCGCTCTCGGATCGAATCCGATTCGTTCCGAATAAAATTTCTGATTTCAACCGATTTTAACCGACGTCTGATTGAGTCCGATTGTATCGAGGACAAATTGCGAATTGAAACAGAATAGGCCTCATTGAGTCTTATTTGGTTCGATTGAAGTTCAATGGGAAATTTTTACCATGGTACGTAGGTAAAGATACACAATTATTTCAAAAATGTTAACTTACGTCATACGGCTTTAACATCTCATATGCTGACCACAGGATAGTGTTTTAAATTTTCAGAAGTTAAGATTTTAGAAAATGAGGCACATTAGAAGAAAATAAATATCAAGGAAATAATACATATTAAAAACCAAAAAAATGTCATAAATTTTATAACGGACACCGAAAACTTTAGTAATAGCTGCAACCTAATTTTTGCCTGTAAAAAATGTTATTCTTACTATACTGGTGAATTAAATTATATATATATATGTATCTCCACACATCATTGTGTCGAAATTATATATGTGTGGGTGTAGACTTGTTGTAAATATATACTTGTCTACTAACGTTTAGTGCACTTTGTGCGGTGCTCTATAGGGTGCGTTAATTCATGCGTTTAAATGTTATTTTAATTGTGCTTATAATTCATTTTTTTATCATTTTTGTACACCTTTTCGATAGATGCCCCTGAGGAGGACCTCCAACAAGGTCGAAACATTGGGCAGGAAATAGCGTTATGAACTTTACATGTGTTTTTTAAAACGAACTGTTTTGGGCATTTCGTAATATTACTGTTGACTATTTGCAGTATGTCAAAAACGTGAGCATTGTGGCTTTTTCAGATTATAGTACATGCTATGCTTTGACTACATCCAATATAGGAAAAAATTCAAATAGTATCTAAAACGTAAAATTGAAATTAAAACAAATTTAACAGAAATTATATTAGAGCATAAAACATTATTATATAAATTTATGTTATTGAAGTAAAACATTTAAAAATATTAAAAAAAAGAGAGACAAAACAATTTACTTCGTGTTACACTACTCATATACACGAAGCGCTTCTTTTCAAATTATAACTTTCAAATCAAATATAATTTTATAATTCCCGTTTTGCTTTATTTAAATTTGTCAAAGGCAAATATGATTCGGGTAAAAAGTTTTCATATTTGATATTGACCGTTTTTTATTTTGTTTTCTTTTTTAAATATTTGATTCAAAAGCTAAAATGTTGACATTGTTATAATAGAAATTATGATTAGTGTCTGAACGATGTTCCGTTATTGACGTGTGTTTTTACAGGTTTTTAAAAAAAAAAAAATTATGTTCCCTAATACGGTATTTTAATAGCCTTTCAGTTTGGCCGATATATACTGAATTACAAAATTTACAAGGAATTAAATATACAACTCCGTTCATTTGTATTTGCCATTGGGAGTGCCTAGTGTTATTTGGTTTTCGGCGTTTTATTTGTAATTACTGCGTACAGTACGCTGCACAGCGCCGTGGTTTCGCGATTGTAGTTTATTGTTCTTGATTTCAGTTCCGCTTTAGATTTCGAAGATAACGCATCTCATGTGCGTTTGTATCTTTGTAATTCGGTACAATCGGTTTCGGATCGCGCCGGCCGCCATTACCAGCAACTCAGAGCGTGGTGCTGGGAGAGATGCTCCACATTATGAAAGCATGACACTCGTGTTTAGGCGAAATCTGACAACAAAAATGTTGCCTAAACAACGAGAAATAGATAGAACAAATAGCCTACTTCTAGATGCTCTTCCGGATGACTGCGACCTGACTACCCGAAATCTGGCGCAGAAATCAGGGTGTCGACACATTATAAAACGGATGTCTCAATTGAACTGCAAAATTCGTCTGACACGGAAGCTCGTTTCCCGAATTCAGTGTGTGCTCGACTACATAACATCTGGCCATTCATTTACGGCTGAAGTCAAGAAGTCCGCGCAACAACTGCGGTCGTAGTATGATAGACTGAACAAGCTGAAGTTGCTCAACATCAAACAATGTTTGGCGGATAAAATTCGGGTTTTGGCGGATGCCAAAAAGAGGCTGCAAAGACGGGAGGAAGGAATTCGGCAAAATGCAACATTTTGGTAGAATCCGTTCAACCTCTTCAAACATCATATCACAGCCTCACACGAGTTTCCGTCGATGGCCTCAGTTGAGGAATTCTGTAGGAGCATCTACGAGAAAACATCTAGGCTTAATGCAGACACTCCAGGTGTTGAAATCCTTACCGAGTTGTGTGACGAACTCGCACAACAAAGTGAAGATTGCCCACCGGTCAGTGCATTACAGGTGAATGTACATGCAAATGGGTGGAAGAAGTTCACTTCTGTCCATCAACACCTAGCCCGAA
Organism: Trichopria drosophilae; assembly: GCA_030407085.1. NCBI lineage: Eukaryota > Metazoa > Arthropoda > Insecta > Hymenoptera > Diapriidae > Trichopria > Trichopria drosophilae. Next base: position 63,513,609 of record CM059587.1, read on the forward strand.
TATTCATCTCTTATACAAATGGAGACCAACCCATTCCGCACTGGCTGGTGGAGGGCTGTACGACACTAATCCCAAAATCGGGAGACATGTCTGATCCGAGAAACCATAGACCAATCACGTATCTTCGTACGTTACACAAACGGTTCACTAACATCTTGAACGAACGTATTGAGAAAGCCGTGAAACCGGTCTATCAACAGATAGTAGAACAACATAGCTGCAAAATGGGTGTATCCGGCCTGCAAAGACAACTTGCTTATCAACGTGTGTGTGTCAGGACTCAGTCCAGTACAAGCGTAACCTGTCGATAGCCTGGCTGGGTTACATGAAGGCGTATGACTCAACATCGCACCAGCTTTTAAGCTTGTTGCTCAAACGCCTTCATGTCCACCCAAACATAGTGAGAAGTGTAGAAGATCTGATGCCTCTTTGGAAAACGTGCTTTGTCATGACATCGGGCAGCGTAGAACTTTGTCTGGACTGGTTCAATTCCAAATATGCTTCTATCAAGGAGATTCTCTGAGTCTCACTATTGCCTTTATTCGTTGCTCTCCGACAATCTCTCTTTTCTGAATATAAAAACGACGACGAAAATATCGGAAGGTGGTCGCCGCCGGTTGTAAGTTTGGCAATAAAAGGTAAGTGTATATCTGAAACCCAAATAAGGTCGATGACGCTAAACCCCCTCTATCCGAGAAAAGTGAAATGCGCTGGGTAGTCACCAGCGCAACGCCCATTTAAAAGTACAAAATTATTTGATTGCATAAATTCCGACCGTAGGAAGCCTCGGCTGTTACTTATGTCGACATGTGACTGCCTCAACATATGAACTGACGAATTTTTGAAAATTTGATAAAAATCCCTATAAGAATCTGAGGGGCCATTTCTACAGTTGAAATCACCACCGAGAACAAAAATGCACTCTGGACACTGAGCCGTTAAGGAATCGTTTACTATTTGAAGGGCTGAAAGTTATGTGGGCAGATCAGAACTAGGTGGAAAGTAAAAAGAGCCTACTATGAGGTTAATAGGTGCCGTATTTACATGAAAAAAGATCCAATAGGGAGCTATATCAAGTTGTTTCCAGTGCCCAAAGTTTCTACATCAGATTCGCGATCGGACCACGTTTCCGAAAAGTTTAAAATATTATACGCCGGACAGAACATGTTTTTTATATTATAAAGATCGCGGGCATTCCAGAAGGCAAGCTTAATAATATCTGCCGATTTCTTAATATTACGGGTGACACAAAAGACCGACGCACAAGAGGTACTAGTCGACGGCAAGACGGGTCTATGATGAGGCTGACGGGGAGAGTGCAAAAAATGCTGGGTCAAAAATTCGAAGTCGTTGCAAAGACTATCTACATGCTGTGGTGGGGCGGCCAGTCAAAATCGATGGTCGTAACAGAGGCCGAACTTGCTCCGCCTATACGCCTGTAATGGAACAGGTAGAAGAGACAAGTGTGACGTCAGGTTGCGACCGGCTAGGGGACGGAGTCGAGACCGACATGTGCTGGAACTCGCGATCCCGGGAGGTGCTGCCTCCTGGCAGCAAATAATTAACATATGCGTTGAGGAGGGAGTCTAGACACAAGGAATTGGATGCAAGAAGTTGCCACTTGACGCATGCGAGAAAGTTGCCGAGTCGTCCACGTGTTTTCGACACGCGACCGTAATGCGCTATAAGCTTAAAAAAGAGCGGAACAAATTTCACGGACAATAGCAGACCGCTACTTCTTCTTCTCTTTTTTCCGAGCCGATCCAGGAGCGCGCCACTGGAAATTACAGCTCTCAATAAATGATTTTAGCGGGCTAAAATCAACAAATTACCAAAACTATGTAGAACGTGACTATCCTACTTACCGGCCTTAATCCTCCAGAACTTGTATATTATGATCGCAGATAGTCAATTTTTTATGTATACATGCTTCCCGTATCACTAACCATGTTGTAAGTTAATTAAACATTGTGAAAATGTTATTTTGCATATTTGCAAAATCTGTTTGCGGATGTGTATTTATTTACTCGAGACCGTCCTCATATTGATACACCCACAAAATTCTGTAAAATTTCGCATATCTCTTACCGTTCTTGAGATATTTTAGGATTTTGGAAATTTATGATAGTCGCTTGCACATGAACATTGAGTAACTCGTAATTCTCCTCCGTCGCTAGACTCTAACTTAATTCGGCGAGCGACTAGAGAGCGTCCAAAAATTGTATTATGTGCGTGATTTAGCGAAAGCCCTTAGTTATTTATCTATCTATATCCGATAATTATCTCCTAAAATTTGTAATAACTTAATTAAGAAAGATTATTTTCATTAAACAGTACGGTTTGAAAACTCGATCAGGTGACTTGTACTGTCCTCTTATGTAAAGTACAAATTTGATGCTGGTAAAAGGTATCGGAGAAATGAAATACCCGACGCGGACCAAAGAACTCGCTAGGGGAAGTAACCCCGAACAATAAACCAAGTATGGAAGATCAGCTGCAGATAAAAGCTTACGGTGCAGGGGTCGGATCCCCAGTACCGGCGTCGGGTACGACGGAGCAAGCGGGCTCTCCGGCGTCGTTATCAGGGAACCGCAGTGTTGTTGGGGTTGGTCACTCGGCCCCAACAGCATTAAATATTACAAGTGACACTCTGTCAGGAAAGGCGCACGAGACTGTAAGTTTCCAGCGCCTGGAAGAGAAACTTCAGCTCCTAGTGGAATTTATCCAGGAAAAGAAACATCTCCACAAGGAGCTCAAGAATATGGCCAAAGGCACACTGCGTGCCTTTAGCCATTACGCTAAGGCACGAGAAAGTTCGGGGGCTTCGCAGGCGTCGCGTCGGTCACCTGCCAGGACGGGGCGAGCCAAACGTCGCCCCTATTCCGTAAGCCCCCCGAACGTCCAGAGCGTAAAGGACCCTCGCCGCTGAAGTTGCCAGCGATAAAACGGGTCAGGAAAGAAGAGGAGAAAGAGGAACGCCCGGTACCACCAGCTGCAGAACAACGGCGGCAACCCCAGTCGGAAGACCAGGACTGAGTTACGGAGGTCAGAAACGGCCTAAAGAAGAAGGCGAAGCAGCAGCAACAACAACCGCACCAGTATCAGCAGCAACAACATCCGCAGCAGCATCAGCAGCAACAACGACGGCAGCAGCAGCAGCAGCAACAACATCAGCAGTAGCAGGGAACGGATGTCGGCAAGCGACACAGGGGGAAGCCGGAATCAAAAGCCGGCCTCCGACCCTTCCGCCCCAATGCCATCAAGATCAAGGCAGCGGACGGTGCGTCATATGTCGACATCCTGAAGACCATAAAAGCTGCGCCAGAACTGCGAAAGTTAGGAGAAAGGGTGGTTGTAAGAGCGCGGTCGATCGCTCCGCGCAGTGCTTCCGGTGTGGCAAGGAGGGCCACAAGATTGAGGACTGCGTAGCCAAACATCGTGCAACGCAGGAGGTTGGAGCACAGACCAACAATGGCTAAGGTGCTCCAAATAAACCTCAATCACTGTGCGGTGGCCCAGGACCTGCTGTTCCAACTGATCAAGGAAGAGAAGGCCGATATCGCCGTCATCAGCGAGGCTTACCGGGATCTTTGTAAATCGTGCTGGGTGAAGGATTCCACCAACAAGGCGGCCATCTGGGTGTGTGGGAATCTCCACATATCCAATAAGATGTCCGACCCCCTGCCCAGCTTTACCTGGGTGGAGGTGGCTGGTATAAGACTATACAGTTGGTACCTCCCTCCCAGTCTTATCATCGACGAGTTCCAAGGATCCCTGGAGGCCATCGTCGCCAGTGCAAGAACCTCCCGACTCCCATTAGTGATCGGGGGGGACTTCAATGCATGGACGACGGAATGGGGTAGCGCGAAGACCAACCATCGAGGATATGCCCTCATTGCGGCCTTCTCGTTACTGGAGTTAGAGATTGCTAACACGGGGGAAAGCCGACCTACTCCAAGGCCGGCAATTCCTCCGTAGTCGACCTGACCTTCGTCGACCCAAAATTGATGGGGGAAGGGTTGGGCTGGAAAGTTAGCGACCGATACACGGGCAGTGACCATCAAGCCTTGGTGTACCAGCTCCAACTGACCGGAAGAGCAGCAGGAAAGGTGCAGAGCGCAAGCAAAAAGAGATGGGCACCGGCCACCTTCGATCGGAAAATGTTCCTCTACAGCTTGGAACAGACGGAGGTGGAGGGAACAGCAGAGGAGAGAGCCCGATGCCTCTCCCAAGCCATAACAGCGGCTTGCGATGCCTCTATGGCCGTGAAGTCAAATCCTCGCGGCCGACCCTCCGTTTACTGGTGGAACGAGGAAATCGCAGATATCCGTCGAGAGTACCTTCGGGCTCGAAGGCTGCATCAGAGAGCAATTCATAATCCCTGGTACTACCAACTGGCCGCGGACTATGAAAGAAAGAGAAAGAGGCTCAAGATTGCCATCAAGGCCGCGAAAAGAAAGTGCTGGCAGGACTTTTGTGAGGAGGTGAACCGCGATCCCTGGGGCGACCGTATAAAACGGTCATGAACAAGATCAAGCCCGAGGGACCCAACGCACCATCTTGTACATCCTTCCTTGGCAAAGTCGTCGGCTCTGGTGTCGAGGAAGACGTGGCCCATGCTCTGTTCCACTGCCCGTGATTCGCAGCGGAGCGAGAGCAGTTCCGTAATTCGGGTGGTGGGCCATTAACACCTGAGGATATTGGGGAATGTCTGCTCGCCTCACAGAAGGGGTGGGACGCGGTGGTTACCATCGCTACGTCCATCATCGACAGGGTGAATTCCATTAGGAGGGAAGAAGAGGGCACCAACATCGGCCACACTTGAGGAGTCAAAACGACGGCGGAGGCCCTTCTGAGGCATAGACTGCCCCCTCGAACTAATGCCTTCCGGTGGTTTCCGAGGGGGGGAATCACAGTCTAAGCGGGGGTGGTTTTAGCGGTTGCGAGCCCCGCACTCCTGCTGGCACCGGCCGGCAGCGATGGCTGGTAGAGCTTGCCATCATCGCTTCAGAGAAAAAAAAAACAAACACACACACACACACACACACACACGCACACACACACACGCACACACACACACACACACACACACACACAGAAGCACTCATTGCACGGATATCAACAGAGTTATGGAAGTGGGGATAGTGAGGGGCTATAACTTTTGATATTATGAAAGAACCTACGGTATAACTGAGGATGGGGACTACTGTATACTAGGCATGGAATTTTTCGGTCAAACGTGCTGTAGTCAATCTTAAATGAGGAAAGGGTGTCAAATTTGGGGAAAGTCATAATCTTCTAAACAACGGAAAATAGACAGAGCAAATACCCTATTTCTGAATGCTCTTCCGACCAACATTGACCTGTAGCAAGTTAATTGTGACATATATATCGCTGCGAATAATGCGGTGATTTCGCGAAATCTATCCAAGAAATTGGAGAGCCGACAATTGCATAACGCGTGTCTCAATTGAATGGCAAAATTCGACAGACACGAAGATTCGCATCTCAAATTCAGTGTGGGATCGACTATATAGTACCTGGTCATTCATTTATAGCCAAAGACATCACTGGATATGGTAAGTTGCTCAGCATCAAGCAACGTTTGGCTCATAAAATTCGAGTTTTGGCGGATGCCAAAAAAAGAATGCAGGGTCGGGAAGAGGGAATACGAGGATCTTAAATTGTGCGCATCAGGCGACGATCAATTACATCGAACTCGAAACATCACCCTCACAGACTCAAAAGGAAACCTTTCAGAAGGATATATATTAAGGATTCTGACACATAGAAGGCTCCACATCATCTTGCACTTCTTATGGTGGCTAATGTATAACCCTCTTCCATCAAACCAAAACAATTACGCGCATTAACAATGGTCACTGGACACATTTTCGACATTTTCGTGCGCGGTCACACGCAAGAAAACATTTATGTTTTACATTCCATTAAAATAAAAAACATATAATGCACCAATTACCAGCATTACCGTGGACAACTGCTTATTTTTAACAGCATTCAAATTATATTCTACAAATTAAATTATAAATTTTAACAAGGTGTATAAAAATCAAATACTGAGTTTCTTTCTTACTCGCAATTACTCAAACAGAACTATATGTATGAAATCGAACATCAATTCCACAAAAATCATTTTCTCTATACAATTTTGACTGAATATGATGTTTATAATTTTCGAACAAATTTTTCTAGACTTTCACAATAATCGAGTAACGAAAATAGAAAATAGATCAATTCAATAATTTCTGCACTTTAGTAACAACGAGCAAACAAACAAGCAGAAAAAGCAACGAAATTGAACCATGTGGAAATCGTGGAAGTCATCCTGAAAAAACGATGCACCGTTGACTTTAGCAACAATGCATGATACCAGAATACCAGTTAATCTTCCATCAGTTGTTCGCATACTCGAAACTTCTGCAAGGACAAATTGATGGAAAATCTTGTTGCCCTGAAATACAAAAAGGAACACACATTTGTTTTTTATTAACATTTATAGGTTAAATTTTCCAGTTAGTTGTATTTTTTACAGAGCCTCGGCTAACTGTCAACATAACTGCATTCTTATCCATTTATGCTATCATCGGTAATGCGTTTGCTAAGGTTTGTTGATTTTGAAAAATAGCGGCAACTTTGTATAGTTTGTATTGAACCTCTACAAGAAGTACGTCTCACAGAGTAAAATGTAAAGTGTAGATGATAACAAAACATCTCTCTGTTCCTAATTGTTTTTCCGTTCTGCAACTTATGTAATTGGAGAAGAACACGGGCTTGCGATGGTGATGGAGGGATAGCTGGTATTCCAGCAGTATCCAATGTGGCCAACGTTCAGGAAACATAATTGTTTCTGGATAATTTCCAGCATTTCAAGAATACTTGGGATGTTTTTTGTCTGCTTGTTAGTTTGCTCGATGCATCCAAAGTTCAGAAATTATAGACTTGATATTCAGTTCGGGTGCCTATATTTGTGTAGGTCAGTGCATTATGTACAAATGCCCTGATAAGTTTATAGACCTAATAAACAACAAAAAGAATTTTCACAGCAATATTCAGTAACAATAAAATCAAGAAAAATTTAATTCTGCTTCAAAATTGAAAATGGCGGCTCCAATATGGCGGTTAAAATATTATAAGAATTATCCCCTTCTATGCAAGTTATTGTATAAATGTTGTTTGGGATGGATGAATACGATTTTGCTGTCATATTTTTAACCTTGGAATAAAATTTCAATGTTAGAAGCGTTGGAAGCGGTAATAAGTGCTAATATTCGCCGGTATCGAAATGCGAATTCCGAAATTTCATTCCGCCATTTTCAGTTTTGAAATGCTAATAATAAACATGTAATAAGTGAGCATGTAAATTTAAATTTAAATAATATTTAAATAACCTTTATATAATAATTTCCATCGAAAGGGATCATTTTCACAAAATTTTGACCGCCATTTTGAATTTCTTAAATGTGACAACAGATTCGTGTTCAGCAATCTCAGAAACATATATATATATACAAAGTTTTAATAAAATCCGTTCAGTCACTTGAGCTAGATGGTAAGTGTAAAATTTGGATTGACATAGCAGGGATGAAAACCACCATCTTGAATGATGAATTAATAACCAACTATATAATATCTTTTAGTATAACTCATTAAGCCCCAGATAAAGAGATTTATAGCAAATCTATAATGTCGTCACCAGCGCGTTGCAAACGCGTCTGACAGATGCTTGACTAACCTGAAAGTAAAAACATCCCTAGGGCAATGCGCGCTTGCAACGCTCACCATTACCTTGATCCAAAGTCGGTTTCCTAAAACATTTTTTTTCAAATTCACGATTTTTGTTTAGTAAAAAAATGACAGCAGATAGCATCAATATGAGATTCAAAGCTAGGGAAGAAATATAATGGGTGTAGTTATATCAAAACGATTGAGTGATTTATTTCCCTAAAAACGCATCGCATGAAAGAAACATAAATTTGAGGGCATTTCGGAAAGAAACGGAATTTTACTATCTGAGATATGTAAACGTTTCTCGAGAATAAAAGTAATCTTAACATTAAGGACGTTTCCCATCGAGAAAGAGTTAATAAGCCTATGGGTTTCTACTCGCTCTCATATGTGCGCAGAAGTGCGAAATTGAAACTACTGCGTTGGTTTTTAATAACTCTTGTTATTGTAACTTTTGTTTTCGAATGTAACGTCATCGATTTAGACCGTTTCAGAAAAAGACCCTATTAAAATACCGTTCAGTCGCAAATTTTACACAACGATAATTCCAAAATTAATTCGGTAAGCCATCTCGAGATTTCAACACAACATTCCCTAATACTAATCCGAAACACATGATAGCTTTTTAAAGGATTCTGTTGATTATTAGTTTCACAATTCTAAAAAGTTACGTCGCGCGACCGCATTTCCCGATACGGCCCATATAAAATATTTCAACTGTAACATCAAATTTCTCAAAATTTAACGCGGATTGCTATACTGAATTTTTAATCAGTCATAAAGCATCTTAAAATAAATTTTTTAGCAACGTTTCAGGAAAATCTGTAGTTTTTTATTTTCTCCAGGAATGTCCTTAAACGACATACTGCAAAAATATTTGAAGGAATTCAATGTGGACACGTAATATACTGAATTTTGAACGATAATAGGAATCATGTCCACACAAGAAAAAATGGTTTAACTAGTAACATTACCACTAATATCAACGAAAACGTCATTTCCGATGTCGATTTCGATGTCCATTCCAACGTCCTTGACAAGATATCCTACGTCAATTTTTTCAATAGAGACATGGGCATATCTCTAGAACTTTTAAATGTGCAAGTACTGGAAAAGTAAATTTTTTTTTCACGGCGCATTGTTATAACTAGTTGTGTTGTCTTCGATATTGTGCAGAGAATAGTAAATAATTCGCGTAACTCATTTACCCCTTGTTAACCCACCTGCGCACGAATTTCACAAATGCGGTTTCCGAATGCATGTATTTTTCCTATAACTAGATTTTAGTACGTGTTGGCACATTAGAGTTTTACGAATCTGAACTTAACATTTCAACATTCAAAATGGCGGATCTATTATGTCGGGCTAACTGTTTAAAAATTATGGCATTTTCATAAATATTGATATATTGGTTTTTTTTTTGGGGGGGGGGGGGGGGGAGCTGATTACGAATCTGCAGTTCAAATTTCAAACTTTAATAATTTCTTAGCGCGGATGATTTTACGTCCGCAGCGCGAACATTGTTTTCCGGCAAATATGTCGAATTCTAGGTGCGATAACGCACTTCACGTACATTGGTGACGAAAATTATATTTTTTACAATCTAAAATTTACAATTTGTTTAAATAATAATTGATACATAGATTATAGATTTACAGCTATTGAATCCCTTTAAAAAGCCTTTATTATTAACTATTATTATTTAAACAAATTATAAATTTTGAATACTTTTGGACATAATATCTTAATTTTAATAGTTACGTCTATGTATGCACTTATTGTCAAATTCTTAGTTAAAGATCTCAAAAACTATTACATACAAACTTACATTAAAATCTAAAGATTTTAAAAATATTTCGTTTGCTATGTTGGATTCATCATTTCAAAATTTATGACAACTTATTTCAAATTCGTAATCAGCGACCGAAAAACCCCCCAATGTCACTACATACTAAAATCTGACAATTTAAAAAAATGTCCTTGTTGGATCAGCCATTTTCAATTTTTAGCCGACAACACCAGATTCGTATCCAGCAAACCCGAAACCCCCAAGTGACAAGTTACATAAGAATGCGATAAAATTTTAAAAATTTCGCCCGTAATATTAGATGCGCCATCTTAAAAATCGTCCCAGATTCCTAATCAGCAACCCTAGAAACTTTTAGTTATCAAGGATATCTGATGAATTAAAAAAAATGTTGGACCCTCCATTTTGAATTTGTAAAAACTAACGCCAGATCCCTGATAAATTTTACAAAATTTTGATTGACATACTGGATGCGCCATTTTGAATTTTTAAAACCTAATGCTAGATTCCTGATCAGCGTCGCAAAAAACTTATAGGTACCAAATTCATGCACATCCGTTATTTTATTACTTCACTTTCTTTATTACTTACACACATTTTACGGATGGTGTCGAAGTTAACGATTTTTCTGTATATTTTGATAATGTATAAGATGAGATTACGACGATTTAAATTACATTTGTAAGCAAATTTAACATGTGCTAATTAGATATGTGGTTTTTCGTAACGTTTGGAAATTTAACTTTTGAAGTCACCGCACTCCTTATGTATAGGTAGCGCACATTCGCATAAAAGTTAAAATTACTTCATACCCCGTTCCGTGGTACATTATTTTATTAATACCAGTACATTATTTTGGTAACTTATTTCAGGTTTAGTGCTAATTTGTAATATTTTTTAAAAAGTTGTTACCCAAGTTTGATAGTGCATAACTTTACTTCTACGTGCGGCACATCCTTATCCAAAGGCGTTTTCATTTGCTTATATCACCAACTTATGTTATAAGCTACAAGGCATGGAGTTCTTCTTTAAAAAAGTTGTGTTGTTTAAACTAAAGAGAAACAAAACATCTCGTCTACAAGAACATGTCGATTTTGCTCAATTCACTTTCACTCGTCAGTTCGTACATTATTATAGTCATTATTAAAGATATGATACATTTAAAGTGTATATAGGTTTATTAATTTATGATGTTGCAACATTTTTTGTTGTATAGCCTAAAGTTTAAAAATTCTGGAGATACGTCCATATACATTTTGTCAAAATACATTTTTATTCTTGTAGTAGTTGTCTGCTAAATTTCAGCCACTTGTAATCTTAAAAATCTACGTGTACCTTTCATTTACTCTCGAAGTACTTTTCCATAAGGAGTACACGAGTACTCTTAAAGTGTCCAAATTCACTCTCGTACTCTCGGCAAGCGAAAGGTAACTTAAAAGTACATGAAGGGTACGTACGCTTCGTTGAAGAGTACGTACCCTTCGTGTACGTTTCCCGTACATTTAAAGTATACGCTTCATTTTTACCAGGGTATAATAACAGTTTGAATTTGAAAATAGAACATTATTTTCAAGTTATTAACTTAGCCAACATTCAAGGGACCCAGCAATGTTATTACATATTTTAACAATACCATAAATGTTATCTAAATAGTAGTACATCGATGTGCTTGTAGACTAGGGTATCGTACATAAAGGCAGGCAATGCATTTAATTCAACGTCGAAAACTATCACATGTAAAATGTTTACTTTTGCCCTTCGAAAGCTAGAATATCGAAAACCGGCAAAAATTATTTATTGAATTTTAGATAATTACATTTAATAGTTCATCGCCACGATTATATATAACTGATATGACTCGCACGCCTAAAAATGTTATACTCGAAATACACGAGTTCTATGCAGTTATTGTGAAAAAACACTTACCGGCTTAGGGCAATTTTACTGTAAACGCAAACATGTTGAACTTTGCACAATCCTTTTTGGTGTAGTAACCGCATCCAGGTTTAACATTCTGATGCGATATGATCGGCGACAACCTGAACTAAGAAACACGGCCGCAGTGGGTGTACTTTTTTTGTTGACATTTGACGTAAAAAGGCTAGGCAATTTTAACAACTATTATAATTTTATCGGTCATCAACAATCCAATATGGAATTCGAGTCACAACAACTGAAAGGTGACAAAAATCGATGTGCTGCGAGAATGGTTGCGGCACAACAGTGTGTAATAATACAAGCATAAATCCTTGAAAACATCCTATTTGACGTTGCATTTATCGCCATTATCGAAATCTATTTCGACTTCGATTCCAACTTCGATTCCGATGTCAATTCCGACATCCGTCGTCAATTTAAAAAAAAATATTGTATAATATACATAAAATATATAATCTTATAAGATAGGTTACGTTAGTTTAATTCAAAAGTAAGCCACCATTATAATAGAAATATTTATATGAACTTGTACAATTGTACTCAAATAATCTATATTGAAAATGTTGCTTAGGGATCTTCACACGAATTGAGAACGGAAAATCGAATGTATTCTAAAATGTCTGCCCTCCAGCTACGACGAGTAATGAAAGAAGCAGAAAAATAAATGAGCCCGAAGAATGTGCAAATCGAACAGATTTTTGGGAAACAACGATGCTCCGTGAGTTTTCTCTGCAATAGATTATAATCATACCACAGAATAGCAGCTAACCCCCCCTCCCTCCTCCTCCCTCCTCCAACTTCCTCCCCAACTGCATCATCGGCGGCAAAGTCGTATCTTCTCCAAGTACAAGTTAAGGAAAAATATTAGCTCTGAAACAATAACGGACTCCCTGAACTTCCGCCTCTTTTAACCCATTCAGTCACAGCGGGACTCCAGTGTCCCACCTACATGGTATCGTTTATGACTGGTTCGTCAAAGATTTCGTTATGGTTTTTTGTTCCTGCCCATCCTAAGACTCCAATAAATGCTAGTAAAAAATAATAATATTGCATAATTATGTAAAATAATTATTATTAATAAGAAATTATTTTCAAAAAGGATAATTTTCAAAAGAAATCCATGCCAGGACGAACTAATAGCTATTATTATTTGACGTTTGGTATAAAGGGGTTTTTGGGGGCGCTGTTCGACTCCGTGATTGTTTACAAATATCTTAGGAAAAGATCTTTTCATGTTAAGATTACTCATATATGCATTAAAATCACCATATGTTATTCTACAAAAACTAAAACAAACACCCACGCGACAAAAAAAGAATTTCGTAAAACCTTTGCCATCACGTCAAAGCCTTCACTTCCGTCATTTCCAATGCCCGATGCTATACGTTTTTTTTCCTTGGCGAAGACTCTTTCGGGCTTCTGCCATGTTTCGTGTAGCCGTAGTCCATTGGAAAGGTAGTACTAATTGTCATATCTCCGTAAACCATACGCAAAGAGCTGAACATCTTCGGATACACGGAATACAATCGGATTGTTTTGCGAATGAAACATTGTAGTACGTTCGGTTGTAGCTAAATGTACTGTCTGTAGAATATTTCGTTCTAAAAGATAACCGCCGCAAATAGCGCCGCTGCACAAGTCTCGATTTTCACACTCGAAACGTCCGTTTAGCCACTGAGGCGTTGATTATTCCGGACCACTATTGGTTAAAATCGGTAGGAGGAGAGAACATAGATGGGGCGTAATATTTATCTGCCTGATGGTACGAGCTGTACATCTTGAGCTTGCCCATACCTTAAATACAGACTCAGCTATTATGGTGAGAGTAGGATGGCGACTCGACGGGGGCACCAATCACGATAATGAAATAAACTTTAGGTTTGCAGATGCCAAATTAAAAGATGCCGTGCTAGCTTTTAATAATAACGAACTCCGCAAGTATGCTGCGAATGAGCGTACCAAGTGGCATTTCATCCATCCATTATGACCACATTTGGGGGAGGGGGGGGGGGAGGGGGGACATATTAGTTAGATCCACGTGGTCTACTCCCAAAACGATGTTTGCCGAAAAGATCCTACAGGAAGAGACCTTACTCACAGTTTTGGTTGAAGTTGAACACATATATAAATTTTAGACCTTTGGCGCATGTTTCACTTGATCTTCGAGATCAGCAGACGCTAACGCCGAATCACTTTCTTTTCGTGACATTGTCTGGATAACTAACATTTTTTTTAAAATGAATACTTTTCGAGTTACAGGCATTTCCAAAAGTTGCTTGTTTGTTTTCTTAAAAACTTTGAAAAATCATATCTCGAAAATATTGAATATCATATTCAAATAAAAAACACGTATATTTTATTTTTTGTAAAAGGCAAGAAAAAAAATATTTCATTGAAAAAAACATTTGGATTATAACTTTCACATGGAATGACCCATATGTAATTAGGAATAACATATATAGACTTTTCAATTTGTATATTTCGCGGCGATTGACATTGCCTAGCAATCATCTTAATTTTTTTAGCAAGTCGATCCGGGTGGAATCGAAAAAGATTTCGGATCCGTCGCACGTAAATCGTTGCCATTTCCTAAATTGAAAATAAAGCCGGTGTTATTATTTGATTGCGAGGTTTATTCAAGAACCTCGATTCACTCATTATTAATAACCATATATCTTTGTTCCTTTGATGCTCTACTGCGTGGCTCGACTGTGGAAAAGAAATAATAAATTTGTAATAACAATTTTTTTAGGGAAAAATATAAATTATGAAAAATAAAATAAAATAAACAACTCCAAACACTAAAAAGGCCACATGTTAGTATTCAACTTTATTTTCCAAAAGACAAGTTCTCTTATTTCACGTTCTCAATAAACAAAATATGCAATAGAAGATTAAAAATATCAAACTCTGCAATTATTTTAAATAATTAAAAATCTAATTTTTTCTATTTTACTTCCATCCCGACCATAGGTCTGGACGAAGTATTAAAATTGGTCAGTTCCTGGCTAAAAATTACCTTAAATTTTTTAATTAAATGTCGACGTTTCAGAACCTAAGGAGCCTAAATCAACAATAAAAATGTGTATCCGTGATCTTATACGTACGTCCCGCGTTTTTTGTTTCGTGATATCTCACGTATGTATATGCGTATCAACATAATTTTTGTTTAAAATACGTGTCTTGGCATAACTGATTAGATTTTGGCGCAGATCCATCCGTCCATTACTAAAAACATTAGCTCTAATGAGGTTTCTTCGTAGTTTTTTGCATTTATTTTGTAATAATATAAGAATGTTTCAAACAAAAAAGATAAAGCATTAAATTCTCTCCAAAAAAGGTTGTATGCATTCTTTTCCTAAAATCAACGATAATGCCATAAAAACTATTTTAAAATGCGTATGACTATATGTAGTCTGACGAAGTATTGAATTAGTTACTTCGAAAGTGTACTTCGAAATTAAGTTTAGTTGAAAGTGTATCGTACTTAATAAATAATATTGAAGGGCACAGTGACAATTTGTGGAGTGTGTTATTAAACCATTGCACTCAGAAATCCGATCCGTCGTGTGCCGAAACCGAACCAGCACCTCTAACTTTTTGTTCCTACATAATTGAACACTCTCAGTTTATCAAAGTTCAAAATACTTATACATGCAGGAACTTCTTTTAAAAATAAAAAAAAAGATGACGCATAATTATAAATGATAAATTGATTGGTATTTAATACAAAAACTGTCCCCCATCATCCGATTCATAAAAATGTGATCTGTATTGGTTTTCTGGGAAGGGTTCGATGCTGGATATGTATGGATCCGAGATAATAGAAAGCCGGTCAAGAATGACTTTCATATTTTGTATCATCTTCGGACAGTTGACCAATTCAGGTAGCAGAGCGTTGTTTACAATTTCTGGGCCATAAATTAATAGTTTATGGAGAGTACTCGGCATGTAATAACAGGGGTACAATGTAAACCCAGCTGTCCGGTAATTTACATCTAGTATATGGAAATTTGCCAAATTTATAAGAAACGAAGCAAGATACGCAAAAAATGCATTAAACCTTTTTTATTGAAAAATTCGGGCTCTACAAAAAAGGTTGAATGCATTTTTTGCGTATCTTGCTTCGTTTCTTATAACTTTGGCAAATTCCCATATACTAGATGAATTACCGGACAGATATTCTGCGACTGGGTGTACGTACATTTCGGCAGTCTGCAAACAATAAACTCCGAATTTCGCGCAATTCACTTCATAACCACACGAAATAGTCTGCAGAATGACGTAAAATTAATCAATGATTCATTGACACCGATTATTGCTGCAAATACCTTTTCTTCCTCAAAAAAAGCTCGGGTGGTATTTCTATCGTTAGGTGTTCCGCATCCCGGTTTTGGAAGATCGAGGATCAGTGAGAGTTGTGAACGAAATTCTTTTTGGATAATGCGTTCCCGTTCTTAAACTGCTTTCTTCATCTATTCCTTTCGCGCTTGCCGCTTTTCAGTACCTAATTTATATGATAATTGCCGTCAATATTCAAAAAGGCGTATCCAGGCGGCAACGTGGACAACCCATATCGTAACTTCTTTACGTTGACCTTTCTTTCCAATATTTTATCGAGTTCATTGAAGTCTTTGGATGTATCATCACACAAGAAGGAGCGTTGCAACAAGCCACACCTGTACCTTGAGTATAGCGCGATTTCCCATCTACTTGAAGGGCTCGATCGTGTCGTACGAAGTTATAGTTCGATATGGAGACACGTGATGACTCAATATCCGGGGTGTGCCAAGTTTAGGTTAATTCTAAGATATGTGTTAGTCTATCGAAACGTTCAACTACGTCCTGTAGATGGGCCTTGAGAGAATTTACATTTTGACACGAGATTTTATACAGAGACAAGAGATCACAAGAATATGAAACATTTAAAGGTGTACGTTGTAATGTTACTGGATTGTCAGACAATGTTCTGAAGATCTTATTCAGTAGCAAAGACCAACTCATTGAAGCCGCCATCTTTGCGAAATCACATTGAATCATAAACTCATTTTCCAGCAGTCTATTTTTCAACTCTGTAACGTAAGAGATGTTTGCATTTTGGATATGAAATCGTGAGGTTTTAATTTCTGTAACATTTCCGTTTTTAAACGTTTTAAGTGTTTCTCTTTCAGTGCTCATTTTTCTGCCTATTTGTATTGTAAGTGGTGATGTTAAAACCCAATTCCCCTTCACTAACGCTATTGCATTTTGAGCCTGATGTTCTGAAGCATGAAATTCAGTTGCCATTTTTATTCGACACTACGATTTTGGTGCGAGTGTGAGTAGCAATCATTTCTCTGAACTACTCGTGGAATTCTGAAATTTCTCTTTTATCTGCTCCAAAACTTCAACACCAGCATGATAGTATTCATCATTACAGTCTAAGGCTATTTTTTTCACAGGTGAAGGAGCGTAATCCTTGGCGAGCATACGAAATGCTGGGAGAAAGAGCCAAAGTCCTAACGAATCGGTTCTTCTCCAAGAGTGGCCCCACGGTGGACCAGTACCAGCACAATATTCCTTCACGTACAAGGATCTATGGGCTGCAGCGGCTAGAATAAATCGCTCGCGGACGATATAATCAGTGGGTAGATTGCTAGGGTGGCCATAAAAGCTATTACAAACTTCGCACTGCCACTTTACAATGCTTGCTTGCGGGAGGGTGTTTTCCCACTGAAGTGGAAAAAGGCATTGTCTTATCCATTATCCTCTTGTCGGTATTTGGCATGTCTTGGAGATCCTATTGATCGCGAGACTTGACGCAGAAATGCGAAACTGGGCTGGCACGCATTTTGGATTTCGTTCAGGCAGGTCGACCAATGACGTGAGGCTAAGAATGCGAGGAGAAGTGGTTTAAGAAGAAATACCTAAGAGGACTCTTCGTAGATATTAAGGGGCGTTCGACAATCTTATGCCGAAATACATTGAGTCATACTGCGCATTGATTGCAAATTACAATCTCGTTAGAAATATTCGCGCACTTCGTGCAGAAGGCCACTCGCGTTATGTCAAAGGTGTAGGTATAGCGTGCGACCTCCAGAAATCGCTTGTTTGCTCAGTGTTACAATGCTCAAATAATATGTCTGTAAATGACCCTGGGTATATTTCTCTTGAAGTCGAGGCATCCTTTCACAACATCTTAATTATTGTTATAGACCGACGTTCAGAGGGCCAGAGATATACTTTCCAAATTTTTATTCATATTTTAGTCATAGTTTCATTTCCATTGAATACGAATTTAATAGCCTTAGCCGTGCTCCGCAAACAGTTACTTCCCTCATTTTTACACATTGCGCCTTTTATTCTCTTGCAAATTATCTTATTATGAAACTTGATCTTAAACTTCCAAACTTAGTCGCACTTGAATCCAGCAGTTATGACTCTCATGTAGATCCCAGCGAACTTACGCTGAGCCTCACTACATTGTGACTGTATATTGGATGTTTTAGATATCCACGAGCCTTTTGTAACCAAAAGAATTACGCATCGTTCTATCCTGGCTTACCCCTGAATTGCGAGCTAGAATTCGAGAACGTGATAAATTGTTCACGCGAGCGAAGAGATCGACAAATTTGTTAATTTTAAAACTATAAAGGAAGCTGCGTCGCAAACTAAAAAATGTACTTAAAACCCAAAAAAAATTGCTACTTAACGAATTTGGTCCTTCAACAAATCAATCCGAATAACCTTTGGTCTTGCCTCAGAAACTTAGGACCTGCCAACTTACGATCGCAATCGGCCCTAAATCATTTTACTCCATTCATACTCAATCAGTATTTTGCCCAAGTACCATATCATCACCCACCACGTGACTCAGTTTTGCTTGATATCATTTTAATCGGTCTTTACCAAGCATCCACCTTCTTTTACCTTTCCCCCACAGATTGCCAGGAAGTTCCAAACAGTCTCAATGCCATGTCACAGAAATCGCGTGGGTTAAGCCCTGATCATCCCTGTCTAACGTATTTGAAACCGCTTTTCCCTATTATTTCTCCATACATAACCGATATCTTTAACTCATTTTACACGGGCGTCTTCCCATCTTTTTGGAAATCATCTTATATCATACCACTGAAGTAAACTGTATTTGCGAACCAACCGCATATTTCCAAGGTCATTGACTCATTAGCTACCCGTCAAATTATTACCTTCTTGGAGAACAACCAGCTGCTTCATTCTAAGCAAAGCGGATTTCGTAGATTTCATAACACACAAACAGTTTTCCTATACCTTTTATATGATATCGGGTATCGGCAGAGGCTACATTGTAATCTTAGTCCTGTGCGATTTCTCGAAGGCCTTTGATTCTCTTAGTCACACAGTCATCTGGCTTGCCTACGTGACCTGGGCTTGGAGGACTCTGCACTCAAATGGATGCATTCATTCCTGTCGAGGCGATCACAATCGATCATTGGATTGGATGGACATGCATCTCAATAGGAATATACTACATCTGGAGTCCCTCAAAGCACTAGTCTTGGTCCGATTCTTTTTATGATTGCCACCAACGCACCTTTTTCCAGACTCCATTATTGTCAAGATACTACCATCATATTTGCTGATGACACCAAGTTCTATTTATCTACACCAATTAGTCGACTTAGTGAAACTATCATGTGTATAAACATTGATATTGTTGAATTAGTCAAGATGTCGGAAGATTATGGGCTTGCGCTCAACACCCGTAAAACGCAAGCCATTATCATCGGTTCTTCCCAGAATCTTGCTACCATCGAGAATCTAACTTTGCATATTGTAGTTGGAAATTATGAATGCTATATTCTAGTAAGGCGAAGGCCTGGGTGTCTCAATTGCTTCTGACCGATCATGGAATAAGCATGTCAACTCCATCTCATCTAAAATTCACAATGCCCTTTACCGACTAAAATGCCGCGTATCATTTTTACCACCTTCTATAAAATTATCACTTTTTAACTCATTGGTCATCCATTAGATATTGATTACTCAATACTATTATTGTTATTCGTATTCTTTTTTCGAGAGAGATATAGACATAAGTAACAAATTATGTATGTACATATCCTGACCGCCCTATTGTAACAGCAGGACGTCTTGTAGTTTGTCCATGGCCCTTAGAGGCCAGGACAATAATAAACTTATTGTCAGTCACTCTTACTTATCTCTTATCAAATTATATTCTTACTCACCAAAATCTGTATTTTCTCGAGTGAGAATCTTTTCGAGGAGGTACATAGTCCGTAGTCTGACATATTGCAGTTAATTTTGTTTTAAAACTATTGTTTTTGGCCTATAGTGCATATTTTGGTAATCGAAAGTTGTAAATTTGTAATTGGAATAATACAACATTTTAATTATTGACATTTAGTCATTGTTATCGCAAAATTAATTATTAAATTGAAAAATAAACAATATTATCAACGTCTCAGGAACTTCGTTCAAAATTCATTGGATAGGGAATTTTAAAACGAATCGAAACCCGTTTTAAGATTTCGTGGCCCGCACTTAGAAATTACGTTTATTCTGATACGTGGCGCATCTGTTTCCCTAGCGATACATTTTGCAAAAAACCATACACATTTTAACAATTCATAAACTTTTTTAACGTTAAATATAAACACAATGCGCGTTAAAACTAGCATGCGCGTGGGACGTTATACTCGAGACGTGTTAAACAGTTGAACGCCATTTGAAAAATTATCGAAGTAACTAAAATTTTATTTCATGTGATCAACCTGAATCTATATAGATACGATATACTTTTGAACAAAGTTGCTGGCTGGGGTAGAACATGTTAATTTGTTAATTTGTTTATTAATAATTATTAATTTGTTATGTAAATTATTTTTTGTATTTTAAAGTTTATTCTTTTGTATATTACATATGTAAATTTAATTATTTTTCACTGATATGAATCGTAAATATAAACGCTACAAAAAAATATTGCAGAAAAAACATTTTGTATATAACTTTTTATACTATTTGAATTTTTGAAAAATATTTACACCTTAAGTATCTTTTATATAGTAGTATAGAAACATTATATTAATTTAAAATTTCATTGCATACAGTGCAACCCCACTGGTTGATCCCTCTCGAGTTGCTTCCCCTGCTGGTTGCTCCCACTCTTGATGAGCCTGTATTTCATGCCTTTCTCCCCTCCACCACTTATATAAAGGTGCGGCACTATGACCACATGCGTATTTCGATAGGCACGGGCATGTTTCGGTTCACGTGACACTTGGGTGCGCGGGGCGTATCGATGCGTCGATGGTTATCTGCTTTCATGAGGTAATCTCATGATAAGATGACTATGAATACGATTACGACAAATAAAACAACAATGACGACGACATCTCCGGTGACGAAGTCACATATATTTTAATAAAGTATTTTAAAAAAGCGGCTGTTATACGAGACTTCGTATCTGATATCAATAAATAGTTAAACTTAGACATAACGTAACATAGTGTTGTTTAGAAATGATATCAATTATATGCATATGCAGTAAAAGTCAGATTAAATTTGTTCAATGAGATTTTCGTGATGATGTCCCAGGGAGCTCCAAGAGAGCTTCCAGGGAACTTACACGAAAGCTTCCATTACCTTAAAATAGAACTTTGTAGGTGTTAAAAACGGACGTAGAAAATACTTGGCAACTCCAAGCGACTTTAAAATATTTTTGAGAACGAACCTCCATTGAAAATTATGAACCTTCACGAGTTCTCGGTAGGAACTCGATTGTATTATACGGGTACGACGCAGCACATATAGTAAAGATTTAATAGTAAGTTGGTCGAACGTACACTCCCCGGCAATCACTTTTGCCATGCCAAATACGAAATTTATTAAACTTCAAAGTTTAATATCTTTGCGAAAAATTATCGTAGCTTAAAAAATCGAACGGCATTTCAAAGGCTATTGCAATAGCTTTCATTTGAGCAGAGAAAAAAATCGAAAAGACGCAAAAATCAGATTTTTATCGATAAAAACCAACAAGAAAAAATACGATATTTTTTATGTTTAGTTAATTGTTTGCCAATTTGAAACGAATAATAGTAGAATAATGAAACTAACGGGGTTTTAAAGGTATGGTTTTTACCTTTAAAACTATCGCTCGTCCATTTTTGTGCGACCTTTCTGACCTGAGTTATGACTATTTTTTTTAAAAAACATGTTTTTTTTTATTTTCTTATTATCTCAAAAACTAAGAGAGGTAGAAAAAAATGTTACCTACAAAAAATACTCGTTTTTAGGTAGAAAATACCAAAATAAAGTCAAAATTTTAAAAATCAAAACAATTTTTTTCTTCATTTTTTGTAGGTAGTCATTTTTTTTTCTCATTGTTACTAATGGGAGATATCGAACATCCAATAAACACACTTAACAAAAGTGAAAGAACGCGTCTTTATTTAATAGATTTCGAATGGCGACGAATTACCGAAGTTACCCGTGTGACGAATCGAACGCTTCTACCGCGGCGTCGAATCGAACCGTACAGCATGGATCGCGATGTTAAAAAATGAAGATCGTCGCTAAGCAACCGTATACGTCTCGAAAGTTCGAAATTGAAATGTGTTTAAAGTCAGCTTTGAGAGTTTGACCGTCCTTGTCTTTTTCCTTCAAAGGAAATGTCTGTCTTTTACCTCCAAGAGGATACGTATGTCTTTATTCCTCCAAGAGGAATCCCTATGTATTTCCTTCCAAGAAGGAACATTCCTCCGAGAGGGAACCACAATTGCATTCTATGCACGAGATAATCAGTATCTCCATTCCTTCGAGAGGAACCACAGTTGCATTCTATGCGCGATATAATCAGTATCTCCATTCCTTCGAGAGGAACCACAGTTGCATTCTATGCACGAGATAATCAGTATCTCCATTCCTTCGAGAGGAACCACAGTTGCATTCTATGCACGAGATAATCAGTATCTCCATTCCTTCGAGAGGAACCACAGTTGCATTCTATACACTTATATAGAATGCATATATTATTCTATAAACTTATAAATTAACGTTCTCGCAATTCTGTACACAAGACTCATTATATGTAATATAGTTGTTTATTCAAAGTTATGTATACGAACAAAACGTAGCGTTACTTTTACAAATGTACACATCAATATTTTAATGATAAGGAAATATTTTTCTGCATTATTGGGCACTACGAAATGTTTTGTAAAATTATTATATATTTGATTTATGTATTACATAACAAATTCTTTCAAGAAACAACAAAAATCTTTATTTCTTAATTGTACAATTTTTATTTTATACCATACACGGAACACATACATATGACATAATATGTCATGTTACAATAAATTGCTCAAAATTATAATACATACATAGATGACACTATGTCATTTTAATATATATAATATAATAACATCAACAAATTTTAACTTATAATGCAGGTTGTACTTTTTTTCATCGAAGTGACCACCTTTGCTTCTTATCACGGCTTTGCATAAGCGTGGCATTCTTGAGAGAAGCTTATTCAAAATATCGTCTTTCAAATGGTTCCATTCTTGTTGTAAGACATTCCATAAATCAGATTTTGATTTGGGATGAATTTTTCTTACTGCACGATCAAGCTCGTATGTATAACTTTGAATAAAGAACTATATTAACTATAACTGTATTATAATATGAGAAATTGAAACAAAATTTCTGCCTAAAAAAAATTAAAAAACAAATTTTTTGATTTTAAAAATTTTGACTTTATTTTAGTATTTTCTACCTAAAAATGAGTATTTTTTTATGGAATATTTTTTCTATCTCTCTCAGTTTTTGAGAGACTAAGAAAATTAAAATCATGTTTTTTAATAAAAATAGTCATAACTCCAGTCAGAAAGATCGCACAAAAATGGACAAGCGATTGTTACGGATGCTGGCTACGCACATAATAGCAATCGTAACATAGACAATACTTGTTTTTGTAAGATCGACAAGACACACACACACACACACCGAAGAGCCCGATTCGACGTCGCACATATATTGCACACGTGCTGTAACTTACACTCGGAACCACGGGTTCCTCTAGCTGCAAGCCCAATCGGTCAAGAAAAGAATGTGCCACGCCGAAGCTCGAAGTAACACAATCCATAAGATTGTGACTCACACACGCACACAATAGCACACGTTCCCCGAATCGCCGAGGTTACCGATAAGTCAAAGGGGTGAGCGATTCGTGGAAGATGGCACGTGGCAAACAACAAGTGCAGGTGTCCATCAAAAAGGGCGATGATCTCATCGACATCTACCATATAAAAAGGGCAATCGCATTGCCCGAAATCAGAGTCGCACTGTCTATAACGCCGTGAAGATCTCGGTGCAGATTCGCACCGTCTATAACGCCTCGAAGATCTCGGTGCAGAGTCGCAACGTGTACGATCCAGATAGGATCTCCGGCAGAGTCTCCCCGCGTACGATCAAGCGAAGATCTCCGTTAGAGTCGCACCGGGAACGAAACCGAAAACATCTCGCGCACGGGACTTAGGAACTTCGCGACACATTAATCCGCGACTCTCCGCGAATCAATACAGAACTTAGTACTTATATACCCGGACGATCTGTACGACCTGAAGTTGGAATTTCCCTAAGTTAAAACAAAGTTATCATTACTAAATTCGCCAGTATTTCGTCACTTGGGGTGTCGATCCCCTTTATGCGGAAAATCCCAAAAACGATTCTCAGCTACCGAGAATCATTCCTTACAACTCCTGATCCTGATAAAAAGTTGCATTACGAAAAACATAAAAATCGTAACATAAAAAATGGTGGCAGCGGTGGGATCCGCAAGTGCCTGGTGAACTTCAAAAATTACTTTTTAAGGAAATTAGAACGGGTAAATGGAGTCCGGTTCGCGTAAAATAAAGTTGTGAATGAACACGAGCTGTTTGGAGACGCAGCTATCCAGGATTCATTGCTCCAGAACGCGGAGGAGGCCTTATCCAATTCAAGGTTTACGAGGGCGCTTCACTAACCTGAGGGACTGTCCAGTAACTTGAGGAAGCTCAACGCAGCAACTAGAGCAGAGAAGACATCGAGGACGCTGATTGTCTACTTCATGAGTGCAGCTACGTCAGTAAATTTGCATTTCTGTACAAATTTTCTCAAAAAAAAAAAAAAAAAACTTTGGAATAATTTATCAATCTTTTGCTCAAAAGCGTACTTAAATTTCACGAACAAAAAGAGAGAAAATTTGTAAACTATTTAACGATTGTTGTGAATTTTATGAACTTTGAAATGTTGTTGATTTAGAAAAAAAACTATTACAATTCATTTTGAAACACTATTGTAATTCATTTTGAAGTGCTTATTCAATTAATGTTGAAATACTGTCACAATTAACCTTGAAATATTGTTATAATTAACTTCGAAATATTCTTTTAATTAACTTTAAATATTATCAAATTTACGATTTGTTACATCGTGCGAACATTTTTTTAACAAAAAAAAGGGAAATTTTGAATACAAAACAAACGCGAATCAGAAATTAATAATAGCGATTTAAAAAAAAAATATATATAAAAAATGGCGGACTATAAAAGCGGAATAACGACGAGCGGTAGCCACCAAGTGGCCCCCGCAGGTCCGGTATATGTGATAGCACGAGCACCACCAATTGCGGAAGCAGTGAGCAGTGTACCGGAATTTGACGGCACCCGCGAAAAATTCTCAGACTTCGAAAGTGCGTGTCGCGACAGATTCAGATTATTATCGGCTGACGAAACCCGGATCTATCTACACATGATGCGGAAAAAGCTTATCGGGAAAGCGAAAATTTTCTGCGAAAAAATTTCGACATACGGGATCAGACAGAAGCCTTTCTGGCCGATCTAAAATCTGCCTACGGCATTTCTAGTGATCCGCTCAAGTTGCTAGCGGGATTAAAAAATACTTACCCCGGACCCCGCGAAAGTTTCGAAGATTTTGGTTACCGTTTATTACGCGTTTATCGAGCTCTCGAGAAAGCCATAAACTCGTCGAGAGATTTTGACGCAGTTGCCGGTCAGAGATTATTAACTTTAGCAAATCGTGACGGAAAGGACCATTTTATTTACTGCATTAAAGGCCCTATGGAAGTAGGTCTCACACAGTTGAATCCAGATACGCTCGAGGCTGCCGTAGAACACGCTAGAAAACTAACCGAAAAATACAGCGCGAAAGACGCAGGATCCGATCCTATGCTGGGAGGTCGCGGAGAAAGATATTATCAAGCGTCTACTCATTTAGTTTCGAAAGGTCCGCAATATCAGCATAACTATTTGGACCGGCCAGGACGTTATGAAATCGATCCTGATTGGCGAAATTATAACGACATTCAGTGTAGTTATTGTAAAAGAATAGGGCACTCTCGGAAACAATGCCGAACTCTAAAAAATAGGAATTTCGATACCCCGGACATACAGAGACATTGCACTTGGTGCGATCGCATTGGTCACACCAGAGATAATTGTCCCGCGCAAAGATTTAATCAACAAAAATGCGAGTTTTGCCAGCGAATGGGTCACGTCAGTGAAACATGTTTTTTTAAAAACGGCGTGAAAAAAAAGATTTCAGAGGCAAAAATTCAGGATAAGTCAAAAAATAGGTTTGTAGAAAATAACCAAACCTCTTTTAATAATGATCGCCGGGACGAATCAAAATTCCGGAATAGGGAAAACCTCCCAAGTTTTTCTGGAAATCGTTCGTTCTCGGAAAATTATCATTCGTCTCATCAGACTAATGATAGATGGCAGAGAAATAAATACGCGAATAATCAAGACACCGATAAACGAGAAAACATTTCACCCTACAGCCAAAATCACAATCATTTAAACTCCAGGGGCGCTCGACAGCAACCAACAACGTCGAGCGACGCCCGAGACAAAAATTCCACTCGGAAAATGCGCGCCGTAAAAGCGGAACGGCCAGAGTCCATTTCGGGCATGTTAGTTTTTCAGAATGTCCACGAATAGACATTTCTAGCCCCGATCTGCATTACGGAAACGGAATATTCTTGGTCGATTCCGCAGCAGAAATAAATCATATAAAACTGAGTAAATTACGTCGAGATCTGTATCCCGATCAGGATATCAAATTCGATTTAAGCGGAAACGGCAAAGGAATAATCGGTACGCTAGGTTGTGCAGAAGTACAATTTTATGAAGAAATTATAGAGTTACAAATAGTGAGAGATGACTTCCCTATCGATGAAGATGGAATCATGGGAAATCCTTTTTTCCGAACTCTCGGAGCAAAAATCGATTACGAACAAGATTGCTTACATATAAGAAATGATATAATCCCATTTATTAATGAAGAATTCATACAGATTTCGCCAAGAAGTTGCAGAGTAGTTCGCGTAGAAGTTCTAAACAACTTAGACTTCGGATTTGTACCAAAAGTCAACATCTGCAGCGGTTTATTTTTTGGTAATGCCCTAGTAAAAAATCGCGAAGGATACGCATATCTGTATATCATAAATACGAATGACTACGAAATAAAATTTACAGTTCCACAAATTGAATTGGAAGAATGCGAAGTAGCAGAAAATATACAAAGAGAAAATAATGTTATAAAAACCATGCAGGATCTTAAGAATTACGAAGATAATCGGAAAAAATAAAATCACGCAAAAATACAAGTGGCTATGGGACATGATAAACAGAGAAATAACGATGTTTTGAAGCGGATAAATGTCGACGGCTTGTCGGACGAGGAAAGAAAACATGTGGAGAATCTCGTTCACGACTACGCTCACATGTTTCACTTACCAGGGGAACCATTAGGCGCGACATCCGTATTCAAACACCGCATTCATACCACAAATGATGTGCCGATACGTGCTAAACGTTTCCGGCACCCACCTGCTATAAAAACCGAAATGCAGCGACAAGTGGACGAGCAGCTCGAGGCAGGATTGATTAAACCGTCCTGCTCTCCATATGACTCTCCAGCTTGGGTTGTCCCTAAGAAACTAGGTCCTAACGGCGAAAAGCGATGGCGTTTAGTTATCGATTTTCGCGATCTCAATGAGAAAACTATTGGGGATGCATACCCTATTCCGAATATTACTGACGTTTTGGACCAATTAGGTCAGTCCGTGTATTTTACAACTCTCGACCTTAAATCTAAGTTCCATCAGATAATGATGGATGAGCGAGATGCACATAAAACTGCGTTTTCGACTCCAAACGGTCACTATCAATATGTAAGATTGCCGATGGGAATAAAAAACGGCCCCAGCGATTTTCAGCGACTTATGGATCTAATATTAAGTGGCTTACAAGGTATAGAGCTGCTAGTATATCTCGATGACATAATTATTTACGCAAAAAATTTGTATGAACATGAGGTTAAATTTAGACGCCTCATGAAACAACTTCAAGACGCAAATCTTACGTTGGAACCCGATAAATGTCAGTTCCTACGCAAGGA
The DNA here is from genome assembly GCA_030407085.1 of Trichopria drosophilae. Classification (NCBI taxonomy): domain Eukaryota; kingdom Metazoa; phylum Arthropoda; class Insecta; order Hymenoptera; family Diapriidae; genus Trichopria; species Trichopria drosophilae. Next base: position 63,541,549 of record CM059587.1, read on the forward strand.
AGCTGCGTACTTGGGGCACACTATTGGTAATAATACAGTTCAGCCGGATGCGAAAAAGATCGAAGCGGTAAGGAAATATCCGGTCCCCAAAAATCGAAAAAACGTTAAACAATTTCTTGGACTAGCGGGATATTATAGACGATTTGTTGAGGGATTCTCAAAAATCGCCCACCCGTTAATTATCTGATTACGTCAGGATGTCAAGTTTACATGGGGTACCGAGCAGATAGAAGCGTTTGAGAAACTAAAGGATCTGTTATGTAATACACCAATCTTACAGTTACCAAATTTCGACGAGCCGTTCGTTGTCACTACGGATGCCTCGGGAGTAGCACATGGCGCTATTTTATCGCAAGGCAAGATTGGTGAGGATCTACCAGTCGCATACGCATCACGAAATTTGAAAGGAGCAGAAACCCGATACACTACATCGGAAAAAGAAATGTTAGCTGCAGTGTTCGCCGTAGAACAGTTCCGTCCATATTTGTATGGTCGAAAATTCACTCTCGTAACAGATCATCAACCGCTAAGATTCCTTAAAACTACGAAGGATATGAATTTGAGATTACACCGTTTTCGCATAAAATTAGAAGATTACGAATACGATGTGGTATATAAAGAGGGGAAACGTAATGTAAACGCGGACGCATTATCGCGTAACCCAATCGATAGATCCGACCTCGAAAATGAAAATGAATATAACGACGAAATAGATATGGTCGATAATAAAATAAATAAAGAGAATAAAACGATTAGAAAATTAAAAAACGCACGAAAAACTAAAAAATCGTGTATGCCAATTAAAGGCGGTAAAAATGGTAAAGAAAACAAAAAACGATCAACAAACGCTAAGAGACTGCGAGTCTCAGATGCTGACGGGTCAGGAAATCCTGCTCCGAAAAAACGTAGTAAGGATTTCGTAGAAGAAACCGATACGTATGGAGATGTTGAAGACAACGTGACTGACTGCGACAAAGAGAGCCAGAGTTCCAATGTAGAGATGCTTGGAGTTGAAAAGACAGCTCGAAAGAAATACATAACCGAGGTCGAAAAACTCGAATTGCCAGCCTACATGAAATTAGGAAACCACAAATGAAAAACTCGGTCCAGACAGCAAGACGGATCAACTTCAATGAAAAAACCTCCTACACCGGTGAAGAAAAAACAAAGAAAACAATATATAACGGAAGTAGAAAAACTACAAGTGCCGGATTATTTGAAAATTGACCCTACAGTAAAGCGAACTCAGATAAAAGAAAAACCAAAAATAATAAAAAATGAAGTGCTATCCGAAGCAGGAATGAAATTAAACTATAAGAAACGGTTAGCTGATGTTCGAGACCGTTGGAGAGAAATAGAAGAATTTCCTACTGAGGACGAACTTACGTCACAACCGGACACAGAAACCACGTATTCCGAAATGGAAGAACTAAGCGTCAGAGAAACCTCGAAGAAAAAGACGAAAATGAAAAATCGAAAAAGTCATACGTCGGACAACGAGGACCTAGAAGATTCATGGTCGTCGGATTTTTCCCTCGACCCGCCCGAAGAAACTATACGTTTACTTCCCCATTCGACGCCCAAGGAGAAGGGCCCATCTAAAAATAGTTCTTACTCGCAAGCGCAGAGAGCTAGAGAAGCTACTATCGACGGAGAGAGACACGCTCACCCGAGCACCGAAGAACGGCCCGGAGATCCGGACGAAACGAAAATCCTCGACGAGTCGATGGAACTTGACGAACTCCCCACTGAACCTAACGAAATCGGAGAAAGCGAAATGCAGATCGACGAGAGGACCATGCGTGCGTCTGAGAACGATGAATTGTCTCATCATTTAAATTATTCACTCTCAAACTCATGTATGGAACCCTACAAAACACTAAAAGAGTGTACTGATATAGCGAAAGACGGAAATTGCCTTTTTACCTCTTTAATCAAATTACAACAGTTAAATATGAGCCCTCAAAAATTAAAAGAAACGCTGAAGGACAGCGATTTTCTATTATCCTGTGCTGAATATGTACGTGCATTTTCCATACTGGAATCTACATCGGAATTCGGCGACGATAACATTTTAATGATATTTGCACGACATTTCAATACAAATATTTGCGTACATGAGCATAGTCCGACAGATAAAACACAATTTTATCACATAAAACCGGAAAATGCACACTAAACGCACCATCTACATCTCGATAGGCTACACTACACCCCACTCTTGCCCGAGTACATAGGCATGTTGGGACTATCAGAAGCGACGGTAGGACATAGGTCATCGTACGTCGGGAATTTCCCGAACGCAACGGAGCCGATTGAGGCAGATCACGATCCCAACGTCTCGACGACAATTACTCCCACACAGCAACGTGGAGGGAATAGCCCGAAACGTAAACAGAAGTCCTACGGTCCGATAGACGCTGGGAGAAACGAAGACTTTGACGAGCCTGTCGATTCTAAACTAAGAATAAATACTATCAACGATCACGTATTCAGTAAAAAGGGACATATTGTCTACTTTACCACGGCTACTGGACATTTAGATAGCGAAATCGGTCTAGGCCTCGTGGAACGACATTTAATTAATCCCGACGAATTGTCGCTCAAGTGATTGTACATAAAAAAGGTAAGACCCGACACTTCGGACTTGTCGTTAAACAAAACCTGGATGATCGAGCCTTAAAATCAAGCATTGTCAAATCCATCAATGTATTGGATGCCCTTTTAACAAAATTTGAGATTTCATCCATAATAATCGGGCAGGATCGCGACATGTTCCAACATATTCAATGGCGAGATGTCCAAGATACAATTCAATCACTACTTGGCCGACGAGAACTAACGATCACCTTTTGTAAGGACAACCGTTCCATACCTCCAGTAAGCGAGCGATTCGCCATAATAAAAGAACACCATGATTCAGTTATAGGAGGTCACAAAGGAGTGACCAAAACGTATCTTCGCTTATGCGAAAATTATTTTTGGCGAAACATGAAAAGTGACGTCACGGAATACGTAAAAAGATGTGCTGGATGTCTAAGGAAAAAACTCGTGCGCGTAAAAACACGATTACCAATGATTATTACAGACACACCACGAAACGCGTTTGACAAAGTGGCCATTGATATATGGGGACCAACAGATATCACTGAGAGTGGGAATCGGTATGTATTAACCATACAAGACCTACTCACAAAATACTCCCTTGGAATTCCGCTAGCGGAGGCATCAGCAGTAGAAGTCGCAAAGGCGTTTGCAAAACATTTTATTTGCAGTTTTGGAGCCCCTGTATTATACCAAGGTCGTTGCTTTATCGCAAAGATCATGAAAGAATTTGTGAAAATTTTTAAAATTAAAACGTTTGTGACATCTGCTTACCACCCGCAAAGCAACGGGAGCCTAGAAAGGAGTCACCAGGTGATGGTCGACTACCTGAAGAATTTTGTCGAGAAACGTAGCGATTGGGACATTTGGCTTCCATTCGCCATGTTTTCATACAACATGAGTGTTCACGAAGGGACAAACTACTCGCCACACGAGCTTGTATATGGGACAAACGCACGATTGCCAAGTGCACACGCCACCCGCGAGAAGCTCATTACATACGACGATTATTTGGTAGAATTGACCGAGAGAATCACGGAAGCACGGACGTTAGCCGCGATGAATCTCTCACAAATGAAACACCGGTCGAAAAATATTAGGATCGAAAATTAAATATTTGCCATTTTCGCGAAGGTGAAATGGTATTATTATTAAAAGAACCCCGGAAGGGCAAGGTAGATGACGAATACACTGGGCCCTACGAAATTATTGAAATATGTGGCTCACGAAATATAAAATTACGTATCAATGCACGAAAAAACAAAATAGTACACATTGATAAAGTAAAAAAGGACCATGACCCGTTGATGGATATTTGTCTATAGGAACTTAAAATAAGATGTGGGAAAAAATATATATATACGATAACGATAAAAGAAAATAAAAAAAAAAAATATATGGATATTTCTTTATAAAAAATTAATATAAGATGCATATATCAACATAGAAATTGTTAATAAACAAAAAAGTGGATAACTGACTAATCCACACGTAAAGAGACACATACTCGTAACATTGGAGAAATGAAAGGATGCACTACATTTTTACGCATCTTTAGAACTTACCATCATTCCTCCATTATGTAATCACAGAATCCATGGACCAGTTATCAGCTGTCAATTGCAGATCAGCATAATACAATCATTGAAACAACACCACGACGTCAGGAGGGCACTAACGCCTATCCCAGAACGCACCACTTTCACACACGGTAGATACCAGGTGAAAGGGTAACGAAAAAAAACCAGCAAGTTAAGATAAAGATAATAGGATAAAAACAAATGAACACACGGCAAGAATTATACACGACGAAAAACCACTAGAAAACACTTAATAATTATTAGTTAAATATCACTAAACATTTTTTATTTTTTTTAATTAAGGCGAACACTTCCTCTCACTTCTCTCTCCACGACACATTCGATGATTCGGTAGGCACTGTAATCCACTATGAACCCACCAGGGGTAAGAGGCCCCGTCACAGTACATAGTCAGCCAACGCTTCATCTTGGAAATCACAATAAGAACTGAATGAAAGATTTGAACGAGATCGAAAAGTAGGAAGACGAAAGTGCAACTATCGATACTAAATCAATCCACACTTGTTTAGTGGAAAGATAAAATTTGTTGAAACAAGCCATTTCTAGAACAGAATCCCTATTGTCTAGGACCACACGGATCGTGTAGAAAAGCTAAAGAATCATCTAAACACTTGAAACTCTCAAGTTACATTACCAGTAAAACATTATCGAATATGCGATACGCGAGAAAAACGAAACCCGTAGAGTGGGCCTCACGAATAAACACACTTAAGAAGAAGAGAATAAGCCGGAGAGGCCCAAGTGCAGCATGGGAGTAACGCGCGCACGCGTTTCCTTATGATCTTCACCCCTTCCATATTTCTCAATATATCGAAACACAATTGATGTACTGAATATAAATTTTGGAAATTTTTTTTTGTTAATAAATACGCCAAATAACCGAGGATATAGAGATTTGCTGCGGAACGCAGAAAATCCAATTCTGCCTCAAAGTGAACGTCCGTATATGCCATTTGTTGTAAAAAAATAAAAAAAATAATTTTTTTATTCTTATATCAAACGGTCATTAGGACATGATTATATTAAGAATACGCGAACAAGATGATACAGAAGTTCTGCGTATATAAGATTTTTGTTCTTTAAAAAACTTAACCTTTAGAGATAATATTCAAACCAAATTCTTTTTTTGGAAATTTCATTCATACATACGAGTATTTCAACAAGTTTTTCAATTATAATATACATAGGTATTTCAATAAGTATTTCAATTATAATACACATAAGTGTTTTAATAAGTATTTCAATAAGCATTTCAATTATACTACACATAAGTGTTTCAAGAAGTATTTCAATTATAATAAACATAAATGTTTCAATTATAATTCACATAAATCTGTTCAATTATGATACATAGAAGTATTCACAACAATCGTCATGTTTGGTTGTTCCATGGAAATGTCAGTAGCAAAATCTCCACGGAGTAGCAAAACTCAGAAATGCATTTTTACAAAGCCATAGACAATATAATGCGCAATGTCATAATATACAGTGTTAGTGATGTGTAGTGTCAAGTGTGTATAAGTCTATTTAGACTTCCGAACACAGACCACGTTACGGCTAGTCCGGCGTCCGAACGAGACAAGGAGGCGCCATAGGGCTACAGCGGACTTTTTTTATGTATGCACACCACGGGATGCGTCATAATATGTCATTTTATAAGTGATTCAATACGAACGCCTAAGCGCATATAAAAATATATATAAAAAAAATGTATCACTAACTATAGATTAAGATACTTTGAAATGTATAAGATGACCCAATAAGACAATAATGTAAAATTTTTTCTACTAACAATAACCAACTGAAGGTCACGCGTATAATTTAAGTTGCATATTGATTTTTTGTACGACCGTTGATTGACGGTGGATCGTCAATTTTTTTCAACCCCGGGCGTGTTACGGATGCTGGCTACGCACATAATAGCAATCGTAACATAGACAATACTTGTCTTTGTAAGGTCGACAAGACACACACACACCGAAGAGCCCGATTCGGCTTCGCACATATATTGCACACGTGCTGTAACTTACACTTGGAACCACGGGTTCCTCTAGCTGCAAGCCCAATCGGTCAAGAAAAGAATGTGCCACGCCGAAGCTCGAAGTAACACAATCCATAAGATTGTGACTCACACACGCACACAATAGCACACGTTCCCCGAATCGCCGAGGTTACCGATAAGTCAAAGGGGTGAGCGATTCGTGGAAGATGGCACGTGGCAAACAACAAGTGCAGGTGTCCATCAAAAAGGACGATGATCTCATCGACATCTACCATATAAAAAGGGCAATCGCATTACCCGAAATCAGAGTCGCACTGTCTATAACGCCGTGAAGATCTCGGTGCAGATTCGCACCGTCTATAACGCCGTGAAGATCTCGGTGCAGAGTCGCAACGTGTACGATCCAGATAGGATCTCCGGCAGAGTCTCCCCGCGTACGATCAAGCGAAGATCTCCGTTAAAGTCGCACCGGGAACGAAACCGAAAAGATCCCGCGCACGGGACTTAGGAACTTCGCGATACATCAATCCGCGACTCTCCGCGAATCTATACAGAATTTAGTACTTATATACCCGGACGATCTGTACGACCTGAAGTTGGAATTTCCCTAAGTTAAAATAAAGTTATCATTACTAAATTCGCCAGTATTTCGTCACTTGGGGTGTCGATCCCCTTTATGCGGAAGATCTCAAAAACGATTCTCAGCTACCGAGAATCATTCCTTACAACTCCTGATCCTGATAAAAAATTGCATTACGAAAAACATAAAAATCGTAACACGATCATTTTAAAGGTAAAAACCATACCTTTAAAATCCCGTTAGTTTCATTACCCTACTATTATTCGTTTCAAATTGGCAAACAATTAACTAAAGATAAAAAATATCGTATTTTTCTTGTTGGTTTTTTATCGATAAAAATCAGAACTTTGCGTCTTTTCCATTTTTTTCTGCTCAAATGAAAGCTATTGCAATAACCTTTGAAATGCCGTTCGATTTTTTTAAGCTACGATAATTTTTCGCAAAGATATTGAACTTTGAAGTTTTATAAATTTCGTCTTTGGCATGTCAAAAGTGATTGCCGGGGTGTGTATATTATACGAATAAATAAGCTTCTTGAGAAATGTCGATTAAATTGTCTTAAGATTATTTGATGATTCTCTTGATAAAGCCGTTTGTATAATTTCATAAAATACCCTGTGTTTTTTTAATGCAGCATTGCATACATTTCTCACTTTTGGATCAATGTATCAACCCAAGAAATTTAAATGACTAATTCTCAACATTATGGCAGCGTTCCAGTCACACAACTCAGACGGGGAGATCGTTACGCTACTACTGGTCAAAATAGGTCCTTTATACTATATTCAGTGGTCAAATGAAATAGTTTCTGCAAGTAAATGCACCTTCACATATATATAATTGCAATATAATTGCAAATTCAGCTAGAAAGATACTGTTTAACAAATTATTGTTTTTCACTTTGCTTTACCATTTCATCGATTAAATTTCAATAGGTTATAAAATATTTTTTGTTATGTAAGAAGTTCTGAAAATAAATCTTCTTCGTTTATAATATTATTAAATTTTATAAATAAATCAAATATATTATTCCCCCATTATTAGAGTATTTATGAGGAAATACGTAATTATTTGTTAGAATGCTTAATACCTGACAAGTAAATGGACTACCAGGTACAGCCTCTCCATTAAATCTTAAATCCACGATATGAGCTTGAAGATCTCTTGGTGTAAACGAAATAGCATATGTATGAGGGCCTTGAGCTTGAGCAGAGGTTGGAACGCGCCCTCCATTCACAGTTACTTCCAGATTCCCGGGACCTGCTTGACTCGTTTCCACTGAAAATGATAAAGTGTTATATTTTTATTTGGCTTTAAACGGATTCAATAAACCAACTTTTAATGCATAAAATGTTTAGATAATATCGCTTCCAATTGCAGCATTCATGATTTCCTTTAATTTGCCGCTACGGGAAAGACCGCCGAATTTGCTGTCGGGACCGACATATGCTGTCTTTGGGTTGCCTTATGTCGTCCAAACCCATCCACCCGCGAGCCAACCCGCGAATAGACAACGTCATTAAAGTGGGGGCTAATACCTTATCCTTTGTCCTTTTTGTCCTTTGAGTCTCAAAATTGCATTCGGGCAATCGTTTGTTTATCCGGTTTAAGACACCAATGCAATATAGGAAGTTCATTGAAGTATAACATACAAATAAGCTATTGAACAGAAGTTTCGATTTCATTCTCTAATAAAGGCATCTAGTAAATCCATTTTTAACTCCAGTATCGATAATAGTACCGTTACACGAAAGTATTCAAATCCATTTTTAGTTAGAAATTCGTGGATCCCATTTTTTATATTACTTGACTTACCATATTTTTGTGTTAGATGCCCAATATACTGTGATTCTGTTCAGAAAGAATAACAATATGTTTCTCTATAATCGTTACTCCTCTAAATCTGTTTCTCATCTTTAATGGAGATACTGTTTGATCTTTATGTCTATCAAAATATAATCCCTTAATATAATTAAGTGTGTGTGTGTGTGTGTGTGTGTGTGTGTGTGTGTGTGTGTGTGTGTGTGTGTGTGTGTGTGTGTGTGTGTGTGTGTGTGTGTGTGTGTGTGTGTGTGTGTGTGTGTGTGTGTGTGTGTGTGTGTGTGTGTGTGTGTGTGTGTGTGTGTGTGTGTGTGTGTGTGTGTGTGTGTGTGTGTGTGTATAACTTCTATTAAATTGTTGACGGGGGATCGACCTATGTTTAATATTGCACGCATTTGGATCGATTAATTTCTAATTTCTTAACAACAAGACAGTTATAGTATATATATATGAGGAAATACATACCTAAGAATGTCACTGGTAAACCAATAATCCCTCGTTTGGCATCCTTAACCTTAATTGATGTCACATCGTACACTTTGCAGCTATATGGACTGCCAGACACTGAAATATGTTGATGACTCACAGCTATTTTATGTTCCCCAACTACTCTTGGAGTGAAAGCCACTGTACAAGTTGTGTCCTTATTGTCTGTAACTTGCACAGGTACAGCTTGTCCATTTGGTCCTGCGAAGTTCGTTATTATATATATATGTATAAAATACAATTATAATTACAGTAGAAACATTAACAACAACAACAACAATAACAATAATAATAACGCGGTGCTCGTAGAGATATTGCACGCGAAATAGACAGAGTAAGTGGCCTATTTCTGAGTGTTCTTCCAAAGACTGTGACTTGTGGCAAGTCAATTGTGCCGTTTATGAAGCCGCGAGCAATTTGATGATTCCGCGATACCAGAGATGAAAATTGGGGGGCCAACTGATTGTCAAATGCTTATATCTACTGAACTGCAAAATTCGATTGACACGTGTTACATCACACGGGCATTTTTTTCATTTGAAACAATAAATTGTCTAAAATTAATAACATACATAACATAGCCAGATGTCATATCCCTTCTTAAACACTGCTGCTTACCGAACAGATACAGTGTGAGTAAGAATTAATTACACTGTTCAACACAAAAATATTACAGAGATAAAACTAGCTAATCTTTGTTAATTTTGGGTCGCTGAATCCGAACCCGATAGTAAAAATTCTTGATTATCTCTTGTTTCCATGTAATATGGGGATATTGCAAAAAACGTCATTTTCTGCATTGTTCGAGGAAGTATATCTTTCAACAGAAACACGATAAAGGCTTCAATAATAGCTTAAAATCAAGCTCATAACTTCTTTTCATGAAAAGAAAATTGTTATACAACCTAGTAAAAAATTATTTTCTTAAATGGGCAAGTGTTTTTATGCAAAAATGTTGTCCCATCTAAACCATATGTTTCTCCTGCTCATTTTTGCCAACCAAAATTCTAGCGAGCGAGTGACTATCTGAAATCGAATGTTACAAGTACAAGGATGCATTTTAATGCAATTTAAGTGTTTTATAATATGTGTTTAATGTTGCAGATTACGATTCCAATGTTAAAATTAAGATTTATCGGATGACAGCTATCAAAATCACCAATACGTAGGGAGAAAATGTATTTATTTTTGAACTCTTAAAAAAATTATGATTTTCGGCAATGAACATTGAATTTTTTATTTTTAAAATGCAATTAAAATGATATCAGTATTTTAAAATACATTTAATTAATAGACAGATTTCCCCATCTTCGGAGTTAAATGATGCAAACCACAAAAATGCAGAGAATGAAAAGATAGATAATGCGTACCTACCATCACAAACGAATGACGTCGATTTTGAGTGTGAAATGAATTCAAATTCCCCACAATTGATATCTTAATACAGGCTAAATGAATTGATCAGGGATTTGGGATTTTCAAAAAGTCAATTTGAATTACTGGCTTTCAGATTTCAAGAGTTGAATTTACTTGAAAAATGTGTAAAAGTAACTACATTTTGAAATCGCCATACTGATTATGTTCAATTTTTCAAGAAAATCGATTGCATGATTGTTTGTTGTAATGTGCAGGGCCTCATGTCGGCATTAGGTATTGAGTATCACATTGAGCAGTGGGGTTTATTTATAGATTCATCGAAAGTAAGCCTCAAAGCAGTTTTACTGCACAACGAGCATGAGATACCATCGACAGTGAGAAACTTCTCACTGTCTATTAATTAAATGTATTTTAACGTACTGACATCTTTTTAATTGCATTTTAAAAATTAAAATTCAATGTTCATTACCGAAAGTCATACATTTTTTAAGATTTCAAAAATAAATGCATTTTGTCCCTACGTGTTGGTGATTTGATAGCTGTCGTTAGATAAATCTTAATTTTAACATCGAAATGTAATCTGCAACCATAAAAACATATTATAAAACATTTATATTACATAAAAATGCATCATTGTAATTGTAGCATTCGATTTCAGATAGTCATCCGCTCGTCAGAATTTTAGTCGGCAGCGCGGCCGTATATATGTATGTATATATACATATATATTTTGCCGACCGTTAGTAACAATTCAACCACCGTTTGTCTACTTAGTTATTACACAGTGACCACTTATTTGATAGTGGTTAATAAGTGTATAATATTACGTGTTTAGAAGTTTAGAAGTCAGTGTCCCGTTATTATACCTATCAAGAGTTTTTATTTATTTTTCTGTGATCTTAGTTTACCACGTGCCTCTTAAAATAGGATAACGTGGCACAACTAATCTTATAGAGTCAATTTTAATTTCAAGAAAAGGTATTAGTTGGTGTGTATGTGCGTATATAAACAACGTCATAAGTTGACAAGTGATCGCATTTAAACAGTACTTATTGTTTACGTCCGAAATTCTCCCTTATTGTTCCACTGTTCTTTTGATTGTAATAATGCCAGTTACAAGAACTCCAACTAAAAAACACGGAGAGTCTCTTATTGACCTTATGGACGATGACGGTATTTGAGACACTGATGAATTTGAGGAACAAGCGATCAACAATTGTTCCATCTGTCAAAAATTTACTCGTGATCGGAGAATGGACATTTGCGTCACGTGTGGAAACAGCGCGCATGTAAAGTACATTTCTGATATCCAGTGTAGTGAAAACGGGCAATTCTCCTGCTGTGATTTATTAGTACACCATGGCAACACTGTACATGTGTCAGGTACCGCTATTAATCAGAATATCAACGACGAACTTCTTCTCGACGATTCACCGGAGACTATTGGGTCTTATCCAGTAACTAAAAAGCGACCAAGCGGAAGACCTGCAGTTCAAGGCACGGCATCGAAGCGCCTACGTTCCAGGAAGACTAGTAATGAAATTGGTGACATTTCTCTTATATCCATCTCAAAACAATTATGGGACGTTAATTCAACGCTCTCGAAACTTGATGCACTTGAGTCGTTTGAAACATGCAATCAGTCTATCCGGGATGAACTCAATCTTTTTAAAATCGCTATGGAAACGACATGTGCCGCCCTCCTAAGTAAGACAGAATAATTGCATGCCACAGTTAAGGGGCAAAATGTCAAAATTTGCTCCTTAGATCATGAGATAACTCTGCTCAAAGAAGAAAATCTTGAGCTGAGGTCTGTTGACAAATCTCATGCACCTCGACTTCTCGAACTTGAGCTGGACAAACATAAGTGTGACCTTGTTATCTCAGGTGTGCCGTGGTCTGTCAATAAAAACCTTCCGGCTCTTGTTTCGGACATCTGTACCGCTGCTGGTTCCCCCGTAGGACCTAATGACTTGGGGCTTGTCAAAAGGATGCCCGCCGGTCCCGCTACCATTACGAATTCTGGTGCCGCCCATGCGGGTGGCTCTTCTAGCAATTTTCTAACCGATGCTAGGAACACGGAAAGCAAGCGAATTACGCTCTGATTGGCCAGCTAAAGAAGTGTATCTTAACGAGTATTTGCCACCTACTCTTTTCAAATTATTCGGTAAAATCAAGATGTCCGCTAAAGATCATGGCATGAAAGCGCAGCGTAAAGATGCACAAATTGAATCATTTCACATCATTTCACTTACATTTATCTTATATACTAGATACCTCACTCATCACTTTCCATCCTTCTCCCTCTCACACTTCACTCTCCTTCCTCTCTCTCTCTCCATCTCCTCTTTCTTTCTCTCTCTTCCATTCTATTCTTTCTCACTTTCTGTACTTGCATCATCCATACATATCCTCTCCTTTCCCCGTTCAACACATCAATCCTTCGCCCCGACCCCACCTCCTTATTCATACATTCTTTTACATGCTGTAGTGTTTCATTTACTTCACTACATATTCTACACCTTCTTTCTTCTTCCTTTAACCAGTACATATTTCCTTTTAACTCATTTCCATATCTCCACCTGGCAACTATTTGTATTTTCTTTCCATCCCCTTTACTTTTATTGTTCGTCATATATTCGGGAATTCCGACCACTTTTTAGTAGTCGTCACACGATTTGGACCCTCTCATTTTTTCTCCTCTCTCCTGCTCATCTACTTCTTTGTCCGTATACCTTAATCTTTCCCATTTAGAGTCTCCTTCCTCTCTTATCGCCTCCTCACTTGTTCCACATTTCCACAAATATTTTCTCCTTTCTATACTTTCCTTTGCACCTTCCTTTTCTGGTCTGTCTATCTCATCCTTCCTTTTCTCTTCTACACACATTTTTGCAATGTCACCCATTTCTCCCTTCTCCATTCTCTCTTCAAACTGTCCTGCTCTCCTCCCCGTATCGATTCTGATTTTTTCTCTTTTCATTTCTTCTCTAGCAATATAACCTGCCGTATTTTTATTTAAGCCTAGAATCCATCGTCCGTATTTCTCTTATAACTGTTCTATTTTCTCCCTGTCTCTATAACCCCATATTTCCACTCGGTACATCATTATTCCCTTAGCAATACTATCAAATAATTTCCATCTCCACTTTAAATCATCTTTGAATTTTCTCTCCCCATGCCCCACACCTATCCCATTATTTTCTTGCTTTCCTTACCCTTTCTTTAACACGTTCCTAATCATCGTTATTTCTTTTTATAATATACCCTACATAACTAATTCTTTTTACTTCTTCTATCTTTTCATTTTCCCACCACCAGTTTCTTTTTTTCCCCTTTTCGTCCGTCCTTTTTGAAAACTATCACTTTTGTTTTCTCTGCGCTTAGTTTCAATTTTTTTCTCTCAGATATTTTTTCAATCCCAAAATTATCCCTTCCAGTCCTTCTTCATTTTTCGCCACCACTACTATATCATCTGCGTATTATAATGACCATATATTCTCTTTTCTAACTTTTACCACTCCTGGCCCTTCTCTTAACCTATCTCCTGTGTCTGCGATGTAAATATTAAATAGCGTTGGACTTAGTGAGCTTCCTTGTCTTACTCCCGTTGTTACTCTAAAATATTTTGTTTCCTTGTCACCTACTTTCACTCTACATCTCGTTTCGTCATATATCTCTTTGACCCTATCTACTAGTTCCTCCGATATTCCTCTTTTTTCCATCATCTCCCACATTACATCTCTGTCCAATTTATCAAAGGTCGCTTTTAGATCTATAAACATTACCCATATCTTTTTACTCTGTCCTAATCGTCTGGAGATAATATGTTTCAGAATTTTTATATTCTGAATCGTCCCCCTTTTTTGTCTAAATTCTGCCTGGGTCTTACTCCACCCCTCCTTTCTATCCAGCTCCTTTACTATCCTTTTATTAAGTATGCTCGCATACATTTTGTGAGCCGTTAAGGTTACCACCGCTCTGCAATTATTTACCACATTTCTTTCCCCTTTCTTCCAAATCGGCACCACTCATCCAATCCTCCACTCTTCTGGAAAACCTTCCCCTTTCCACACCTTTTTCAAGACATCAGCCACTTTCTTCCATACTTTTCCGTCCCCGGTTATCCATGCTTCATTCTTTATCCCATCTGCTCCCGCTGCGTTACCTCTTTTTAATGCCCTAATTTCACGTTCAACTTCGTCATGTGTAATTTCACTTCTCTCTCTTATACTTCTTTCCTTTCTCTCTTCCATATTGCCCGTCATTTCTCCGATTAGCATTACCATAAAATATTCTTCCCGTTGTTTAATCCTCATTTCCTTGCTTACTCCCTCTCTTCTTTTTCTTCCCTTATTAATAAATTTTCATGCCTGTTCTTCTGTTCTTACTTTCTCTAAGAGTAACTTAATCGAGTTTGAGTTACTTTTTTCTTCTATATCGCTCAAATTATCGCAGTACTATTAAATTGGCTGTAATTACAGTCTAACCGGAAGTACCCTGTAAATATTTTACTACTAACATCGTATTTTCTTTTCGATTTGCTCAGATATGACTTTCGGGTAGTCCCGGCTACTAGTTGTGTACCCCCCGGCCACTTAAAATCGTGTATTATTTGAGCTAATGCGAATACATTTTCATTATTCTGATAATAATTCAATTGTCTAAAGTTGATGCCGACATTTGGGTCACATGTTTCCTATATTCTCACTTGTTCATGACATAAGCAACGTTTATACCGCTTACACAGATTTCGTTAATGTTAGTTCCATGGACCTCAGTTTCCAAAACAGTGCAAATTGTTATTGGTGGTAAGTATTGGTTTTTATATTTAATAATTTATAGATTTCGGACGATTGTGACTTAAAAAAAATTTGAAAAAAAAACACAATAATACGATGAATTAATAAAAATACCCATTTTATTTATTGTTTATGATCATAATCATGATTTAAAATTAATTGTGTTAAATTTTTATAATTTATACTAATTGTGTATCATTTTTCTGTATGTCCGGGGCTACCCGACACAAGTTCGAAAGTATCAAAAATCGTTATATAAATCAATTGGCTATACTGACGAAAAAAAATCGATTTTGCAAGTAAATTTGTTTGAGTTATGTCTATGTAGGTACAAAGAATATTTCTATCTTTTGATAACTTTCTTGCATGCATTATTTTTCAAGTTATTGCATAAAATGTGTAGGTGGCCGGGGCTACCCGACTGTCCCCTACTCGTCGCGCTATCTCCGCGCGATTATGACCGCGAACTCTTATCAATCATTCCGCTATTGCATAATTGTTCATGTTCAAATCTCTTCAAAAATTTGCAAAACGGAGTTTGAACAACAAGTTCCTTCGCTGTTCTTGAAATGTCATCGTCAGACTTCCGGAAAAGGTAGCGTAAGCCTCACGCGTTTTTTGGCGCTTCGTATTTTCGTGAAGATTAATTTAGATTTTCTGCATTAAAATCATGCCGACTATAATAACGGGCGATACCCAACCAGAAGAATCCTTCAATTTAGCCAAAAAAGACAAAAATGTTCGCTTTGTTAAAATGGATGGAACCTCATCTCGGATTTTAAAATCGAAAGTATTAAAATGTGGGCTCCAACATATACCAAGAACTTTCAATTGGCTATCTGCTTGGATCAAACCTTTTGTGACGAATCAAGGATTTTGTCTTCGAGATCAGATAACATTTCGCGCTGATTCGGCGTCCATTTATAGAGATGAAAATAATTTTGTTTCGTAATTCACAACACCCTTCGATTAAGTCGGCACCGAAAAATGTGTCGTCAACGAAAGTGTTCTGAATGACGGATGCGGCAAGGGGAAACTCGTCATCCACGAGCAGCTTTCGGACTCGCTGTGCTTGATATGGCGCCGACGCCATGCCATAGGTTACAGTGGTAAGGCGATAGGTCACAAATTTTTGGGTTTCAGGAGATAGATGGAGAATCAATTGATACCGTGTATCTTTATCGTTTACCTTGATCTGCCGGTACATTTTTTGCTGAAGTTTCGGGCCAACGAATAGGCAATCATTCGGAGAGCGACCATTGATGCTTACTGCTGACGGATTAAAAACCACTCTTAGTTTAATCGAAGGACTGTAGGGCTTAACGATTGGGTGATGGGGAATGTAATAATGCGGTTCTTCAGTATTTTCATTGCGGTATAAGGAAATATGTCCTAAGATTACATATTCGTTCAAAAATTTGTTATGAGCACGCGATAACTCCGGATTCTTCGCCAAACGCAAACCATTTTTAGAAACATCGAATTACCGCGATCGAAGGACTTCCCAAGGTCAGGCGGAATTTCATTACAAGGGAGAGCAACTATATATCGTCCGCTTGGATCACGAATCGTAGTCTCTACAAAGTGTTATTCGCACTTCTTTTCATCCGATGATAACGGTATTTCCTGATGAAGGGCTTCAACCTCTCAAAAACGCTTGATCATCCTCAACAATTCTTCATTGAGTGAAACATGCAGTGATATGATAGAAACATGTGACGTGTGGTTGGAACCATGCTCCTCATAAGGGCCTCGAAATAGCCACCCGAATCGAGACTGTATTGCCGCTGGCTCTCCCAAAAATTTTAATTTTTCGTTGCCTACGATGTCATCATAATAATCAATACCAATTATAAGGTCGACCGGTTGATGTCCACACGGATCGGGATCTGCAAGTGACAGCGGGCTGATATTCGGACAGTCTGACAGATACACATCTTTACGCGGTATATAATTTGACAAATTAAGCAATACAAGCGCCTCCACGAATAATGGTGCTCCCGTACTAACGCGAGAATAAAGCTCAAGCCGGGTGGCACGTTTTATTATACCGGAAACCGTTGCTCCGATTCCAGATATTGCAGCAGATCGCACAGTTCTGCGCACGCGTACCAATTGACCAGCTGATTCGGACAACAGCGTGCATTCAGATCCAGAATCGATAATCGCACGTAACGACACTTCATTTCCTTCTATAGTGCGCACGCGTATCCATGCAGTCGCAATGAGTGCTGCTTTGGGCGATCCTTGTTTTAAAACGCCTGATTGAGTAGACGTGATGAACGACGGAACGGTCCCTGCATTTGCAATATCAGATAAATGCAATGCGTCATGTTAGAAGACATGATGTTTTTTCTTGCATTTGGTATAGGCAGACCGTCGTTTACATGTCGAAGGAATGTGACCTTTGTTCAGGCAATTATATCAGAGGCGATGAGGTTTCATCACATTAAGCCGCGCGCGTGCATCTAGAGCCTTAAATTGCATGCAGGGTGCGATGGTATGCGCTTCGGAACACATATGACATTTAACGTTAGATGTGGAATTTGCCATATGCGACGAAACCTTTGCCTCAGGACCTTTGTTCTTATTGCAAGAACTGTTCGCGGTTTCCGGAAATATCGATATTCTAGATTTTTCTAACCCCAGACTCATTGAGTGAATTTTAATCTTTAAAAATTTCTTTCAAAATTCTTCAAGATCATCATATTTAGGAACTTGATTTCGCAGTCCGACTTTTTCCTCAAAACTTTTACGCATGATGGGATCCAACCGCAGCAAAGTCATAACGACTAAAATCGCGTCAGCATCGTACTATTTATATTCCGAAAAGACACTATAATGTCTTTAGTTTGAGAGACGAGCGATTCTAAAGCGGATGGCTGAGTCCCGATTACCGGGTTTAATGTTAATAAACGCGAAATAAGCGCAAAGTAGTCATATTGACGTCGTCGTAATATTCGCAAACTATTTTTCACGTGGACATGAAATTCTTGTCAGTGAGATTCAAATTTTTAATCAATGACAACGCGGGACCGGGCAGACTCGATTTCAAATAATAAAAACGTTGTACATTACCCTAAGCTAATCCACGCATGACCATCGCTTGACATAGGTCCTTAAACCGAGGTCAGTCCAATCGATTGCCTTTAAATACCGGAATCTCGATGCGTCCTAAACCTGCGAAACGGGAGGCGGGAGTTAATGCCGCAGGAATTGCGGCACATGTCCCAGCGTATTGAGAGCGCTTCTTTATCTTCTCTTATAAATTAGAAAGAAAGTCATACGTCTCAAGATATTTCATCCCCAGACTTCCAGATTGTTCTTGCAAGAAGTACTCGTCAACATCTTCAGTCGGCTCTGATTCAACAAGAATCTTATGCAATTGTCGACATCTTTCAGATTGAACTACGACCGCGTTTAATTTCGAAGTGACGGTGCGCAACGCAGAACTATTGTTCATCGTTTGGACTGACGAACGTAATCGCTCAAAGGATGCAAATTATTCTCGCTGTACGGACAACAAGGCCGACACACCGCCGGAAGCACATGTATGCGTTATCTTCCCAGATTCTTCGGGCGGCGCCATTGCAAACAATTCAATGTACTTAAGAATTTGAAACTTTGTAGATAGTCGCAATCACATTAACTTCGAGCGATGTTATAACTTCCAAGTTTTCGCGGAAACTGGTATCCCACTTCTATGCCGAACGCGTGGCGTATTTAAATGGGGCGATCACGGCTCACCACTATTGCTTATGGGAGTATAACCGAAGCCTCACTCTTCTTTATACTGTCTCTTTCTACGAAGAGTCCACTTCGTTTCTAGCATGCCAGGTTTCCCATAGGTGGATAAGTGGTACTGGTGACGTCCCACTTGTTTTTGAATAAATTAACTCGATGCAATTGCGACTTAACTTACCAACTGTCGAAAATGGTGGAAATATTCACCGCACTTTCGACACTTTATGCCACTTATGCACCATGCACCGAAAAATTACAAAACGTCTGCTTGTATCCGTCCTGGCGTCTCTAAATGCATCAAATTACTCCGTATTGCACTCCGAATATCGCGTTTGAGAAAAGTCACGTGTCTGCGAGAATACGGAAATTTCACTAGACGATACAGATTTCTTCTAGCTTTTTTCGGATTTTCGCGCACAGAATCCGGCTCGAAGGACCATAAGTTATTATTATTTGTTGTAATAAAAATAAAATTTCCACGACGGTGGAATGAACCTCTTCAGATGTATTAAAGTTTCCGACAACGGTAAAAAAAATTGCATCTACGGAAGCTTTGAATACTCGTATTATATCAGGATCATATATTTTAACTTCGTCTTTAGTTACTCAATGCATTTATCAAAAGGGAATTCTAAATTAAAAAATAATCACGGAATAGAGACATCCGGGAAAAAAATTCGCCGCTTCACCCCAAAGTATCATTTGGACTTCCAGGTACGAAATCTTATTATAAACACACAAAAAAAGAACACTTCATGTTTTATAAATGAGTTCAAAAAATATACTTTTAGAAGAAATATATAAATAGTGATTATTAAACTGCCAAAATGAAAATATTGACCAATCTGAGAACAAAGTACAGGAAAATTACTTGAAAATTTGGTTCAAAATTTACATTTCTCGCTCCCAAAGGTAAATAAGAGAACAAAAATGAAATATCATGCCTCAAAATGTGAAAAAGGGTGTAAACAAAGAAATCACATATGATATTTTACAATCAGTATAATCATAATGGAAATATTATGGTAGGATTTCATGCTCCATTTTTTAAATTATTTTAATTTGTATTTTTTAATTTTTATTGTTTTTTGTATATTTTTTAATTTTTAGGTGAGGATGAGGGGAAGCGGTAAAATAAGAGAAGAAGCCGCCATCTTCCTTGACTCGAAAAGTTAAAATAAGGGGAGGGCCATTATATGTATCTATTTTTTATTCATAACTGGCGAGTTTATAACCTATCGCTGATGGTATTTGTGCTGATTTAGATTAACCGGATATTACTTTTTACCATGTATAAAAAATACAATGAACAGTAAGGGACACTTGCCCAAGATTTCATCGCTGTCTCTTGATCACGCTGTCATCTGAAAGCCTCTTCAAAACTATCAGGGGATTATCTAAATTCTTGAAAACATGTTATAAAAAAATCAGTTCCACGGAAAAGCGTCAAATTCATTGATCCATCGGATACTGCAAAATTTAACGACGAGACGAATCTAAATTGAGGTAATCGCGTCGAGCATAGATCCGCGTTCTTTTTAACCTGTTGAACAATGCAGGATTTTTGAAAAATTGCTGGGAAAGACAAAACAATAGGGGTAAAAAAATAACTTTGAACGCGTTTCGTACCAGGATGTCGTGTGTGTTCTTCAGGAGGATTAACAACATTCTTACCCTGGACCCGATTTGTCATCTAATCAATGACTTTTTGCATATTTCGTTTTTTGCAAAATTTCCGGATATAAAACATAATGTAAAGTTTGAACGGTTGAACAACAATATTTATATTATTAATGTTTTTAATTATTTTTTTACACTTAACAGTGGGATACGTTTTACTTTCTCAATAGGAAAGTAACTTTTTTGGATATAAATATGAAAAGATATTTTTGAGTGTCGTGTTATCGAGCATTGTCGTTACGCATGTTTACATCTTCAATTTTGTTTATTCTTCCCAAACGTAAATAGACCGTCGTGTCAAGAAATAATTATTCAATTATAATTATAAAATACAAGTAGTGTTGCCGTAGTGCTTCGCTGGCTCCGAAACTTCAACCCCGTAGCGAGTCGGCTATTCCTTTATACTCGTGCGCTTACCATCAGCTTTCAGTTTTATCATAGAATTATACCAATATTTCTTTATAGTCTGAAATGCAAATGAAAGAGGGGGGGGGGCGGGGGGCGAACGTATTTAAGTTCAAGTGGCTTCGACAGATATATGATAACTACATAGTGTTTCTTATATGGGTAATTCTACTAAAAAGGACCCGTTTCCGACAAATTTTCAAGGCAAAATTTTTTTATGAAATTAAATATTGTTATTTTTGAAACATATTTAGGGTATAATCTAAAGTGAAAATATGATGTTGCGCAAAATTCATTATTATTATTATAAATTTTATAGCCCTTCTTAAATGTTAATATATTAACATGATATTAACATCGTATTACAAATTATTCCTTTTATCCAATTAATTAGAAATGTGTTACTCGGGGGGTTTTGGGGTCGCTGATTTCGAATCCGGTGTCAGATTTTTGAAATTCAAAATGGCGGATCCAATATGGCAGACCAAAAACAGAAAAATTGTTCGATTGACTAGAAGTTTGTTTAGGTGGGGATTTTTGGGGTTCCTAATAAGGAATCTGTTGTCAAATTTTTTAAATTCAAAATGGCGAATCCAATATGGCGAACCAAAATTCGGAACTTTTTTATTTAATATGAAACTTGATAGTCGCAGAATTTTAAGATTCATTGTAAAAATATGGACATTCGAAAATATGTTACTATCTTTCGTGAACTATACATAAAATATAAGAAAAAATCAAGTTTATGATATTTTAAAAATTAATCCTTATTTATTAGCGTACATATTTACATGATATAAAATACTAAACTTGATTTCTTGATGAACGTGATTCCGTAACTATATGTGAATGCCGAACGTGATTCTGATCAACTATAAAATGTTTTGAGGCACGGTTAAACGAGGAACAATTCAATGTAACTATCGCCTTTTCGCAAAATTTGTTATTACTACTTTGCCAACCACACTGTAAAAACAAATACTTAAAATGATTACATCTTAAAATCAGCCAATGTATAATGCATAAGTTTGTCCTTGTTTATGCGGTCTTGTTTACATTACACTTGACTTTCAGTCAACTTTCTTGCTTAATTTAAGTATTTCTTTTTACAGTGCACGTAAATAAAGTCACTGAATTTTATTTACATCAATTCACACAGCGAAGACAAAAATAAATGAAAACTTACCTTACTTCTCATAAGGATAAATTGAAATGATTGGTATTTTTATTTTTTATAAATTTTTTATAATCAGCGACGACAAAAACCTTCGGGTACTGATTTTCAGGTAAATCGGAACACTTTTACAAAATTGGTCCGCCAAATTGGATCCTCCATTTTAAATTTCTAAAAACTAACATCACATTTGGAATCAGCGACCCCGAAAACCCCGGAGTAAAGATTTTCAGGTAAATCTGAACTCTTTTACAAAATTGGTTCGCCATATTGGATCCGCCATTTTGAATATCAAAAATCTACACAACGGATTCGTAATCACCGACCCCAAAAACTTATGAGTAACAAATTTCGAGTTCATCTGAGGGAAGGAAATATTATAAGTTTATCGAACATGCCTACAACTAAATAGGTATTTTCTGGACATATTGTTGTTTATAATTATATCTGTAGTATAAATAATATACGATTTATAACTCCCGTATATGTTTACATTTTTTAAAATGTTTTGAATGATTAATTATAAAAATACAGGTAAATGAATATTGTATGCGGTTGCCGAAAATGGCTTCGGAGATCACCAAGCTTCGGAGATCACAAATCGACATATTATTAGATTTTATATAAAAATCGAATGCTGTAACGAAAAATTCTTCTAACACCACTTTAGGACTAATTAGTACTTAAATTTTAAGGCCGTAGGATTCGATTTTAGTATATTAATACATATTTATTGTTAAAAATAGGTGGCTTCGGAGATCACCCGAATTTTTACTCGCAAAAAATGATAATGTTTGAGTAATTATATAAAATCCAAATAATTTTTTACACTAAATTGGCCTTGTACAATATAAGTAGTATAAAATAAAAAATATGCAACTACTTTGCAAACGCGTATTTAGCTATGAAAATGACGTATTAAATTTTCTCTATATACGTCAAAAGTTAGCTAATATATTCTAGTTTAAGAATTAATTTATTCAAAATTGCAAAAAAATATACGTTATATTGGAATTTCATCGCGAATCTTGAAAATAGCGACGGTGACGCATTTCGGGGGGTCCCTTTCAGGAGAATTACCCATATGTATACAAATTGAAAATGATTTACACCTATGACCTATAGCTTGGGTCGATACAAAATTGAAAATGCTCATTTTCAAAACATCGACCCTGCCCAAAGACCAAACGAAGTACCAATAAATAATACTTCTAAAACACTTACTTATCACTTGTATTGTAATATATAATTCGATGCTCTGTAAAATAACATTTACAAACATAGGATACCTAACATTTGGTTTTGTGACTGAAATATGGTTCGAATATTTACACGGATAGTGCGCATGCGTTATGCATATCTCTCCGGCTAAAATTACCTACGGAAGCGCATAAGTGCCATCTCCTGGAAAGATAGCATATCGCGTATGAACGCATACTCTGGAAGAAACAAATAACATAGCGCCGTTTGATAGCCTGTCAGGATTTCGCATGAACAATAAAATTTAAATTGGGAGCTTCTTCTAACGGACCCTGTGCTCGTTCAATAAGGTATAGGCTATGTGCACGTCCTAGGGAATTTTTTAGTAACGACACGTCGCGCTCGTGGCGGCAAAAGTGTGCACTTTTCCGATGTCATTTTATACGTACGAGATACGTAAACAACGTGAATACGTGAATCTGACCGGTAGTCCTAACGGTTTTCCTGTTAACTTAAGAAAGTTAAATATTCGCATTTTGTGACAAATACTAACGCATCCGTCCACACATTCAGCAGGAATTTTAATAATTGACAAACTCCGAAAAAGAATAAATTCCTAGTTTCGGAGCTCCAATTTCATAATCACAACTTACAGGTTAGAGGGATCTTATTTTATCAATTTGATTTCATATATTAAACTAAATTTAAAGAAAAGCATTAACGTTTTATTTTTGTAAAATCAAACTTTTAATAAATTCATACTTTGTTTCTTACATTTAAATGATTACTACCTATATGTAGTGTCTTACGAAATGTCTACAAAACGCCCTGGAAAAAGATGCTGTGTCGTAGGCTGTAATAATACTAACGTCAACTCACCAGGAACCCAGTTTTATTACTTCTCGGTTAAGGAGCATAATAAGGCTCAGCGCGAGAAGTGGATTCAGGCATTGAAACGAGTCAAGTATGTACATGTAATATTATAATAATACATTGAAATCCGTAGATCCTAACACATTAAGCCATACACAGGGTATTATGTAATAAAACATAATAAACAATTCTGTTGTAGTCCGGATGGAACGCCTTGGCAGCCTTCAAAAAATTCGACAATTTGCAGCAGACATTTCATTGGAAATAAAAAATCCACACATCCGTTAAATCCCAGCTTTACTCCAACAAATTTTCCACCGATATATGGTCAAGGTACGAAGTCAGAAAATGCAAATACGAATGCTGTAAATAGGTGTGTAAACATAATTTCATAACAATATATGTAGAAATTTTTGTCATCGATATGAGTTTTATTGTTTAAAATTGAATTCGATTTTGACAGATGGAAGAGATCAATGAAACGACAAGGATCATATCAGCAAGATGAATCGAGTAATGTTTCCATAAAAACAGCCAAGTTAGAAGAAATATTACTCGAGAAAGATTTGGATGTCGATGATGTGGGTACAGTCGAACCTCTCCAAACGAGAACGTTTCAAAGTCAGGGAACCCAAGTTGACTTCCTAGAAGATGGAGGTGACATAAATATATTTCTTTGCAATTGTTACAAAGACGGTACATTTTCAGAAGCAGAAACCCAGGCATCATTTCCATTGTCTGTTGGAAGAAAGAAGGTTGTGGAGAAGAAAAAAACTGTTATCGATCAATGTTGTGGGACCGACATAGATGTAGCGGACAAGCTTGTTGGCCCTGATCCAAATGACGTAGACAACAATTGTCTAATGAAATGTACGTCTGGATTTCATGGGATTTCTTCGATAACGGTTGATCAAGATCTACTTGACCTTGGCGGTGTTAATTTTTCAACATTCAAGCTATTGTTAAGAATTTTGATAGAATGTCGAATGAGTAGTGAAATGGAGTTTAAATTAACAATAGAAAATCGCCTACTTATTTTTTTATTCAAAATGAAATTAGGTTTATCGTTTTCTTCAATAGGCGTATTATTTAATGTTCATCGGACTACGGTTTCGAGACATTTTTATTTAATGTTAGATGTTTTATCACAAGCATGCAAAAAGTTTGTTTTTTGGCCTCCAAAAGAAACAATTCAAGCCACAATGCCAACTATTTTTAAAGATACATATGAACATTGTCGTGTAATTATAGATTGTACCGAATTTAAAGTTGAACAACCAGCAACAGTTGCTCGTAGGGTTCAATTCTATTCACATTATAAAAAAGGCTTTACAATGAAAATTTTGATCGGATGCTCTCCAAATGGATTTATTTCTTTTGTGTCGAGCTGTTTTGGAGGTCGAACAACAGATGCTCAAATTACGACAAAATCAGGATTTTTAAATCTTTTAGAACCTGGTGATGTTGTTTTGGCGGATAAAGGTTTCCCAGAAATCAAAACTATATTAGACGATACTGGGAAAGGAGTTCTGCTTGTAATGCCTCCATTTCTTCGGGATAAACACTTTTCAGCCGATGAAGTTGAAGAAACACAAAAAATAGCCAGTATCAGAATTCACATTGAGAGAATAATACAAAGGATTAAGACATTCCACATTCTGGGAAAAATTCCTGTTACGTTATTTCCTTACGCTAATCAAATTATTTTTATGTCTTGCGTATTAACTAATTTACAGAAACCTATTTTAAGAAATGATAATGACGATAAATGAAACTTGTAAATTGTAAATGTAATTTATTGTAACATACGCATATATATTTGTTATAGAATGTACACTTTATATATATAGAATGATTAAATAAAAATATATATATATATATATATATATATATATATATATATATATATATATATATATATATATATATATACAGAATGATTAAATAAAAATACTAATATATATATGATAAATAAATAATAAAATAAAAACACGGATAAATAATTAAAAATAGAAAAAATAAATATAAATGTAGTCAGTATATTGTCAGCATTCTTGTTCCTCATTACACAATTCTTGCAGATAATATCGAAAATAAAAATCTGTCAGTTTTGGTATAACATCTTCCAAGAATGCATCGTCTCTGTGTACTTTCACAACCACAGATTCACAAGGGGACCATACAAATAGATCGCAAACCATCATGCCTGTTGCGTATAATTGCATTTGGATTTGTGTGTAATATTGGTGGCTTTCTTTTAATTGTAATTCATTATTTTTAATTTTGAGGTAACCAACATTCAATTTTTGAGTCTCCCGAACGAATACTTTTTGATTCTTACATGTAATTGGGCATTTGATCTCAAGAATCCTTGCCACACAATCATTTTCAATGACCACTCTGTCAACTGAAGCACACAACCATGGTTGCGTTGGAGATACGAACAGCCCAATATTGAAGACATGTACATTTTCCGTTCTTTTGTACTCCTCCAATGCAACCTTTTCTTTTTTTATCCCATAGTCAACATTTTTATTTGACACTATTTTTGGCGACATAAGTTCTTTTGCGAGTGTAATACTGTCTTTAAATTTTTTTATTTTTATTGCATGGGCTTTCCTACTTGCACTTATGCGCAGTCTTCTTGCTTCGAACCACTCTGAACATTTACTTTGTACTTTTGTATTGAAACACAGATTCGAAATAGTTTCATCGTCTAAATATATATTATTATTAAAAAACTTTAGCATATTTGTCGACAAGGAAGGAATTTCACAATCGTACATTTCACTCTCTTTTGAAGTAATCAGCAAATGCTGAATGCATGCTGTGCAGCATTCTTTTTCGATAGATTGCACTCTCTCTTGCAGTGTAATTTCCAGTAACAATTTATATATTCTTTCATCTTCGGTTTTATCTAGTTCTACAATCATATCACGAAGAGGGCATATGTGATCATCATCAAAGTCGTGCGGGGTTAAGGTATATTCTTTAATATCGCTATTTAATTTTATAGGATATTCATCAGACAGGTCAAAAGGCTTTGAATATAATATTTTGCCCAGTTGACTTGCTGACGGCTTGCCCCATTCTTGCTCATAACTAGTTTTGGAGCAACTTCTCTCAGCATTAATAAAATGAATTAATGCATAAATATGCTTGCACCTGCCATAAGCCTCAGCGACGCATGTACAATGAACATTTCTTACGCAGCGGTTGTCGTCAATCTATCAACACAAGAAATTCAGTCGTTTACACCTTACATTTCGTAATGAAGGGTGGAATTTTACATGTATATTTTTTTTATTTATTATTTATATTTCTTCATATGTTTCCTTTTTATTGTACTATATGTACACAATAATAATATACCTCTACTACCACACTGAACGGTGTCGCAGTAATTGAAGTTTGTCGTATAACAAAACCAGCAATCACTGTTTTTCCATTGCTTTCTTTTATTTCCTGCACTCGCTGGACATGTTTTGCCTCGACTAAGGCTTTCCCTTTATTTGTGGTTGTAAGGTTAAATGGGATGCAGTGGCTAATTTCCAAAAAACCCGTCTTCAAAATTATATTCATTTTTCTTATTGCTGACAGTTGGATTTGGACAAATAAATAATTTTTATATTCACGAGTAATAACATAATTTTACATACACGATTATATTATTTTAAACATTTCAATCTTACCTCCTTAAATTTGTTTAAAAATACCGAATTGGTAAAGTTTATATAAATAATTATGATTATTTCCGTAATTTTGTCGTATGCATACATATGAAAGTGGCATCGGAAAAATGTGACCGTTTCTCGCCGGGCGGCGCCACTTGTCGCCGTGCACATAGCCTATACAAACGCTTAACAAATCAATGCTATCAATTTTTATTTATACTATTTATATATAATTTATATTACATATATATGTTAATCCTACGTAGGGTAACTTTTCATAATTTAAAGAAAAAGAAAAAATGAATTGAATAATTTACAAATCGTATGTTCTTGAATGTTTCTTTTCTAGCATATTTTTTATGTGAAATTTGCAAATTCCGTGTTTTTTGTATTTCAGGTTAGCTTAATGTATGATACAATGTTGTAATAAATTTTAAGCATACAATATTGTAATTATACGAGTTTGCACTTTTATTACACATATGGAGATCACCAGAGATAATGGGAAGAAAATTACAGTCTACTACAATAATGAAAGAAAATGCATTATTATATATAGTGCAAAAATAAAAAGATCAACAATAAAAGAGTATTTCCCACAAGCTGGAAATTTGTCATACAAATTGGACGATGAGATTTATTTGCTAGAGACGGATAGTGAATATTTTTATATTAACCCTAAGGTCGATGTATATGATTTGGAAACAAGAAAAGGTTTGCATTTATTTACAAGTTGTATTGCACTCAATACGTTTTTTTCTCCCACATCAGTACGATTAAAATATTTGCAATAAGAACAAACATAATTACGAAATTAACACAGCTTTTAATATATTTGTTCTACGACACGCGCCAAAAGACCCGAGCTAGGTGCGAAAAGGGGAGTTCGTTTTCAAGATCTACTTGGTTAATTATATACTGACAAATCGGGAAATGAAAAGGTGCATTCAAAAAAGGTATTTATTTTCATACCAATTTAATAGTCTCATGTGTTATTTTCTATGCCACAAGACTATTATTCCTCTGAAAACTTTAGTAAGATTTGGAAGAAAGATTGAGCAGTCATGGTCAAATAGAATTGATTTGGAAACTTATTGAAATGATTAATAAAGTTTATTTATATAATTTCAACTAATTGACTTGATTAATTAAGAAAATTTTTATTTAAAGTGTCGGTAGTGTACATGTCATTGCAAATGTAATAAATTAATTTCTACTCAAGTTTGTCAGCAATTTTGACTTAAGTTGGGTTTCGCAAAATATTACAAGTTCGAATAATATTTTAGTAACATATTGTAGTTAATTGTGATTTAAAATCAGGCTAGCAAATTTTATGTGTATAACTTTGGCAACATTGAGTAAATGTTTTTTTTTCTAGTTATCTGGAAAAGCTTTGGCAAATAGAAAGCAGGACATGTTAGTGAAGGACGGAAAATATGCGGATGATAAACCTTTGAGTGAAAAACTTTTCAATGATAAACTAGCAGAAATAACACCTTTCTTAAAAGGAATAGTTCACATGGAAACATAAATCCCAATTTGGAAGTTCATATAAACAAATGGGAAAACCCATCGGGCCAAAGATGATTGCCATATTGAACGGAAATTAAGACTATTCCGTTCAACGTTTAAAACCCGTATTAATAGAAAAATATGTGGATTATACAAATATGGAGTATTTCGACGACTCTATTGTCGCTGTAGGATCAAGCGATGGTGTACCTATTCTCGAATACAGGGACATGGATGGGGAAAAATGTGGATTTTGGCATTACTGCAGACAGAAATTGCGCAACACAGGACACCAGTTGACTATTTACTTATTGACAATATAGATTCAATCTGCCAATCAGACCAACAAAACTTCGATAAATTCTCAATATTATACTAGTAACTCCACAAAAACAGACAATGATAATACTTTAAAGACAGCAAAGAGCATCATGACTTCTTCGAGGTATCTTGCTGATATCGGAAATAATGACCATAAGAGAACATGTACTTTAAATAATCATGAATATTTGTCAATAAGACGTGATGCTTCCAAGCAGAAAAACAATACTACCATGTCCTGTAACAATACAGGTAATAAACCTGCTGCGTGTGATTCGAAACTGCAGAAGGAATCCTTTCAACTTGATATCCCTTCTATGTATTCAAAGGATTGGACAAGGATAAATGAACATCTTTCGATGTTAAAAACTACAGATGATATAATTCCAAAAGATTCGGTGGCGAAAATGTCGGTCACTTGCAACATAGACACAAATGACATTATCGAGCAAAAAAAGAACGAAAAGCGTCTAACGACAATGGAACGAATTATTTATCAACGGAAGAACATAAAAAGCAAAAAAATTCACCAATACTAAAACACTTGCTTGATGCCGGAATTCATACAATCGAAGAAAAAGACATTAAATTTACCGATGATGTACTTGGTGAAGGTGGTCAGGGAATTGTGTTGAAAGCCAATTACTTGGGAACAGACGTTGCTGTAAAATCCGTTTTCAGAGGCAGATATGACAAATTTTCATTGAGAGAAATATGTTTATTAAACAAAGTGAGACATCCGAATATAATTTCCGTTATGGCTGTCTGTCATACAATTACAAAAATGCATATTGTTATGGAACACATTCAGTCGCATTCATTATGCGATATTATATTCGAAAAAACAGTGCGAAAAAAATATGCGCTGAGTACCAAAAATAGAAATTGGATAGCTAAACAGGTTCGGTGCGCCATATCATATTTGTACTTGCAATCCAAGCCAATTATTCACCGTGATATAAAACCTAGTACAATTTTGATAAAGTATTCATCACTTCAGACGAAAGTATGTGATTTTGGACTTAGTGTCTGCAATGATCTAGAAACAAACCTTCAAACAACTTGCACAGGCACAATACGAGGTACTTTTATGTATATGGCACCGGGAATGATTTTATATAAACAACCAGCCACGAAACAAAGCGACATCTGGGCTTTGGCAAGTTCTTTCGTAGAATTATACAGTGAACGGCCAGTATGGGATATTGTAGGGAATGCTATTTTGCAATTATCACTGATGTTCGTAAAAAGAAGTGTTCCCGCAGTGGACAAAATTCCATCTTTTCTTCAGTCGATACTGGCGTTATGTTTCAGTTATAAGGTACAGAACAGACCGACTATCCTGCAGATATTATCCTCCTTTGATGGTATACAAGGTTTTACGTCACAGATAATTATAACACATTAACTAATTGTATAAGTTCTTATCAATTTAAGTGTTTATTGTAGATCATATGTGCAATATATATGTTTGGTAGTTTAGTAATAAAGTTTGAAAATAAGTACAATCTTAATAAAATAACGCATTATACTATTATTACATAGTTTGCTGCTAGCTCGATGGTCGTGGGTACATCTCATTCTTTTCTCATTTTAATTGTCCAACTATATAGTTATAAAGGGCGTAGTGATAGGTGTGACTGATAAATCCAAATATGTAAAAAAATATACAACATAATAATCGTGGAAATATAAGTAGTTAGAATGGCTACATAAATAGTAAAACGCGGCACAGACTGATGATCCCTTTGAGAAGAAGAAGCCACTGTAGTAGCATCCTAATTTTTCTAGTATTTTTTTACAGCTACCTATTTACAATAAATATACTTGAGGCAATACACAAAAATGAACATTACATTATTTAAATTACTCAACAAACATCAAGACGTATAAATATAGATAGCCTTTAAACACTTTGGTATTCGTCAATGATATTTAAAATGTTATTGTATAAATCAAAAGCATCCTTTGAATTTGTCAACTTTTTTTGTTTCGGAATAATTACCCTGACCAATTCTTCAAAATCTGGTGAAATCAGAGTAGGTTCCTTAGTGTAGTCCCTCAGAAGTATATTCACATGTTCTTGATTAACAGATTTTTTATAATCAGTTGTGTTAAATTTTTCGGTCCACTCGTAAGCTTCATCTGGCACGACACCTAAAATATTTCTATTGTGCTGTTTTCGAATTCGATGCTCATTCCATTCTTGGATTGTGGTGCGAAGTAGCGTACCCGTTTCTTGTATTTTAGTCAGGAACCGACACGGACACGACACGATACGTTAAATTATGTTTGTGTCGTGTCGTGTTGGGACATGTATACGTTAGGAATTATGAATCGTTGTCGTGTTCGCCTGGAACACCATAATAAAATTACATTCGTGTTCGTGTTCGCCCCGAACACATGAACAAAAGCGAATCGTGTTCGTGTCCGCCGCAGACACGTTAACAAAAGAAAATCGTTTTCGTGTTCAACCACGAACACGTTAACAAAAATTAATTCTTTTCGTGTTGAATAACACACGACACGACACAACACGGTATTTAAATGTGTACATGTTAAAGATTTCTACGCATTAATAATTGAATTGAAAAGAATATAGAAATACGTGCACCAGGTATTTGAAGTCGTCGTTTATGGAGTCCGGGTGTCGCGCTCGGTAGTTTTTTACTACATTAGCTGAAACACGTGCACCAAGTGTTCGGCGTGGCCGATGATAGAGTCCAGGTGTCCCGCTGCCTAGTATTTGACCACATTAGCTGAAATATATGCACCAGGTGTTCGGGGTCGCCGTTTATGGAGTCCACGTGTCGCGCTCCATAGCTTTTTGTCATATTAGCTGAAACACGTGCACGATGTGTTCGGGATCGACGATTACGGGGGCCAGGTTTCGCGCTCCATACTTTTTTTACCACATTAGATGAAACACGTGAATCAGGTGTTCGGGGTCGCCGATTATAGAGTCCAGGTGTCGCGATATATGCACCAGGTGTTCGGGTCTTCGGTTATGGAATCCACGTGTCGCGCTCCGTAGTTTTTTAACACTTTAGCTGGAATACATGCACCAGGTGTTCGGGCCTCCAGTTATGGAGTCCACGTGTCGCACTCTACAGTTTTTTACCACATTAACTTAAGTAGGTGCTCAGGATCGCCATCCTTGGGGGCGAACTTGAAGGTCATCTTAAGGTTAGAGGTATTCGAAAATGGTTCCTGTAGTCAATCAAACTTCTTGAAATGACCGTCGAGGTCGACCTCAAGGACATCCCCGAACACTTTGGGGTAACATATAGTCAACAAAATCCAAATTTAAAAAGAATGTTGAGTTGAGAACTAGTGAGTACTAGTTATGGGCACTAGTACCTAGTCTTATTTATGAGAGGGAATTGTAGGTATAAGCCAACCAATAACCAATCATGATTCTCCTTGAAAAATATATACTATTATAACTTGGATGGAAAAAAGTATCACAATATTGTACTAAAGATGATCACATTATTTTGACCTAGAAAAAGGATTCTGATTCAGCTAGGACCACTGGAATTTTACTTATCTCTGAATGCATGAAACACTAGTAAAAATTATCTTTCCACGATTTTATCTAATACTGGCAGCGTACCAGAGAAGCTTGTTTAATTTTTGTTTTTAGATCGAAGTATTCACGTTTCCAATAACATTGTCGGTTTTTCATGTAATTAAAAATAAACGCCTAACTACTTATAGACACACGGACGTAAAAGTTTCTACGGCCCAAAGTGAAGGTTCGTAACTCGGACCCGAAATAGTAATTTTCATCATAAGGCCGTAAAAATTGATTTCACGGACCAAAGCGATCGCAACGACAAACGAACGATCGCTTTGGGCAGTGAAATCACCGTTACGGTCGTATGATGAACATTCTTTTTCGGTACTGATAGCTGCAAACTCCGATTTCGCGGATTGCATGAAGTCCGCAAGGGGTTATGTTAGTGACAGCGCAGATACTGTTTCAGTTTTTTAATAGAGGTCCGTGAAATTCCATTTTACGGAATAAAAATAGTCCGTGAAATCGGGTTTTACGATTATGGTACCGAAAAATACTATTCGATACAATTATGTCGTAGGATAAATGATTTTTGTTTTTCGTCCAATGAACAATGTTTAAAACAAAAAATGTATACAATTATATGTAAATT
Organism: Trichopria drosophilae; assembly: GCA_030407085.1. Lineage (NCBI taxonomy): Eukaryota > Metazoa > Arthropoda > Insecta > Hymenoptera > Diapriidae > Trichopria > Trichopria drosophilae. The sequence goes on from CM059587.1 coordinate 63,575,574, forward strand.
CTGTCTGTACATAATATCGTAAACAAATGCATATAAACGTATATAAAGGTATATGTAATTGTATAGGTAAAATGTATATAGACACCAAGAAATTGTATAGTATTATATATAATTGTATAGGTAAGGTGGGAAAAAATAAAAATAAAAAAACTACTAATTAAAAATAATCGTTCCCAGTACTTCGACCTCGACCGCATTGTGTACTGCTCTATAGTTTTCGGCATCAAGATCTACCGCTTTATACTTTTCATCGGCCAACTATGTAGCGGTACACTGATATGCCAAAAACTATGGAGCGGTATACCTGGACGATAAAAACTACGGCGCGGTACACATGGATGTCGAAAACTATGGAGGGGTACACCTGGTTGCCGAAAACTATAGAGCGGTGCACGTAGACAACGAAAAATTATGACGCGGTACATCTGGATGTCGAAAACTATGAAGCGGTACACCTGGATACCGAAAATTATGGAGCGGTATACCTGGACGATAAAAACTACGGTGCGGTACACATGGATGTCGAAAACTACGGAACGGTACACCTGGATGCGGAAAACCATCGATCCGTATGCCTGAACGATGAAAAACTGCGTTGCGGAATACCTGGATGACGAAAACAATGGAGAGGTACACTTGGTTGCCGAAAACTATAGAGCGGTGCACATAGAAAACGAAAAATTACGACGCGGTACATCTGGATGTCGAAAACTATGATGCGGTACACTGATATGCCGAAAACTATGAAGCGCTATACCTGGACGATAAAAACTACGGTGCGGTACACCTGGATGTCGAAAACTACGGAGCGGTACACCTGGGTGCGGAAAACCATGGAGCCGAATACCTGAACAATGAAAAACTACGTTGCGGCATACCTGGATGACGAAAACTATGGAGGGGTAAACCTAGATGCCGAAAACTATGGAGCGGTGCACGTAGACAACGAAAAATTACGGCGCGGTACACCTGGAAGCCGAAAATTGTGGGGCGGTAAATCTGAACATGGAAAAAATATATCGCGGAAAACGTAAACGTCGTTGGACGCAAATTTCAAATATAATAAAATATAGTTTAAATTATTTGAAACTATGTGTCGTGACGTGTGGTGTTGTGTCGTGTCTCGCCGCGAACACGTTAGCAATAATGAATCGTTTTCATATTCGACATGGACACATTAACAATATATTAATCGTTTTGTGTTGCCCCCCTCCGCCCCCCCCCCCCCCCCCCCCCAGGCACGGATGTATGGGGCAATGTTCCCGAAACTGCCACTGTACATACATATATATATTTCGATCAACAAGGGCATTCCACGTTGCACTAGAACTTTTCACAAACTACTAAGAATATAAAAACCACCAATATTAAGTAATACCGAAAAATCGCCGTAAAAGTTGATAAGAATGAAAAAAACGCATATTGAAACGGCTAGCTGTACGCGGTGAGGTTACATATAGGTAAACAGTCATCGCAAGTAGTGCAAAATAAAAAAGGCAGCAAATTAACATAAAACCATTGAATGGTTTTCCTTACGAAGGGAAAGAACTGTACACAAGTACACGTCCTCAGTGGGCAAATGCGATCGAATTGGAACCGTAAACTGCAATTCAAAGTACCATGAAAAATTCAAAGAATTTAACCAGCTAGTGGTACTATAGAAAACTAGTTTCTATTGAAGAGGTATAAAACTTAGGTGCACTTTCCCATCTTGAAAAAATAAAAATGTAAATCTTCACAAAATGCTGGAAGTGTACTAATTTTGAAACAAAGACATCCAACAAAAACAAGATCTCGATTTTGATATTACCATGTTAAATAAACGCATGCAATTGATCTCAAAGTATTATTCTATACTACTGTCAACTGAACTTACCTTCAACGTTAACTTCCAGATCTTCTAAGCTTCCAACAACATTACTAACTGTAAGATAACTCTGTCGTCCTAGCGCAGCATTATTCAAAGCCTGTCCACTTACTGTAACATTGTTATCACCACCAACTCTGGTAATAATAGGACAACCACGTATTGTTCTTTTATTGAATGCAATATTTATGGCATGATCACAAGCCTCGATCGGTATAAAATTGACTGAAAATCGGGCATTGCCTTGAGGAGTTACTTGCGTAGGAATATTTTGTCCGTGAGCTGATATCGTAATTTCCAAATTTCCTTCTCCCGCTTGACTAGCATCCACTGAAAAAAGTTGAGTCTTTATATTGTAATATATTTCTCAGGCATATTAATTTGATATCTAAAATAATAATGTTACAGATGTAACAGCGGTTCTACAGATGAAAAGCCTCATTATCAAAATTTTTTGGCTTGCAAAATGGCCATGGTGATGAATTTGACATTGAATGATTTCAATATATACAATATAATCCACTGCCATTTAGATTATTTATTACGATTAGAAGTAGCAAAATAAATTCATACAAAATTTGATAAGAATACGCTTTTGAAATCGTGTTTATCCGAATCCACTCAAACACTACCAAACGTTTAAACCATTTCTTTGGAAAATTTACCTAAGAAATTTGGTGGTTCAGCTAAAGTTTTAAAATTGTCTATAGAAATATTCACGCATATCAGTTTAAACTTTACATCTAACCAACCTATTCCAATGATTGCACATATCTTTTTGCTCGAGTGCGCATAAATATCAAGTCCGGACGCCAGGTACGTAGGAGTAGCCGTAGAATAAATCACATTTAATACTATGTACTAATATCTTTCTAAAGTAGAAAGAGCGAAACACCGACAAATATGAGCATGGATAATGTGGAAATAACAGCAGTTGTTCTAACACTGTTTCTTGATCCTCAATTATAATTTATTATGTGCCTATAACAAACAACATGTACAATAGGATAAGATGTACATGTAATAATCGATCCACTGAATGCAATAACGACAGATGCGCTCAAATCGAGCCTTCTTAGAAATGTCGTTTTTATCCTTTTAGCAATCTGTAAAGGCAGGGCGATGCAGAGTATGCGAAATACTAAAACCGATACCTACCAATCGACTGACACCAAGCTTTTTGTATACCCACATACATATATTCAGCTCATCGTTTTGTAATGCAAGAATGTTCATTTCAATTACCTAAGCCCGGCTATTACAATATAAGCAACGAATTGTGTAGTTCAGAAATGCAGTGCTATATGTGTGAAGTAAATTCAATGACCTTTATATGAATCAGTTATGCTGTAGTATATGGGTAATTCCGCGTCAGATTTACAATCAAAATTTCGAATCCTGTAGCATTTTCATATTCTAGAAAAAACGTAAGATATACGTGTTTTTTTATTTTATTATGATATATAAAATTTTTTAGTTATGACTATTAAAAATTTTCGATGTTATAAAAACGCACCATTTTCGAACTCATGTAACACAAATTCGTTTGAATATAGAACAAATATTTGGGAAATGTTATAAACAAATTCGATTTTCTCAAAAGCGGCATGATTTTTTAAAATTTTCTTGCATTAGAAATATTTGTTCAACTATACATGTAGAGAATACTGTTAAAATTTCAGAATGGCCAGTTAACAACTTTTTAAGTAATCAATTATTATTTAAAGAACTGCTCGCGGACTCTTCGTTTTGCATGCACGCACGCACGCACCGACGCACGCGCACACACGCACGTGCTGCCGGTACCAAGACCGGGGCATCATGGTTCCAGGGATGAGGACGGAGGAGGCGGAGGAGAAAGATCGCGTTAAAAAACCCTGGTCCATCTGGCTCCGAATGGTAGTACCTTCTAAGGACCCCAGTCCTGGGTTACGGAATAGTGGACGGCCACCACGATAATAAACCTAGGGAAAGGAACCCAAAATGAGAAACCAATCATGGAGAGCTGAAACAAAGTAGAAATGTTTACGGCGCAGGGGCTGGATACCCCAGTACCGGCGTCGGGTATGAGTGCTCAAGCGAGCTCTCCGGCGTCGTTATCAGGCAACCGCAGTATTGAAGAGGATGGTCACTCGGCCTCTACAGCATTAAAGGCTACGAGTGACATCTTACCTGGAGACGTGGATAAAGCGGCATGTTTCCAGCGCCTCCAGGCGAAGTTGCAGCCCCTTGTGGACTTTATCATGGAGAAGAAGCACCTCCACAAGGAGCTCAAACGTATGGCTAAAGCACGTTTCGGTATAAGACTATACAGTTGCTACCTCCTTCCCAGCCTTACCATCGATGAGTTCCAAGGATCTCTGGTGGCCATCGTCGCAAGTGCAAGAACCTCCCTATTCCCATTAGTGATCGGAGGGGACTTTAATGCATGGTCGACAGAGTGGGGTAGCGCGAAGACCAATCATCGCGGATGTGCCCTCATTGAGGCCTTCTCATTACTGAGTTGGAGATCGTAAACACTGGGGGAAGGCCGACCTACTACAAGTCCTCCATAGTCGACCTGACCTTCATGGACCCAAAATTGATTGGGGAAGGGTTGGACTGGAAAGTCAGCGTTCGATACACGGACAGTGACCATCAAGCCTTGGTGTACTAGCTCCAACTGACGGGTAGAGCAGCAGGAGGGGTGCAAAATTGGAAGAAAGAGAGATGGGTACCGGTCACCTTCGATCGAGGGATGTACCTCTGCAGCTTGGAACAGACGGTGGTGGCGGGAACAGCAGAGGAGAGAGCCCGATGACTCTCCCGGGTCATAAGAGCGGCCTGTGATGCCTCTATGGCAGTTAAGTCAAAACTTCGCGGCCGACCGTCAGTTTACTGGTGAAACAAGGACATCGCAGCTATCCGCCAAGAGTGCTTTCGGGCTCGAAGGCTGCACCAGAGAGCAATTCATAAGCCCCGGTATTGCCAACTGACAGAGGATTATGAAATTAAGAGAAAGAGGCTCAAGATAGCAATCTAGACCGCAAAAAGAAAGTGCTGGCGGGACTTATGTGAGGAGGTAACCCGTGATCCCTGGGGACGATCGTATAAAACGGCCATGAATAAGATCAAGTCCAGAGGACGCAACGCACCATCTTGTCCATCCTTACTTGACAAAGTCGTCGGCCACCTGTTAAAGTCATCCCAGAACATTCGTCACCTTGTGATTTGTTGACCGAGCCTTACCCGCCGCAAGACTCTAAATCTCGGGCCTCATGACGCGGAGCCGGGATACGCCCGGACCAGCACGAGACACATTCTACCAATCTATCTCAAAGCCGCAAGACTTCTCGAGCTCCTCGGTGAGGAGGGGACCTTTCTAATCCCTACGACACACTGCAGGGTCGCACCCGACTTGCATTGCAACTCACACATCGGAGCAAGCAAGACCTTTCAGTCCCGGGGAGAGTCCTTCCAGTCACCTATTCCCAGAACAGCGGGAACGGCCGATTGACACTGGCCTGATGGGAATTGCTGGTGCAGCTGAGCCGCCAGATGTTACCGAAGCCGAACTAAAGATGGCTACTGAGAAGATCTCCACCCGTAAGGTCTCAGGAATGAAGAGGGTACCTTGTATGGCAGTGAAGATCGCAGCACTGAATGTCCCGACCATCTTCACATCGACATTCAGTGCTTGTCTGAAAGAAGGATGCTTCCAGGCGCAGCGGTAAGAACAGAGACTAGTGCTTCTGTCCAAGGGAAACAAATCCTCAGACGACCCATCTTCGTTTCGACTTCTCTGCATGCTTGATATCCCCGGGAAGCTATATGAGAGGGTTACTTGTGCCAGACTAGAAGCAGCCATCCACAATGCCAAAGGTCTTTCCGACAACCAGTTCGGCTTTCAGAAGGAGTGCTCAACCATCGATGCAATCGGCCGATTGAAAGCAATAGCCACGGATGCCATTAGTGGCATTCGTAATACCAGGTGTATGTGTGCCATCATTGCACTGGATATTCGGAACGCATTCAACACGGCCAGGTGGGTTTGCTTAATGCAGGCACTCGAATATCTGAAGGTACCGTTTTACTTTCGAGAAGCCATCTCAAGCTAGCGAACAGATCGGACCCTATAGTATGACACCGATGACGGCAGGCACTCCTACAACATCACGGGAGGCGTGCCACCGGGTTCGGTTCTGGGAACGTCTTGCTCTGGAACGTCTTGTATGACGGACTCCTCAAGCAATCACTTCCAGACGGGGTGTCCATGGTAGCTTGGGCAGATGACCTTGTACTAACCGTTGTTGCGAAGACCATCGAGGAGGTGCAATTTAGCGGAGATGAAGCTATCCAGGTAGTAGCTAGGTTGTTGAGCAACCACGGGTTAGATCTGGCAGCAGAGAAGACAAAGGGGGTGTTCATCTCTGGAGCAAAAAAAAGGTCGTACGCCACCTTTACGGTGAAAGATACGCAGATCAGGATGGTGGACACTACTCAATATCTTGGGGTCACTCTAGATGTGCGGCTGTCGTTCAAACAACACCTGATGAACATAGGCGCAAAGGCAGCCAAATTGGCCCGTACGCTCTCCAGAACCATGCTAACGGGGGTCGGGGATGGGGGGGGGGGGGGCAGACGAAGCAACCGCGACGTTATCTCCTGTCATCGGTAGTAAGCACCATCATGCTTTACGAGCACCGATCCTGGCTGATGCCATGAACACCCATAAGAGCTACGGAGCCGCTTGCCGACGGGCCTGCAGAATGGCCGTCCTAACAGTTGCATGCGCCTACCATACTGTATCGGACATCGCTCTCTCGGCGATCGCAGGGCGTCCTCATGTAGACCTCCTTGCAACTGAGGGAGCCGCAGTACACAGTGAAGGCTGGGGTACAATGCAGAACATCGCCACCAGGAGCATAACGACAAGAAATGGGCCAGCAGGATCATAGATCAGTGGCAACAAAGATGGGATACCGCAGACGGGGCGTCATCCCAGATGTAGCAAAGTGGACGGGCAGACGACACGGACGCGTCACCTTCCATCTGACCCAGATGCTATCCGGGTACGGCTGTTTTCGCAGCTATTTACATCGTTTCCACATCTATCGAAGCGCGGAGTGTCCGGCCTACTCTGGAGTGGACGACGACATGGACCATGCCTTGTTACACTGAATGAGATTCGCAGCGGAACGGGAACAGTTCCGACAGTTGGAAGGTGGACCTCTTACGCCTGAGGGTATTGGGGAATATCTGCACGCCTCACAGGATGGGTGGGAGGCGGTGGTTACCATTAGGAGGGAAGAAGAGGGCACCAACATCGGCCACACTTGAGGAGCCAAAACGTTGGCGGAGGCCCTTCTGAGGCATAGACTGCCCCCCTCGAAGTAATGCCTTCCGTCGGCCAATATCGACCAGCTGTTCGATTAGAAGAGAAGAGGGAAGAAAAGGCAACGATATCGACCGCGCTTAAGGAGCCAAGACCTTCCGAGGGGGGGGGGGATACAAAATCTCACACACATACACACACACACATACACACACACACACGCGCACACACACACACACACACACACACACACACACACACACACACACACACACACACACACACACGCGCGCGCGCGCGCGCGCGCGCGCGCACAGTCGACAGCAATCTCAGGAATGTCAAGAGGGCCGAAGAGAATGGCAATGCGTACGTAGGCCTAGTGCTGGTGCATCGAACTCGTGGAATCGGAGCGTGCTGCAGTGACACCGAGATTACTCTAATGAATTGCGAAAATGGGAGACTTGCCGAGCGTGAGAAAGAACGGCGGAGGGACCGATTATTCATTCGAGTGAGTTCGCATTCCAAAGGAAGTCTATCTAGCAAAGCTTCGCGTCGTTTACGGTGCGACGCGACTCAAACAAGATGACGGTAGAGAGATACATAAATAGTGTCCAATGCCTTGTCCTTTCTAGCGTCCTTTTTGTTCTTTTTAAAATAATTTTCTCGTGTTTCGCGCACAATTATTACGGTCTTTCACTCCTGAAATGTTTGTAAAGCGAGATCTGGCTTGAAGGACCAGAAACTGTCACGCATGATGACTGAAATTTGAGTTCGAACGTGAAGTTCGATTTTATGGCGATGACGCCATGATGCTATTTTCGCTGGTGGGAGGAGGCCGAATTTTGTGACTCGTTTCCCAGAAAACCACGAGATTGTGAGTTGTTATCAAAGTAATGGAGTCGGTAAAAGATGGCGTCATAGTACCTAGAAATCGCTCGGAGATGGCGGATGGCGTAGGCAGTCGTTTCTTACTGATATGCAATCAACATTCTTGGTTAATGAACTTATACGGTATACCGTTTCTTTAGTTGGAAATTAACTGCAAATAGTGTAATAAATTATTCATTTTTTAAAATAATCTAGCTTTCATTAGGATGTAGTCATTTTGAGAACTATTCACTACAAGAATGCTTTTAAACAATGACGAATGTTATTATTAGACAAATATAGGTGAATCGACAAAATTTTTTACTCACAAGCTTTGGTGGACGCTTTTGGTCAGTATTGAAGAGGATTATTCAATATTCGTTAATCGTTGAAACGGGAGAAAGTAAAAGTTATGACGTCATCATCATGCGAACATTTTTTTCATCTCAACGTTAGTAATACCTTACATAACAAACTTTCATCGTAGAAATCTCAACGAAACAACGGAAATATTTGCGAAAATTTTTTTTTTCAAATTTCAATTTTTGTAAGTGATTTTCTTCTCCTGTATGCATACCATTTTAACGAGCCTTTGTGTGTCAGTGAGGTACATCAAATACTTGAATTTACACGCGAGATAAAATGAAAATATTGAATAGATGTTATGTGCTATTAAAATTATCGAATTATTGAAACAGTTTACGATTCAGAAGCTATAACAGCTGTTGTTCACACATTATCAATAGCACACTTATCATACTACGCTTAAAATGTTATTTTTAAGTTAAAATGAAATACCTTTAGTTAATTTGTTGATATACAGTTACACCAAAGGTGTAAAAGTGAAGACTATAAGGAAATTTGAAGGGGCGTCTAAAAAAATCATTAAGAATCGAAAATTTTACAAAAACTTTGTCACGATTTTTCATTTTTTGTTTATTTTTTATAAGTATTATTTTCTATAAGTTTGTTAAATACATTTTGATACATCAGATGGAGTGAAAAGATTGATATATTGATGTAGCAAGTAGAACCATTTATGCGGTTATATATCGATTATAAACATAGCATTATTCCATAAATTGTTACGCCTCGCTGAAAGTTAAATGTTTCGTGGATTTACCTATAAACTTATAATATACTCTGACCAAGGAAAGTCTGTCTTAGTATTAAATGTTTAATTTGAGATACATATTCGACTCTTACTATATCACCCATTTATTTAAGATGTATAAATGAAACATTTACTTTATAAGCACTTACCAGTAAAATTCGTACACTGCCCTACGTTGCCCCTCGCAACGGGCCCAAGTACGACTTTGTCTGCATTAAAGGCTTTGGCCAAAAACGGAGTTCCATTCACAGGATAACCATTATAATCGACATTGATTGAATGCACTCCAACATCCCTTGGTGTAAATTCTGCAGTAAAGCCATTCAGAACATTTCCAGTTACTTTCACTGGTAATTCTATGACTGGTCCTGCAAACACAAATAACGTAACTCAGTCACTAACAAATCAAGTTTTTAGTTAATTTTCAGATTTACTTGCTAATGTTTATAATACTTATGAAGTAAAATTACAATATTTACAGACAAAATTCCATAAACTGAAATATAACAATTACTGCGAACCCGATACAATAGGCCATTAGTTTCATTTATTCGGATTCAATTTCAATTGCGACTTAAATTTCACACACACACATATATATATATTTCATATTTAGATTAATGCTACAAAGAAGAAGTATAAAAATTATTCTAAAAGCATAAAAGAAAGTTTGAAAGCATAAGAAATATTATTACGTATATGTAACTTGGTTTAAAATATAACCATAATAAAGCTCTACTGATAATGAATAAAAGAATTAAACTTAATTGAAATCCTTAAAATTCCAGATCATTTATTGAATACTAAGGCAATAACAGGTGTAAGTACGATAATTCAGAAAGCATAAAATCTATTCAACTCTACAGTTCTTGTTGAAACTTGACAATGCTTCTAATTTTTACCAATTTAATTGTACATTAATTTAATAGCATATTTGTTGGGATTATAAATTAAAATAATAATAATTACAATTAGCAAAATTAGAGAGCATATGATACGTTCTAACAAGAATTATATGCCGAAGGTAATTCATAGTTTTTAGAATATAAGTTTCATTTTATAGCCTTAATATTTCACAAGTGTAATAAAACTGTAATATGCGAAATAATTAATATGAATGATAATTCTTTATGAAATCAGTATTCATTGAATATTAACACAAGTAATATATATATATATATGTACAACAATCACATATTCCATCTAGTTGTGTTGGAAGTAGGCCCATGTAAAATTAAATAGGAAAGATTGAGTGTATCGGAAACGTTCTAACAAAATGTACAGTACCGAAGGGAGTTCATTGTTTTTAGATTATAGGACACCTTTTGCGGCCTTAATATTTAATAAGTGGAATACTGATAATGTGCAATCAAATGAATGTGGATGAAAACTTTTGTTAAAATAAGCATGTGTTCAATGTTGAGTCTTGTAACACACGTACAATAATCCAAACAGTATAAACACTCTGCGGCTCTCTAATAATATTTAAGAAATTAAGTTATGTTTAATTTCTGCTCTTTCTACATTTACTTCTAATTTATTTGAGTTCATCAACATTGTTATATCAGAGACACAACATATATGAATTAAAAAGAGCTGGATAAGTCTTAGTATTTACAATAATGTCACCATGAAAGCTGGAGTGACAATTCTATCAAGGGATGAGTGCACAAATTCCGTCTAGATCATATAGTCTTGGACATTATCAGCATAGTTGTGTTATAATACTAAGTTATACAGATCTTGATATTCTAGGCATATAAGAATTTTTAGTTCTTATTATTTTATCCCCATTATGGGGATCAGACATAATAGACCGGAAAGGCGAACTGCTGGAGGAGCTCATAGGGCAGTGGCAACTCACTGTTTATAATATAATTGACAGCGGTTCCACCATTGCCAATGAAGCAGGCACAGGAAACGTAGACGTAACTCTTGCTTCCAAGGAAGTAAGAAGCATCATGGGCTTGAAGGTGAGAGATAGAGGAACCTCTAGCGATCACCTACCCATAGCCGATGAATTAAGACGTTACAACGAAAAGTCTAAAAAGAAAATCTGGCCAAAAGACGAACAGGAGAGGCCACACCCTGGATATTTTCTAGCTAGAGCTAACTGGAAAGTTTTTCATGACACGCTAAAACTGGATTGGGACAACACTAATATCACTCTAAACAGTAAAGCAGAATTAATTCAAACTGTCCAAACGTTAAATCGACGTATAACAAAGGCAATCAACCTCGCAGCACCCAAAAAGAAAAGGCTCTACAAACGCGCGCCGTGGTGGAAAACTTACTAAATTGAAAAAAGAAACATATAAAGCCAGACGAAGATTCGATATGGAACGTGATTGTGACTCGAGGCAGAAGTTATACCAGGTTTACTAAACTAAAACAAAGAATTATTCAAAGCAGGTCAACCGGACAAAAGTCTAAAGCTGGAAGAATTTCACAACTTATAAAGGCAATCAAAATCCTTGGAGTATAATTTACAAATTACAAAATGATAAAATCAAGATTAAAGAAGTAGCCAACAACATAAGGATAGAAGACCGCTATACCTTGGATTGGAAAACTACAGCAGGAGAAGTCCTGAACAGACTCTTCCCGGATAACACAGAGGCAAATGAAACAGCTGAACAGATGGAAATAAGGGAAAACATCCAAATAACAACCGCTAAAAGAAACACAACATTCACAATAAAATACCTAGATCAAGTAATCAATGGAATCAAAATCAGAAAGGCCCCCGGGCCAGACAACCTAAATCCAGAAATTGTTAAAGCAGCAATGAATATTATCAAGAAAGATTTACTGAATATTTTTAATGCATGTCTAAAACACGGTGTTTTCCCTAACGATTACAAGATCGCAAGAGTAGTAACCACCAAAAAAGGAAAAGAGAAGGATCCTACAGATTCTCTCTTTTACAGACCTATTTGCCTCTTTTCAATTCTGGAAAAGATTTTGGAGGGACTGATCATGCAAAAACTAAATCAGTTAATCGAGCCAGTGCTGAGTAACTCTCAGTACCGCTTCAGAAGAAATAGATCCACAGAAGATGCAATATGCGATTTTAGACAAACAATCACAAACTCCAAGGAATAATACACAATGGCAATTTTCCTCGATATTCAGAAAGTTTTTGATAATGTCTGGTGGCCAGCATTGAATCAGCTCAAAAAACTCAACTGCCCAGGCGAACTATACAGGATTTTTCAAAGTTATCCCAGCAAACGAAAAGTCATCTTGCAGAACAACTCAAGCCAGGTCGAAAAGGTTGTAAATAAAGGATGCACACAGAGATCGGTTCTTAGACCGACGCTTTGGAATCTGATATTTGATCCGAACCTAAAAGCCCTATCAGAAAGAAACAGAAAAACAACTGCATATGCCGACGATCAGGTCATACTGATCGAAGGTACAAGTAAGTTAGATCTAGAAGCTAAAGCCAAAAGAGCAATGGAAATAACAGAAAAATGGGCCACAAACAACAAACTACACCTAGCAGCAACAAAGTGTGAAGTATTAATGATTCGAGGACCACAACTCGTAAGAGGGCCAACAGTTAAAATATACAACAAAGTCCTAAAAATAGTCAATGATTACAAATATCTAGGTATCACCTTCTAGACTAACCTAAAAATGCAATACATGTTAAGAACTTGGCAACAAAAACAAAACAACTGTTTAACTCCATGGGACAAATTGTTAAGAATGAATGGGGCCTCAGGTTTGGGGCACCGATCTCTACGCCACCTGAGATTATAGTCTCTAGTATTCCATTGGATATCACAACTCACAACAAGGAAGTAGTTCGTCTACTATTAACTTGTTCGAGTTTCATCGAGTGCTTCAGACGCATACTAGAGTGGAGCGCAAAACCATTTTTACTGAATTTACAAACGTAATAGGGCGGAAAACTTGCTATAAGTAAAGACAAACAAAATGCAAAAAAAATTGAAATCGGTGAATATCTTCCATTCGCGCAATGAAGTCAAAGTAGCGCAACGAGACGAGTCGCGACAGGGACGTTTCATTTGTTTCTGTACTCCAACGATTTGCATTTATGCTCATAACCGCTAGGTGCGATCGTCACTTTTGACGATGTTTTGGCTCCCAGTATGGGGATGGGTATCGAATTAATACATATTATGTTACATAGAGAGACAAGGTATAACTCTGAAACGCATTTTTAATGTCGATTCACTTTAGTAAGCTTTTACCTTCGAGTTCAAGCCTTTTACTCAGTAGAAAATACAAATTTTCACTTTTTCGTTGCATTACTTTTACATCTGCTTCGGTTTCTCTCCTTCAATAGAAGTTACTACTCAGAAACGAAAACCTATAACAAGACATTCATTTGAATGTCCATTAATTGGCAATCCAAAAGATTTACCAAAATTTGCACTTCCTACTAATGGGAATATTTTGCGATCTTGCAATTAAGAAAGATTCAATCTTTCGTCTAAACTGAATAGGACTAACGTATGTTTTTCTGATGTAGCCAATACTATATCACAGAAGATCGAAGCAGTTTATAACAAAGCTTCTATTCCAGTAGTATCCAGGAATGTAATTATAAAAAAAATCCAGATCACAATAAATATATCAATATCAAAAAGTCATACGAAAGAGACAACAAAAACATGGACTCAACATTTCAACCAAGACTTGCTGAGTTTACAAGTTCAATGACACAATTGTTTGATGTGGCATCATGCAAGTGCACTATGACATTAAACTGCACTTGTGACAGGTCTTTTGCTCTTTGCGTCTGTCCAAATCCCATAACTATTACATGTGTCTGTGAAAAGTCAAGGAAAATTCCCTCAATCGAATTGAAGTTTATGTATGATCAAAGAACCAATAGAGAGGGCAAAATATCTGGCATTGATCGAAAAACAACCGTGATACTTACTAAGCGACTTTAAAGAAAACAAACCGAGTCCATTCGCTTATGACGTGAACAAGAACGTTCTTACTCTGTAATTTCTTACTGTGATAATACAGATGAAGACAAACCGTTATCTGAACCGAATGAGTCATCTCCTACAGACGAGGAAATATTTGAACCTCCTAAAAGAATTGCAGCTAGTCTTAAGGATTTGTCGTCGTTATCTCGTGTTAAGTCGTTGAAATTAAAAAATACAGCTTTAGTATGTGACCGTTATGGTGTTTCTGATAGAGCAGCCCCGGCAATTGTATCCAGTATTCTTGCTAATGTCGGGATCATATCAGAGTTGGACAAAAAGGCCTTGTAATAGATCGGAGCAAACTTAGGAGAGAAAAACAAAAAAACAGGGCAAGTTTGCAGCAGGACATACAAACAGATAAATATATTCGAGGCTTATATTTTGATGGTCGTAAAGATAAGATATTGAACATCGAAGCAATAGGCTCAAAGCGTTTTAGGCGTACTATTACAGAAGAACACGTGTCTCTAATTGAAGAGCCTGGGTCTAAATACCTGAGCCATGTTGTTCAGAAATCTGGTAGCGCAAAACACATAAAGGAGGCAATAATTTCCGATCTTATTAACCGATGTTCTCTTTCCCTCCAAGAGCTGGACGTGGTGGGATGTGACGGAACAAACGCAAATACTGGCTGAAAAAATGCTTTTATTCGTCATATAGAAACTTATTTACAACGGGAAGTATAATGCAAACAATGGGTTGTATGCATGTTACGCCTCAACGAACTTCCACTTAGACACGTTCTTGAATATTTAGATGGTCCTACATCTGGACCCAAATCATTTTCTGGGCCAATTGGAAAGGCTCTGTTAAATTGCCACAGATTACCGGTAGTGAAATTTAAGAAGGTTGATGTCTTCCTACCGGATGTGGACACTGATGACCTCAGCAAAGATCAAAAGTATCTTCTGTACATCTATCAAGCTTTCCAAACAGGAAAATGCCCTCTTAATCTTGCTATGGCAGATCCTGGCTCAATCTGTCATTCCCGTTGGTTAACAACAGCAAACAATATACTCAGATTGTACATATCAACAAGATAACCATAACTGCTTTAACCCAGACAGTTAAATTTATTCTTACTTGCTACCCAACGGGCATGAAGGAACCAAATGTTGCTAAAACGTTTTTAGAATGTTCCAGAAATGGTCCTAACACGTTAAATGTCTGCAACATGGATGAAACGTTTATAAAACGTTCCATAAAACGTTTTAGAAACATTCGGGACTTTCGTGCCCGTTGGGTATGTGCCAGTATGGTTTTCTATTAAAAAACACAGCTCAATATTGGACGGACCCAAAAATCTATTCTTGATGATACAGGCATCAAGAAACGTAACAGAAAATTTGCAGAAGGTTGTTCATCCTATAATACAAAATAACGCTTACTTTGCGCATCCTGAGAACTTGCTGCTGTCTATGTGTGTCGACGATAGAATGCAAATTTGAGAGCTCGCTTTAAAGTGCATTTTGGAGGCTCGGACTGAAAAATCTCAACAACAAAAGAAATGTGGGATACGCGACTTTATTATTCCGAAACTAAACTTCAGCGCTTCTGATTATAGCGACTTAATTGATTGATCAAAAACTCTTTTCGCCTCCACTCTTAAGGAGCGTTTCAAAGAGGAAATTACAATTCTAATTAAAATGGAAGAAATTCCACAGTGGGACATTCAAAACATTCCCTGTCACACGCAAGCTGTGGAACGCTGCGTGAAGCCGGTAACAGCATCAGCAGAAAAGTGGTGGGAATTGAAAACTGAAACGGATTCATCAGATCCACTTTAAAATCAAGGGAAAGCATGCCCAAGTTTAATACAAAGTCACAGTTTTCATTTTTACAGTAAATAACCTGCTCTTATATAATATGGTTGGATGGTTGGGAAGGGAGGTGGCGGAGCTCAACGTGCAGTCACCTTCTCGTGTGAGTTCCGAGTCGTTTCTAGTCTTTATGAAAGGGGCTAAGTGCTGCACACACGTACAAACACACACACACACACACACACACACACACACACACACACACACACACACACACACACACACCCGCCGGAGTCTTGCTGGTTCCTTCTAACGGGCGCGTCCCCAGGTGGCGGATCGCGGAATGCTGGTAAAAGGTATCGGAGAAATAAAATACCCGACGCGGACCAAAGAACTAGCTAGGGGAAGGAACCCCGAACAATAAACCAAGTATGGAAGATCAGCTGCAGATAAAAGCTTACGGTGCAGGGGTCGGGTCCCCAGTACCGGCGTCGGGTACGAGTGAGCAAGCGGGCTCTCCGGCGTCGTTATCAGGCAACCTCAGTGTTGTTGAGGTTGGTCACTCGGCCCCAACAGCATTAAATGTTACAAGTGACACTCTGTCAGGAAAGGCGCACGAGACTGGAAGTTTAGAGCGCCTGGAAGAGAAACTTCAGCTCCTTGTGGAATTTATCCAGGAAAAGAAAAATCTCCACAAGGAGCTCAAGAATATGGCCAAAGGTACACTGCGTGCCTTTAGCCATTACGCCAAGGCACGAGAAAGTTCGGGGGCTTCGCAGGCGACGGTCACCTGCCAGGACGGGGCGAGCCAAACGTCGCCCCTATTCCGTAAGCCTCCCAAACGTCCGGAGCGTAAAGGACCCTCGGCGCTGAAGCTGCCAGCGACAAAACTGGTCAGGAAAGAAGAGGAGAAAGAGGAACGCCCCGTACCACCAGCTGCAGAACAACGGCGGCAACCCCAGTCGGAAGACCAGGACTGGGTTACGGTGGTCAGAAACGGCCGAAAGAAGAAGGCGAAGCAGCAGCAACAACAACCGCACCAGCATCAGCAGCAACAACATCCGCAGCAGCATCAACAGCAACAACGACGGCAGCAGCAGCAGCAGCAACAACATCAGCAGCAGCAGGGTACGTATGTCGGCAAGCGACACAGGGGGAAGCCGGAATCAAAAGCCGGCCTCCGACCCTTCCACCCCGATGCCATCAAGATCAAGGCAGCGGACGGTGCGTCATATGTCGACATCCTGAAGACCATTAAAGCTGCGCCAGAACTGCGAAAGTTAGGAGAAAGGGTGTCCGCCATCAGGCGGACGAAAGCAGGCGAACTGCTCATAGAGCTTGCAACACTGTCGTACAGGCACTGTCCCATAAGGAAGCCATCACCATCAAGGACATGGACGAGGCCACAACTCGGGAGGAGGTGGCACAGGCCATCATTGAGATGACTTCACCGGAAGCAGTGACCCCTGAGAATATCAAGCTCAGGGGAGCATATAGCGGAACCCAGGCGGCCAATATCTTGCTTCCCGTCGCAGTAGCAAACATACTGCTGCAAAAGGGGAAGCTTAAAATTGGCTGGGTTAATTGCCGGGTTCGACTGCGCGAAGGACCACCGCGCTGTTACAGGTGCCACGAGAGCGGACATCTGGTAAGGGGTTGTAAGAGCGCGGTCGATCGCTCGGCGCAATGCTTCCGGTGTGGCAAGGAGGGCCACAAGATTGAGGACTGCGTAGCCAAACATCGTGCAACGCAGGAGGTTGGAGCACACACCAACAATGGCTAAGGTGCTCCAAATAAACCTCAATCACTGTGCGGTAGCCCAGGACCTGCTGTTCCAACTGGTCAAGGAGGAGAAGGCCGATACCGCCTTCATCAGCGAGGCTTACCGGGATCTTTGTAAACCGAACTGGATGAAGGATTCCACCAGCAAGGCGGCCATCTGGGTGTGTGGGAATCTCCACCAACTCGCCGCGGACTATGAAAATAAGAGGAAGAGGCTCAAGATTGCCATCAAGGCCGCAAAAAGAAAGTGCTAGCAGGACTTTTGTGAGGAGGTGGACTGTAACCCCTGGGGTCGACCGTATAAAACGGTCATGAACAAGATTAAGCCCAGGGGACCCAACGCACCATCGTGTCCATCCCTCCTTGACGAAGTCGTCGGCCATCTATTCCCAGATCAACGGAAACGGCCGATCGGCACTGGTCTGATGGCAATCGCTGGTGCAGCCGAGCCGCCAGACGTTACCGAAGCCGAACTAAAGATGGCTGCTGACAAGATTTCCATCCGTAAGGCCCCAGGAATGGATGGGGTACCTGGTATGGCAGTGAAGATCGCAGCGCAGAATGTCCTGACCATCTTCACATCGACATTCAGCGCTTGTCTGAAAGAAGGACGCTTCCCGGTGCAGTGGAAGGAACAGAGATTGGTTCTTCTGTCCAAGGAAAACAAACCCCCGGGCGATCCATCCTCGTTCCAACCTCTCTACATGCTGGACATGCCCGGGAAGCTTTATGAGAGGGTTATCTGTGCCAGACTAGAAGCAGCCATCGAAGATGCGGGAGGTCTTTCCGACAACCAGTTCGGCTTTCGGAAGGGGCGCTCAACCATAGATGCGATCGGCCGAGTGAAGGCAGTAGCCACGAATGCCATCAGTGGCAGCCGAAACACCAGGTGCATGTGTGCCATCATTGCTCTGGATATTCGGAACGCTTTCAACCCGGCCAGATGGGATTGCGTCATGCAGGCACTCGAAGATCTGAAGGTGCCGCTCTACCTAAGAGAAGCCATCTCAAGCTACCTTACAGACCGAACCCTGTATTATGACACCGATGACGGCAGGCACTCATACAACATCACGGGTGGCGTGCCGCAGGGCTCGGTTCTGGGACCCATGCTCTGAAACGTCTTATATGACGGACTGCTCAGGCAATCCTTTCCAGACGGGGTGTCCATGGTAGCTTTCGCAGACGACCTTGCACTAATCGTCGTCGCGAAGACCATCGACGAGGTGCAATTTAGCGGAGATGAAGCTATCGAGGTAGTAGCTAGGTGATTGAGCAACCATGGGTTAGATCTGGCGGCAGAGAAGACGGAGGCGGTGCTCATCTCTCGAACGAAGAAAAGGGTATACGCCACCTTCACGGTGGAAGATAGGCAGATCAGGACGGTGGACACTATTAGATATCTTGGAGTCACTCTAGATGCGCGGCTGTCGTTCAAACAACACCTAATTAACGCAGGCGCAAAGGCTTCCAAAGTGGCTCGTACGCTCTCCAGCATCATGCCCAATATGGGGGGGCCGAAACAGCCGCGACGGTCCCTGCTTTCATCGGTAGTAAGCTCCGTTATCCTTTACGGGGCACCGATCTGGGCTGATGCCATGAACATCCATAAGAGCTACGGAGCCACCTGCCGGCGGGCTTATAGAACAGCCGCCCTAAGAGTGGCCCGTGCCTACCGTTCTGTATCGGACATCGCTCTCTCGGTGGTCGCGGGACTCCCTCCCATAGACCTTCTTGCTATGGAGAGGGCAGCAGTACACCGCGAAGGCAGGTGTATAAGGCAGGACATCGCCGACCAGGAGCCGAACCACGACAAATGGTCCATGAGGACCATAGAAGAGTGGCAAAAAAGATGGGATTCAGCGGAGTCGGGGCGGTGGACCCACTGCGTCATCCCAGATGTAGCAAAATGGACGGGCAGACAACACGGATACACCACCTTTCATCTCACCCAGGTGCTCACCGGGCACGGCTGCTTTCGCAGCTACTTACATCGTTTCCGCATTTACCAAAGTGCGGAGTGCCCGGCATGCCCTGCTGTCGACGAAGACGTGGCCCATGTCCTCTTCCACTGCCCGAGATTTGCAGCGGAACGGGAACAGTTCCGGATCTCGGTAGGAGGACCACTAACACCTGAGGGCATTGGGGAATGTCTGCTTGCCTCACAAGAGGGATGGGACGCGGTGGTCATAATCGCCACCTCCATCATCGATAGGCTGAATGCCATCAGAAGAGAAGAAGACGGAAGAGGCAACAACATCGCCCAGACTTGAAGAGCCAAAACATCGGCGGAGGGCCTACTGAGGCAAAGACTGCCCCCCTCGAAGTAATGCCTTGCGGCGGTTTCCGAGGGGGGAATCACAGTCTGAGCGGAGGTGGTTTTAGCGGGTGGGAGCCCCGCACTCCTGCTGGCACCGGCTGGCAGGGATGGCTGGTAGAGCTTTCCATCGCCCCTTCGGGAAAAAAAAAAAAAAAAAAAAAAAACACACACACACACACACATACATACACGCACTTACACGCACGCACACACACGCACACACGCACACACGCACGCACACACACGCACACGCGCGCACACGCGCGCACACACACACACACGCACGCACACACACGCACGTGCGCACACACACACACGCCCACATACACCCACGCGCACACGCGCGCGCACACACACACACACACATGCACGCACACACACACACACACACACACACACACACACACACACACACACACACACACACACACACACACACACACATTGACCTGATTGCGCGAATGGAAGATATTCACGTATTCACATTTTTTTTGCATTTTGTTCGTCTTTACTTCCCCCAAGTTTTTCGCTCCATTATGTTTGTTAATATAAAAAAACAATTATTCGCTTCACTCTAACGCATACTCCAAATACGTGATGTCAAATTTCGCTCATCAGGCTGATACATCGTCTGGTCTACCACCACCTCTCGGACCAGCATGATGTAGCTTATCACCATCGAGAAGATCAATTATTCCGCAACTATTTTATTAAACAGTTTTCACATTTTTGAAATAACTGAAACTTTTTTAACTCCCGAAATCCTTGATTGTACTGTAAAAATTGATAGCTATGATTATTTCAGGAACGATAGAATTGGTAAGCCTGTTGGAGGCGTGGCTCTTTACATCCATTCTGGTTTTAAAATAGCGGATCCTAGCTTCTTTACCAGACTTCTACTGCAATAAAACTGAAAAGCTGATTTGTGACGTTAAATCCCGTGAAGACACCATGCTTATTGTGGTAGTGTATCGGCGTCCTATAGCGGCACTGCCAGCAAATTTTTTTCTCGCTATCCATTTATCTTCCTAATTACAATAATGTTATTTTTACCGGCAATTTTAACTATAGGAACACCTGGGGTTGACAGACTCAACTCCACTCACTGTACTCTGAGTGGCAGACTCATAGCGGTATCTATTTGTTCCATCGTTAACACATCCGGAAACACCAGTACTTTCCAAAATTTCCCGAAACGAGCAATTACTCCTCTCAACAAAACCAAAACGCCTTCTTCTTCTGCCGACATCAGGCCGATTGCCAACCTCTGCGAAGCCCCCCCCCCCACCCCCCCCCCCCCCCACCCCCCCCCCCCCCCACCCCCCCCCCCCCCCACCCCCCCCCCCCCCCACCCCCCCCCCCCCCCACCCCCCCCCCCCCCCACCCCCCCCCCCCCCCACCCCCCCCCCCCCCCACCCCCCCCCCCCCCCACCCCCCCCCCCCCCCACCCCCCCCCCCCCCCACCCCCCCCCCCCCCCACCCCCCCCCCCCCCCACCCCCCCCCCCCCCCACCCCCCCCCCCCCCCACCCCCCCCCCCCCCCACCCCCCCCCCCCCCCACCCCCCCCCCCCCCCACCCCCCCCCCCCCCCACCCCCCCCCCCCCCCACCCCCCCCCCCCCCCACCCCCCCCCCCCCCCACCCCCCCCCCCCCCCACCCCCCCCCCCCCCCACCCCCCCCCCCCCCCACCCCCCCCCCCCCCCACCCCCCCCCCCCCCCACCCCCCCCCCCCCCCACCCCCCCCCCCCCCCACCCCCCCCCCCCCCCACCCCCCCCCATATCTTGCTTCCCGTCGCAGTAGCAAACATACTGCTGCAAAAGGGGAAGCTTAAAATTGGCTGGGTTAATTGCCGGGTTCGACTGCGCGAAGGACCACCGCGCTGTTACAGGTGCCACGAGAGCGGACATCTGGTAAGGGGTTGTAAGAGCGC